>OZ004706.1:182082657-182587307 GCA_963924515.1 Vespertilio murinus
TATCACCTTGCTTGCTAATTCCGGTGTGCCTGTGACCAAAGACATCTGCTTTTGAGACCAAATCATTAAAAGTCTCGTTTTCGCCATATTTCCTGTCTGGGATTCCAGGCTTTTAATTTGGACAGGTGTGCATTTTCTCACAGATCTATCTATGTTTTAGTAGGCTACACAAAAGCAACAGGATAAGTCAATCATAGTGCGTTTATTTGTTTGTTTGTTTGTTTGTTTTAGTAACCATTCTTCTATTGATAGAACTCTAGGTAATTTCCAATTTATTGCTATTAAAGATAATTATTTAGCCAATTTTCTTACACATACATTTTCACATTTATGTGAGCTTATTCGCGGAAGTTCATTTCAAACGTCCGTAACGTAAAACTGCCTTCAAGAAAGACGACACACAAATTAGGCTCCTGTCACACCACATGAGAATGCTCACTTCCTCCCTCTTTCCCTGATACTGGCTGTTGTTATTCTTAAGTTTGCCAACCTGATAGGCAACACATGAGATTTTCTTTTAGTTTGCCACTTCTGGTTTCCACTCTGAGGTGTGACAAGCTTGAGTCGCCATTCTCATCCTTAACCAGAAAAAGCTGGAAAAGCTGGAAATCCATGGCTTTTCTTGCCTCTATCAGAGAACAGAGGTTTGCAGGCAAACCACACCCTGAAATCTAGAGACAGGTGTGTCCAGGGAGACACGCAGAAGCCACTGAGCCATAAGGGTGGAACCACTTAAATTCACTAATAAGTGTAACAGTTTGCTGGAGACGGGGTGTGGACTAGTGTGAGAGTGAGAAACACCTGGCCCCAGTCAGAGGGGCCCCCACAATTTTTAGGTCCTTCCTCCCGAGGAGCCCCACCAGGTTCTCTTGGTGAGGATCTAAGAAAGCAAGCTCCTCTGGGCCCGGCAGGGGGATGGGAAGAGTGGCTGGTATAAAACCCCATGGATTCTTCTCCATAACAAAGGCCAATTCTCCGTGGACCATACTGAAACCTTATCCCACTTGGGATGGGGGGGGGGATTTCCACCCCATTTGAGGCCTAGCCTTCCTCTATTGCTCAAACAAACCCAAAAAACAGTTAATAGAGCACTGGAAATGGAGTTTGGGGATGGAATACCCAAACAGTAAACCTCGCCCAACTCCAAGCCAGATGAATATAAATCCTCACACAAAGGGTTTATTCCAGGGTGTGGAGGGCCACAATGGGTTCTTAAACTGGACCGGAGGGCCGGAACAAGAGCAACCCGACCATGCTGGCACTCCCATCTTGGGCTGCTGGTGAAGGATCGGAGGGGAGAGCAAGAGAACCCTCCGCTCTTTCGGCTCCACGGGCCGGATCTGGCCCTCGGGCTGTAGTTTTCCCACGGCTGGTTTATTCACTTCAGTACTAATTACTGATTTAACATAGCTGGCTTTCAACCGAAAATTGCAAGGCATACTAAAAGACAAGACAAAACACAACCTGAAGGGATAAAGCAAGCATCAGAATCAGATTCAGATATGATACAGATGTTGGAATTATCAGGCTGGGAATTTAAAGTAACTATAGTTAATGTATTAAAAGCTCTCCTAGAAAAATAGCTTGCAGGGCCAAATGGAAAATGTCAACAGAGAGCTGGAAACTGTAAGAATCAAGAGAAATACTAGAAATGAAAAACTGTAATGGAAATAATGTCTTCAATGCATTCATCCACTGGACATTGAGGAAGGAATTATTGAAGGTAAAGGTAGTTCAATAGAAACATCTAGAATTAAAATTCAAAGAGGAAAAAAGTGAAAAATAAAATAGAACATTCAAGAACTGTGGGACAATATTAAAAAGGCTATGATGTTATTGAAATACCACAAGTAGAAGAGAAGGCAGAAAAAAATAGTTGAAATAACAATGTCTGAGAATTTCCCAAAATTAATTATAAGCACCAACTCCCCACAAATCTATGCGACTCAGAGAACATCAAACAAGATAAATACCAAAGTGTGTGTCTGTGTGTCTGTGTGTGTATGGGGCGGGGGCAGGGAGGGAATGGGAGGTTGGACCAACTCAAAACCATATGTAGGCATTTTACTTTGCATGTGTTTCATTTATAGTGCAGCTTGGAATCCAGGCAATTTGTTTTTTCTCTAAATTATTTGTTTATACTTCATGATTTACAGAAATTCTTCATGTATTATGTATAGTAATTCTTTATTATGCGTATGACAGGTATTTTCTTCCATAATTTTATTTATGGTATCTTTAGCCATACTGAAATATTAAAAATGTTTCTGATTATTTTTATCCTTTTCCTTTATTGATTTCTAGTTGTTGTTTTAGCCTTACCCAAATATATTTTTCCATTGATTTTTTTTTTTAGTGAGGGGGGTGAGGGGAGAGAGAGAGAGAGAGAGAGAGAGAGAGAGAGAGAGATTGGTTCCCTCCTGCAGTTCCCCAAATGGGGCCGGGAATGGAGCCTGCAACTGAGAAACAAGCCCTTGTTCAGGAATTGAACCCTCTACCCTTCAGTCCATGAGCTGATGCTCTAACCACTGAGCAAACCAGCCTTGGCTGATTACTAGTTTTTATATGTTGCTTAGAGATGTTCTTCAATTTCCTCAAGTTATAAAAACATTCTCTTTTTTTGTTACTATGAATACTTCTTATAATTAATGCTTGGATGTTTAATGTATATGAAATTCATTATTGTATATGGTATGAGGTAAATTTATACTTTACTTTTTTCTACTGAATAGCAATTTTCTAATACCAATTAGCAAATAGTTTAGTTTTATCTTCATAAAATGCCACCTTTATTTTAAAATTATATATTTGAAAAACTTATTATTTTTCTATCTTTTTATGACAAATTATTTTAGGGGTCTATTTCCAAATATTTTTAAGAACTAATTTTTTTTTAAATAATAGTTTATTTTGTTTAATGAGTGCAGTATATTTTTAATTTCTCTGGGAATCTTAATTTAGCTTACCTTGCAATGATTATCTATTTCTCAAAATTTTCTGTTTTGTTGATATTTTTTCCCCCACAACTGATGGTAGAATCCTTGTTCCTCTAATGCAGTGTTTCCCACACTTCTCTCATGATGAGAATCACCTGGTGGAGTTGTTAAAATACAGATTCCTGAATCCCAACTAAGAAGTGCTAGAGTTTTTGGGAACATATAGGTAAATACAGATTCCTGAATCTGTAAATACAGATTCCTGAATCCCAACTAAGAAGTGCTAAACTAGAGTTTTGGGGAACATATAGGTAAAATTGTATACTTAACTAGTGCTCTAAAAGCTTAAGTATACAATTTTACCTACATGTTCCCCAAAACTCTAGTTTAGCACTTCTTAGTTGGGATTCAGGAATCTGTATTTTAACAACTCCACCAGGTGATTCTCATCGTGAGGAAGTCTGGGAAACACTGCCCTAATGGTTTAAAGGCAGGTTCTGATTATAAGGGTAATAGTTGAGGAGGAGGTGGGTGTGTAGCCAGGTGGACTTTCTTTTATAACTTAATTATTATCTAGAGCCCTCATCTACTTCTCTGGTTCTAGAGCTCAATGAGAATTTTTTACGTGAGGACTTCCACTTTCATCTAGAAAGTTCTATCCATGGCTTGATCCTGTAACAAACACCAAGAAACTTCACTGAGGCTGAGATTCAGGAGTAGCTCTTCTGTTATATTTAACCTAGAGGCCCGGTGCACGAAATTTTTGCATGGGGTATGGGAGTGTCCAGCCTGCACTCTCTTCAATCTGGGACCCCTCGAGGGATGTTTGACTACCCACCCACGGGGATTAGGCCTAAACAGGCAGTCAGATATCCCTCTCACAATACAGGACTACTGGCTCCCAACTGCTTGCCTGCCTGCCTTCCTGATTGCCCCTAACCACTTCTGCCTGCCAGCCTGATCACCCCCTAACCACTCCCATGCCAGCCTGATAGATGTCTAACTGCTCCCCTGTCAGTCTGTTTGCCCCCAACTTCCCTCCTCTCCTGGGTTGGTCACCCCTAACTGCCCTCCTCTTCCAGGTTGATTGCCTCCAACTGCCCTCCTTTGCAGACCTGGTGCCTCCCAACTGCCCTCCCCTTCTGGCCATCTTGTGTCCACATGGGGGCAGGATCTTTGACCACATGGGGGCAGCTATCTTGTGTATTGGAGTGATGGTCAGTCTGTATATTACTCTTTTATTAGATAGGATAGAGGCCTGGTACATGGGTGGGGACCAGCTGGTTTGCCCTGAAGGGTGTCCTGGATCAGGGTGGGGGTTCCCTTGGGGTGTGGGGTGGCCTGGGTGAGGGGCCTGTGGTGATTTGCAGGCCAGCCACGCCCCCTGGCCACCCAAGCTGAAGCCCTGGTATCTGGAATTTATTTACCTTCTATAATTGAAACTTTGTGGCCTAGAGTAGAGCCAAGCCTCCTGCTTGCTCTATGGCTGCTGCCATTTTTGTTTGGATTTCTTTACCTTCTATAATTGAAACTTTGTATCCTTGAGTGGAGGCGTAGGCTGGCCAGGGCAGGTGGAAAGCTTTGCTTCCTCCGTTGCTGGGGACAACCCTCGCCTGTTCTCTCCAGCTCCATGGCTGCCCATGTTTTTCTTGGGATTTATCTTCTATAATTGAAACTTTGTATCCTTGAGTGGAGGCCTAGCAGGGCCAGGGTGTGTGGAAAGCTTGACTTCCTCTATTGCCAGGGAAACCCAAGCCTCTCCACTGCTCTCTGTGGCTGTAGCCATCTTGGTTGGGGTTAATTTGCATACTCACTCTGATTGGCTGGTGGGCGTGGCTTGAGCAGAGTGATTGTTAATTTGCATATTCCTCTTTTATAAGGTAGTATTATTACCTATCCCTTCTCAAGGCACACTCTTTTCCTGAGCATCTACTATATCTGATCTTGTGCTTTATTTATTTTTATTGATTTTTTAAAATTGATTAAGGTATTACATATGTGTCCATATCTCCCATTGCCCCTTATCCCACTCCCGTACATGCCTTCAGCCCCCTGCTGTCTCTGTCCATTGGTTATGCTTATATGCATGCATACAAGTCTTTTGGTCTGAGCCTGCCAATGGTACCCTTTCTAGTTTCTGAACTCTGATGTGGGTTATTCTTACTTTTTTAATATTTCTTGTGTCATTTCCATGAGGTTTTGGGTAGAGTATTTAGTCAGCAATGTTGAAAATCTTCCCATCTTTTTAAAAAATATATATATATTTTTACTGATTTCAGAGAGGAAGGGAAAGATAGAGACATAAATGATGAGAGAGAATCATTGATCAGCTGCTTCCTGTACACCCCACACCAGGGATTGAGCCCAAAACCTGGGCATGTGCCCTGACCATGAAATAAACCATCACCTTCTGATTCATAGATCAACACTCAGCCACTGAGCCAGGCCGACAGTGAATTTTTAACCAATATAAACAAAATATGAAGGTCTAATGTCTTCAGTGACTATATTTTCCAAACCCCAAACTGGTGCTTGAAAACTGACAATTGAGTGTAGTTTTAAAGAAAAATATATCAAATATTTGAAATTAATATTGTTGTGATAAATTGCATTACCAGACATACAAGCTATACATATAGTCAAGAGTGGCTTTAAAAAGGGGTTTGTTTAGTCCACTTATAAGTTATATATGTTTTCATCACATGTATTTTAATATCTGGTCATTAAGTTTCTCATTCCCTTAGTGGGAATAGTCTAGAACAGCCGTGGGCAAACTACGGCCCGCGGGCCGGATCCGGCCCGTTCAGCTGTTTTATCCAGCCTGAGGAGCTGAAAGAATGGAGGGTTCTCTTGCTCTCCCCTCCGCTCCTGCACCAGCAGCCCAAGATGAGAGTGCCAGCATGGTCAGGTTGCTTTTGTTCTGGCCCTCCGGTCCAGTTTAAGAACCCATTGTGGCCCTCGAGTCAAAAAGTCTGCCCACCCTTGGTCTAGAAGATATTCTGCATTGAAAGAATTAAGGGATTAATTCAACTCAATGTTTAATAATATTTTAAGGGCATGAGAGGTTGAGAATAGAAAATACAGAAAACAGCAATAATATAAGGGGGGGAAACACCTCTAGAAATCAGGCATACAGTGCAGAATATTTTCACTATAAGATTCATTTTATGATGCGAATTCCTGCATATCCTCATTAAATGGATTCATATTTGTCACAGGGAAAACAATGTGACTGGTAAGAGAATGATGAGAGTTTAGTCTTAAGTGGGATGACTCATGAAAAAAAAATAGTGTGAAAAAAATTCAGAAGGGCCTCATTCACCAAGAGCTGAACCATCTATAAGGTTTAACGTTCACACTTGAGCAGTTTATATAATTGCTATGATTACCACCAGGGCTTTATGAAAATCCTCTGATTTTCCTAGATGAGACTCGCCATCCGTTTCTTGTCAGCCACGTGCTGCTGCAGGACCGACCTAACCTGAAAGATGTGAGCCCTTCGGCATCTTCTCTCCCCAGGTCCGGAGAGTTTTGGGAATCTTTGAAGCTGATGGTGTCATGGAGCAAAGCTTTCTGGTCAGAGAGCAGCATCTTTCAAAAACAAATTGCTGAAACCGGTTTGGCTCAGTGGTAGAGCGTCAGTCTGCGGACTGAAAGGTCCCAGGTTTGATTCCGGTCAAGGGCATGTACATTGATTGTGGGCACATCCCTGGTAGGGGGTGTGCAAGAGGCAGCTGGTCGATGTTTCTCTCTCATTGATGTTTCTAGCTCTCTATACCTTTCCCTTCCTGTCTATAAGAAATCAATAAAGAATATTTTTTTAAAAAACAAACAAAAGTGATGAAGCCTCATTCCAAGCACACCTTTTCCTCGTTGCTCAGTTGAGATCCACTCCTTCTCCCCACCTTATTTGGGAAGATGCCACTCAGTGGGGTCTCCCCCCCATAACGAACAGCCACAGGGTTCCATCTCCTAGGGCAATGTTACTGACTGAGCGTTAAGAGCAGGAGCCTACACTACACCCACAATTTCATGAAATCTGCTCCATGGGCCTAACTGGGGAACGCCAGGCGGCTGGGATAGGAAGCGGGATCTACAACGTTCACACTGTGTCGCAGCTGAACGTTTGCTCTCTCCTTCAGAAGCTAAAGTAGAGTAATTTTGATCTGCTTTCTCTGAATTTCAAAATTCCCTACCATCACACGTGACGGAGAGGGGGAGACGAGGCAAGCAAGCAGTCCCACCGTGTGCCCAGCGCAGGAGCCACGTTCCAATAGGCCACACTGTGTCTGCAAAGCTCGACTCTGTCACATCACAAGGCCTGGGGCTTGGGAAGATCCCCCAGGCGGAGTGATGGAGTGGGCAAAGGGGAGAAATCCATCTTACTTTAAGTCTTCACTTCGCCCCAGGAACTGTGCCTGCACCAGTCCAGAACAGCAGAGAATTATTGTCCTCCTTAAAAAAAATAAAAACAACAAAGAACCCCTTAAGTTCTGTTTTTTTTACCAAACCCTGTAAAACCGCCACCCATCCAAAATGAATCATAGGAAACCCACAGTTCTCAGCACATGGAGTCATGTTATGGAGAGTCCTAATAGCATATATAAATCTAAAAAATTCTGGTTTAAAAAAAATAGATATATGTGTCATCTTCTATCTCTAATTCCAAGGAAATGCTGAGGGCTATTTATTTTTGAAGATCAGCATTATTCGAGTGGCAACGGTAGAAAGCTTCCCTTTACCGCAGAGACAGTGATTCATCTTGCCCTGACAGGCAGACCCGGAGCAGGCTTGCCGATGCTCTCCCAGGAAGAGTCAGGGGCACTTGTTAGCAAACGCTTTTCCTTGTCAGAGACTAATTTGTTTGATGCATGGTTTTTAATCAAACGCCCTCTAAAGAGACGGCAATGTCTTTCCCTAAGACGTTTCTCTGCAAAACTCTATTTGTGAGGGCGCAGCCGATCCTAGGGAATATGCTCTCCTCTGCGGGAGGGCTGCTGTCCGTCTGCAAACGGCCTTCCTGTTGCTTGCTCCGGGCCATGCTCGCCCTCCTGGGAGGAGTACCGGGGCCGAGGTTCTGCCGTGACCCCTGGTCGTGAGAGCGGGTCCACACAGAGGCGGTGCAGTTCCCCGGCTGTGAAACACGTGTGGCCTCCTTACTTCTCGGTCTCGGGCTCAGTGGATTTATTGGGATGGCGCTGACATTAAAAAAAAAAAAAAATGAAATGAAACATCTGAGTCTGCCAGCTGCACGGAATCTGGACTCCTGTGAGGCCGGTCTGACATCACACGTTCTGCGTGTGAGTCCCACGAGCAGCCTCCGTGCGGTGCTAATACAATAACATTGCCCACGAAGCCCCCGCGTCTGTGGCGTGACACGCTGCAGAGCTGGGGAAAGGAAGCCAGGAAGCTTTGGGGAATGTGCCTCATCCTCAGAAAGCCACCCAGCTTCCCCGGGGACAAGAAGCCACGTCGGGCGTGGTGCCAGCAGTAAGCTTTATGACGGAGGTTTGGAGAGAGGCCTGACCTCCTTACTCGCCTTCATTCCATAGAAAGACAGCTGTGGGGATGGTCAGGAGCTGCTGAAGCCGGCCTGCCCGCTCCCGGCAGTCGGGAGAAGGCAGGTAGGAAGGAGGGGGGGGGGGGAAGAGGGCAGACATAACAGCGCAACACACAATCCTGGCAAGACACAACAGTCACTGACTGGGAGGCTGGAGCTGTGCCCAGAGCACCTGGTGGCATTGATGGGATCAACAGCACCCCACGCTGACCCGCAGCCGTAAACCCCGGGCACACGTGTTCTCCTCCCGCGACAGTCGCGGGGGGGATAAGGCATTTGGCAAGTGATTCTGGGTCGCTCTGACAGGCATCCATGTGGCCTAGAAAAAAAAAATCTGTTCTTATTTAGTTGTTTTTTGTTTGATTTTTTAAAGACTCAACGTCACCTGTTTATCTTCCACCCAGAGGAAGACTTTTGGGAAATGTTTAGGGGCAGCTTGGCTGGCCCTGTTTGCTCAGCATAATGCTGGATTGCTTACCTCGCCGCCGGCTGCTGGGATCAGAGAATACATACACACCCCACGTGCGGCATTACAAGCAAAATTCACCTGATGGGCCTTTTCAGATTAATGAACTTGTTGAATGCAGCCCCAATCGGCTGCGTGGGATAGTGCATTCTAGCTCTGTTGGACACTATAAATCAGGCGTGGGCAAACTTTTTGACTCGAGGGCCACCGTGGGTTCTTAAACTGGACCGGAGGTCCGGAACAAAAGCAACCTGACCATGCTGGCACTCTCATCTTGGGCTGCTGGTGAAGGAGCGGAGGGGAGAGCAAGAGAACCCTCCGCTCTTTCAGCTCCGCGGGCAGGATCCTGCCCTCGGGCCGTAGTTTGCCCACGGCTGCTATAAATACAGAAGGCAGAAAAAGATGTACCAGAGATGGAGTTCAAGAGTTGCAAATGTGCCCTAGACAGTTTGGCTCAGTGGATAGAGTACCAGCCTGCGGCAACCAATTGCTGTGTTTCTCTCACATCGATGTTTCTCTCTCTCTCTCTTCCCCTCTTTCTTCCATTCTTTCTAAAAATCAATGGGAAAAATATCCTCAGGTGAGGATGAAAAAAACAAGAAAGACCTTAAAAAAAGAGTTGCAAATGTGAAGGCAGAAGATCTTCGGGCACTGGTGAGGATTTCCATGGTCTTAGAAGGGAAGGGAGAGAAAAGAAGTAGGGGTAGGAGAAATCTCAGATCAGCAGAGGAATGAACATTCTCAAAGTGCTAGAAAACTTTTCCAAACACAGTTACCAATACTCCATAGCTACTTTTTTTCCTCCAAGGAGACCTGTCTTTAACCATCTTAAAATAAATCATTAGCAGAACAAAATTGCATTAATAGAAGATCACTTCATGAACAATTTTACTAAAATATATTCACGCTGTAAAATTGGAAGCACCTGTGATTTTAATTGACACTTGAGCAAAATGTAAGTAAAAAAAAGGTAAGCTTAAGAATAGGATTATTGTGTAGTGCAATGTCAAGTCGGTTTTGAAATGCTCCTCTCCTTTGACCATCTATGCTATTGCTCTCCTCCATCGTGGTGAGCAATGTAGAGATGTTTGCCAAAGAAAATCAAATAGGCTTGTGAGGAATTCTAGTCTGATCTCCAAAGAGCCCTAGGTGGGTGGTCGGCAAACTGCTGCTCGTGAGTTTGCCACATGCGGCTCTTTGGCCCCTTGAGTGTGGCTCTTCCACAAAATACCACGGCCTGGGCGAGTCTATTTTTGAAGAAGGGGCGTTAGAAGAAGTTTAAGTTTTAAAAATGTGGCTCTCAAAAAGAGATTTCAATCGTTGTACTGTCGATATTTGGCTCTGTTGACTAATGCGTTTGCCGGCCACTGCCCTAGGGGGTGGCTTAGATCCACCCCACTGCCGCTGAGGTCAGAGAGTCTATTTTGGAGTTCTATCGAAGTTCTAGAGCCTCCTCTAATTGCCCCGACTGGAATTCAACGCAGTGTGCAGTGTTAATGAACTGTGTGGCCACATCTGCCTCTGCCAAGCCTGCTGCAGGCCTGCTGCCCGCTGTGAGGTTACCGCACACTAATTATCTTTCAGGTTTTCTGCACATTCTTTTTCCAGCAGGCAGGCTTGCCAACTTGTCAATAGCCTATTGCCCTCTAAAAATGAAGTCACACCGGTTTGGCTCAGTGGTAGAGCGTCGGTCTGCGGACTGAAAGGTCCCGGGTTCGATTCCGGTCAAGGGCATGTACCTTGGCTGGGGGCATATCCCCGGTAGGGGGTGTGCAAGAGGCAGCTGGTCGATGTTTCTCTCCCATCAACGTTTCTAGCTCTCTATCTTTCTCCCTTCTTCTCTGTAAAATATCAATAAAAAATATTAAAAATGAAGTCACTTTCTTTTTGCCTGAGAATGCCCACAATGGCTTTCTCAGGGACCCAGGGATAGAAGCCGGATTGTACCTTTCCCTGCCTCTTTAATTTCAAGGAGGGGAAAAAAAAAATCTCTGTAAGCTAATCTATAGCTTCATTGGTGATTATAGTTCTGTAAGCTTCTCTGATTTAAACCAGAGAACAAGCAATGGCGCCATTCTCAGCTGGCTAAGGAAGAAAAAAACTTGCAGGTGGATGGTGTGAAATTTAAGCAGACCTGGGAAAGGAACTAATCGTTTGGAATTCTCCACTGGAGATGTGTTTTGACAATGCTCGGGTAGTTTCCTGTTTGGGTTTGCCCACTTCATGTTAATGCATGAGGCAGCATGCCACAGCTGTAAAAGCATGGTTTCGAGGTCAAGTGTCCCGGTCCTGTCACTTTCAGCGAGGCTAGCCCCTGACTTCCCGGAGCTTCAGGTTCCACGGCTGATTATTTTAGTAAAGATACCCAACTCAATGAGTTGCTGTGAGAGGTAAAACGGTAATGAATCTAGCAGTGCTCTATATTGCTGCCCTGCTACTTGCTAACTGTGGACTTTGTGGAAATTACTTAACCTCTGTTTCTTTCTTTTAAAAAAAAAAAAATATATATATATATATATATATATATATATATATATATATATATATATATATTTTATTGATTTTTTACAGAGAAGAAGAGAGAGGGATAGAGAGTTAGAAACATCGATGAGAGAGAAACATCAATCAGCTGCCTCTTGCACACCCCCCACTGGGGATGTGCCTGCAACCAAGGTACATGCTTTTGACCGGAATAGAACCTGGGACCCTTCAGTCCACAGTCCGACGCTCTATCCGCTGAGCCAAACCAGTTTCGGCAACCTCTGTTTCTTTATCTATAAAATGGGGATAAGAGTACTATCCCTCACTTTGAGTTGTGGTGAGGACTGCGTAAGCTAACACATAGAAAGTGGTTGGAGTGGTGCCTGTCACACAGTGTGCTACTACTTACGTGGCTCTAAATGTTTTCTGCTATTTCTATTTAGCTGATCAGATACATATGTTTTCTTTTTTCCCCCAGGTTTATTTCACTTTATGCTAATTTAAGTACAGCAGAACCTATATTTATAATTTCACTATTACTGAGTATTTTGTGCAATTCCCTAAGGTATACAAATATAAACTAGAGTGGATGGCTATCTATTTTGCAAAAGGGAGTAGGATGGCCACGCTTCAATTCAATAATTCACTTTCCTGTTCCTGGAATAAAACAGTTCTCCAAAAATCTCTAATGCTTTGCATTGGAGGATGGTATTTCGAAACCAATACCATTGGGAGTAAGGAGTTCTTTTTGTTACCATTTCTGAAGCCTCTCAGTGGGTAGAGCTAAGATGTGTGTGTGTGTGTGTGTGTGTGTGTGTGTGTGTGTACTAACTCATGCATATATACACATCTATATTTCTGAACCCTTTTTTGTATATATTTAAAGTTTTTAAATTTAATATTTAATACCGAGTCCACATTGACACCTCCAAACACAGATAAGCACCAGATTAATCATCCTAGCCCTCCCCATTATTTTATATGTAGCTTCTTTCTCCAACAGTGAAAAATCTGGCTCTCAACTTCTACAATATATTTAGATTTTTGTTTAACCTAAGTATACAAAATAAGAAGTGTCGGAATTCCTAACCCATCTTCCTGTGAGAAACAACTGAAGCGCAGTGTTTGTGTTCAGCACGTTAGCCTTACATCAAATCAAAACACTGTCTTCCAAAGTCACTGAGGTCAGCGCTTTTCTTCTCCATTCCCTCCGTGTGCTCATGTGATTCATTCATAATAAGGGAAATGTATTTGTCACAATCCGAACTCCATCTCTTCTTTCACATCTTGTGGATTTTTTCACATGTAGTAAAGTTCACTTTTTGTGGTGTACAGTTCTATCAGTTTCAACCAATGCACAAAGCATTGCTATGAACACACAGTTCTATACACGATAATTCAAACACCCCAAAGTTCTCCCTGCTGCTCCTTAATAGGCAACCCACCCCCGACCCCTGGTCCCTCAGCCACTCACTCATCTGTTCTCTTCCCTACAATGTTTCCTTCCCAGGGTGTCATGTGAATCGAATCAAACAATTCTGGATCTGGTTTCTTTCACTTCACAAAACGCACCCATGTTGTTTGGTGTCTGGTGGCGTCTATCCCAAGTGAGTACTTTGCATTCCCTTTCTCTCTGCAGGCATTATCCCTCCTTAGGCGCGGGGCCTGTTTTTGTTATGCAACTTCTGTTCTCCAGTTGGTGGAAAGGAAACCTTGTGAATCTGAAGTCAATCTAGTTACTTTCATTGTAAGGGTGAGAGTGAAGCTCCGTTTTGCTCTTTACATCCTTCCTTTCATTTTAATGAGGAAAAATAAAAACAACAATAAACACCTGCATTATGTTATATGACTATGTAATCTATTTTTTAAAACCAATCTCAATCCCTTATTGTTGTACTTTGAGGCAATTTTTTTTTTTTTTGCTATGATAAACAAGGTTGAATGACTCTCACAGGTAAACCTGTCTTTCATTATTTACTCTCTAGTCATTTACAACTGAGTGAGCAAGAACAAGCTTTCATATCAGGAACAGTTAAAAATGTAAGGTAGCATAAAATTAATACTTAAAGTATCATTGGAGGATGCAATAATGGCAAGGAGCCATAATGGAATTATAATGAAGGCTCACATTTGTGTGGACGTAAACACTATTTTTGATGTTTATTGAACCTTTTGATCTTAATAATTTCTCATTGTCCCTATTAAGAATATGAGAACGCTGTCTCCCTAGAGGACTTCAGAGGGTTAACCAAGGGCTGCAGAGCTATTAAGTGATGAAGCTAGGACCTGACTTGCTATCTTTTTTTTTTTTAATATATTTTTTATTGATTTTTTTTTAACAGAGAGGAAGGGAGAGAGACAGAGAGTTAGAAACATCGATGAGAGAGAGTCATCGACCAGCTGCCTCCTGCACACCCCCACTGGGGATATGCCCGCAACCAAGGTACATGCCCTTGACCGGAATCGAACCCGGGACCCTTCAGTCTGCAGGCCAACGCTCTATCCACTGAGCCAAACCGGTTTCGGCTTGACTTGCTATATTAGGGAAAGTCTTCCTGAAGGAGGATGGACCTGACTTGAAGGATGAGTAGCTTTATGTGAAGCAAAAACAGGAGAAGACATTTCCTGACGAGGTTTGTACACTGAGACACCCACATAGGATACATATATGTCTATGCAATCTACAGAAGCACGGCTTGAGACCAAAAAGGGCTTGAACCAATGAATTTCTTCACAGATGTGTTTCTTGCTTAGAAGAAATGACAGCCAAATCAGATTACCTAGGGGATTAGCACAAACGGGTTTGATTTGAAAGTAGGAGGCATGCAGTTTGGCTCTTCCCTGAAGCTCACTGATTGAGCCCAGGGGCTCCGCCCAGCCCTGGAAGCCAACCGGCCTCTCCTTCGCCCGACCCAACGGGTGTCCGGGCCAGGAGACAATCTCCTTACCCCTTTAGTTCTTCCCGCTGGTTGAACGCTTCAAACACCATACAGCAAATTAGCAGGGGGAAATAAAATTTGAATGCATGCCTACGGGGAATTCGTATAAGCACAAAAATTCCAGAGACCGTGACGCAAAATGAGGCATATGTGTTACTTTGGACAAACGAGAAAAGGGAGGACGGGGACTGGGATTTCAAAGAGGAAATTGGTCAACTCACAGTTCAGAAACAATAATCTAGAGCAGTGTTTCCCAAAGTGTGGTACTCGCACCCCCAGGGGTACGGGAAGAGTTCGGTGGGGGTACGCGTTGCCCCGGAGTTTGGTGGGGATATGCACTGCACCGTGCTTAGCTGCGCCTAATTCTACGTTCTCATGAGTCAAGTCAAGACAGTCTTGTGAGGCGTGAGATGGTCCGGTGTGCAAATAAATGTTATTTATAATATAACTTTTATTTATATTTTATTATGAATATTTTTTTTCGTTTATTATTATTTTGTGTATGTACCAAAAAATAAAAAATAAATATATTTTGATTGTTATTAAAATACATCCATTTTTTTTGACGAGGGGTACTCATCATTACGAAAATTATAGAACGGGTACACATATGTCAAAAGTTTGGGAAACGCTGATCTAGAGAACAGATTTTTGCATGAATTCTTCTGTCTGACATTCTTAATTTATGTATGCTGGAGTGAATATGCTAAGGTGATTCTGCTAAGGTTCTTTTTCTAAAGCAGGTTTGTATGTCTGAATCTCTTTTGGCAGGAAAGGGGGAGGTAAACACACACACACACACACACACACACACACACACACACACAACTCTTCCTGAGTTTGTTGGATTTTCATTGCTGTCAGCTAAAAATAATCTATCTGCATGCCAGGGTGGCGCATCCCAGAGAGACTCGGCTCCTGACCCCCAACCAGTGTTCAGCGTTGGGGTGGAAAGGAAGATGCGTCCCAGCTGTCCCAAAGCACCGAGGAAAGCAGGAGATGGGGTTTCCCCCTTCTTCAGTGAAACCAGCCTGACCTTCTGGTAGGAGAGTCTGTCTTGAATCAGAGATGGTTTAACCGAATCACAACAGGAAGCAGCTCTGGTTACAGCCCAGTTTGCTCCGCGCCCTCATGAGTGGACAGAGCATCCCGTGCCTACTTCCTGCAGTGCTGGGTGTAGCGGGTAGGTGCCCCGAGGGGCCCTTGGCAAAGGGTGCTGGACGTTGCCTTTGGGGTTTTTGCTCTCAGAGCAGCCAACGGGAGAATGACTATTCACCAGAGGAAGGAGCAGCAATCCAATCAGCAGCAGCCCTGTCTCTAACTGTAGTTAATTTCTATTTAATTGGCTAGTAACTACATTTAAAACAAACACCAGTGGGTAATCCAAAACAGGGGGGTAAAGGATGAGCAGTTGTGGCAGCAGGATAGAATTACGAGGCCAAAACAAAGTGGGGGGCGGGGGAAGTGAGAGACGTTCTGTCTCAGGGAAACATGTGTGGAGAAGGAGGGACGGAGGAGCAGCTGCGGGCCTCTAGGAGCTCATAAAGATTTATATCGGCCTTTACTTGCATTTGTTAGCCATCCATAAACTCCTGTTAATTGCCAGCTAGTCTTTCATTACAAAGCATTTATTCCTCTATTCAATGGCAGTTGAAACTGTTGAATGGAGTAAGAGTTTGGCACATCCTGGCACCTCCTCAGCGACAGGTCCAGCGTGGACAGGCTTCCAGGAAGCCCTTCAGCTCCCAGGGCTCTCGCTGACTCCAGCTCCGCGGGCAACCCAAACTCACGCGGTGGGAGGGGGTGGGGGTGGGGAGGGGGGTGAAATCCAGAACTGGGCAAAGCACATCTGGCTGCAAACCCATTTGTAATCCCTGCCTTTTCGCACCACCCAAGATGTACTAATGGGTCGTGTTAAGACTCATCCTTCGCCGAAACTGGTTTGGCTCAGTGACAGAGCGTCTGTCTGCGGACTGAAAGGTCCCGGGTTCGATTCCGGTCAAGGGCATGTACATTGGTTGCAGCTGGTAGATCTTTCTCTCTCATTGACGTTTCTAGCTCTCTAGCTCTCTCCCTTCCTCTCTGTAAAATATCAATAAAATATATTTTTTTTAAAAAAGACTTATCCTTCACCTGTGCTATTCCTCCTAAGAGGGAGAGAATGGGGCAGGGGCGGGGGTGGGAGTGGGGGTGGAGAGGGAGAGGGAGAGGGAGAGAGAGAGAGAGAGAGAGAGAGAGAGAGAATATGAGGGAATAAGGGGGAATGGAAGAGAAACCATAAGAATAGTTCAGGAAATAATGAACAACATAAATTGATGGACAGAAACAGACCTGGAGACAGAGAAGCAGCCATCAGACTGTCAGGCCTCAGAGGGAAGGTATGGGAGGGTGGGGACAAAGGGGAGGACTTGTAGGCATGCATACAAGCCTAACCAGACGTCATGGACAACAGCGGGGTGGGAGCATACATGGGGAGGGGTTTGGGATGGGAATGGGGGGATGAGGACAATTATGTGACACCATAATCAATAAAGAAATTAAACAACAAAAAAAGAATAGCTCAAATCAGGAGCAAGCCTCAAACGGAATGGGGAATTCCTTTTAGGCAGAGATTTGCTCATTAAACTCTGAACCCAAACCTTTGTCCTCTCTCTCTCTCCAAAATACAGGACACGTGTCTCCTTTGGAGGGAGCACGGAATGATGTCTTCTTTTTTTTACTTCATTGGACACCGGAATTGATTTCTTTAAAGACGGCATTTACATCCCTGTTCAGTGTGTATTTGATGCACTTGGAACCAGTGCATTTTCACCCCTCAGAGGCAGGCCCTGCGAGGAGAATCTGCTCGGAAGGACCATGTGTGTGTGTGTGTGTGCGGGAGGGGAGGGTCGCGGTCAGCAGCACTTCTCCTCAGACCTCCTGCCTGCAGATGTTGGAGCGCTTCTTAAAACGGGGACTAACAAGGCCACTCAGCAGTGACTGTTTCCCAAGAGCCGGAGCTAAATCAATCCTGGCACACAATCACCCCGAATGAACGGTAAAATCATCATTCCTGGTATTTCGAAAGCAACTGCTGATCCACCAAGAGGGAGGTCATGGACCCCCCCCCCCCACCACCACCCACACACACACACCATGATGAAGACGCCACTCCCTTCTGGCCATCAGAGGCCAGCTTGTTGGTGTCCCAGTGGGGCCTCGGAGAGCCGGGCCCTGGGTCGGGGGAGCGGCCACAGTTCAGGGAAGGGAGGCCCTGCACCTCGGAGGCAGGCGGCTGTGGGAATGCGGGGTCAGCGGCGGGGGGGGGGGGGGGGGGGGGGGGGGGGGGGGCTGCAGGGGTGCTGTTTACTCATGACAGACTCTCCCTGGAAGTGGCCAGGCCCCAGCGCGGGGGATTCAGGCCCAGCGGAGGCGTGGCCAGCAGGGCCACCCACACACTGGCAGGTCTGTTCCCCTCGGGCATCAGCGAAGGCAGGGATTCCTGGTCACATCTGCACCGCCAGAAGGAAAGCCTGTAATTTCCACGGAGCCCGGTCTTTGAGTCAGAGCTGCAGATGGATGGTTGTTGTATTATTTTGTTTTCTTTTCTTTTCAAGGTGATTACACGTTATTTGGGGGTTGGGAAAAGCTTGGGCTTATCCAGGAGGGTTTGGTGATTGGAAATGATGCAGCGAAGACCTGCAGGCAGGTAGGTCCCTGTGGAGGGGTGACAGCATGCGCCTTTCTCACGGGGACTTTTCCAGGTAAAGGTGGCTTCGGGGAAGGCAGAAGGCGGCTGAGTTCTGAAAAGGAAGCGGCACTTTACCGCAGTGTGCTGGGTGGAGTCACACAGAAATTGTAAAAGGGGGGAATTGTAAAATAAAAATGTAAAAATAGTCTGCAAAGGCCAAACAGAAGTCAGACCAGAGCCCGGTGTGTGTTCCCAGGGTCCTGCTGGGCTGTGACATTTGCATATCAGCCAACACTCTCTCCCTCACAGCCAACACCTGGTTCCATCCCGTGGAAGATGGCTGGCTGTTGTATTGACTTACAGAAACGGAGCTAGGGGTGGGGGGTTAAGCCAAATCGTAAACAAGTTCCGAGTGCTGTGTTTTAGTCCTGTGTATGTTTCATACATGGGATCGTTTTAATTTTTTTTTTTTTTAATTCAAAACACTCCTGCAATTCTGCGCCTGGAGGGGGGACAACAACAACAACTACAAAAGCATCACAGCAGCCTTTGGACACTTGAAGGGTGGTTTCAGGCACTCGAATGCCGATACACGAGAAGAGGCAACTTTTACTGAGGACATCATTTTAGCAGCTGGATACAGAGATGCAAACCAAGAGCAGGCGTTTTAAATTCATCGGGTGAAACGCCTACAAAGACATTCTTCTGTCAGCTCTCACAGCGTGGGGAGTTCATCGTTTCATCCCATCAAGTAAAAAAAAAAAAAAGTGCCCAAATTCCCTAATAGGCATTCAGTGAGTGAGCGGGGGTCAGGCTGGGTAGATGTGTTCTCTCTCCCCCGGCAGACACCCCGCAGACCCATCTAGCCAAAGGTCCCCGTGGCCTGGGCCCAGGGAGAGAAAGGGGTGCTCTCTGCCCGGCCAGTGTGGCTGGGATCAGCTTTCCCGGATGCAGGCAGGAGAACAAAGGGCAGGCTTTATCAGCCTGGCCCCCACGGGCCCCGGTGCCGGGCGAGCTCCATTCCAGTGCCCATCACATGGTCTCTGCGGCATAAAAGCCTTTTAATGATCTTGATTTTTGAATATCAAATTGAGATGAAAAGTGTATTTCGGAAGGTTGGGCTCCATGTGCTATGCAAACAGGTCAGGCAGGCCCTGACTCCTGGAGGGAGGCCTGTGGGTCCCAACGTGGCTGCACAGGGTGCCACCTGCTTCACAAGGTCCCAAAGTCTCTCTCCCCCACCCCACCTCCCACTCCTCCCCAAAGAGCATGTGTTCATTGACCTAGGGTGCGGGGTGGAGGTACAAAAAAAAAAATACCTTTCCTCCCACCTTCGCAGTTCTGCTCGCTGGGCCAATCATCAAATTAGCACGAGGCAGAGGAGCAGGAGAAAAGTGCCCGGCAAAAAAACAAAATTCAGCCAAGTGCATTTGAAGATCTAATTGGCTTTAGTAAGCAACCCATGATCCGGGCAGCATCCCATCTGGCAGCTAGAAGGATGCTCCGCACATGGGGAATTATCCTGTTGGTGGTTACCGCGATCATCTCCCCGACACTGTCTTCTCTCGAAAGCTTTAACTGCATGCTCCCAGCTGCTAACTGCCAGGGAAATGATCTCTCTGAAACGGGAATGTCAGAGAGGGGAACAAAGGGAATGAACGGTGTCTGAATCACAAAGCTGGAATCTGGAACCGGAAGCTGTGGATGTCACCGAGGTTCAGCAGACACTTCATGCGGTACCAAGGATCCACAGAGCGACAGCATGGGAGCTGAGGGTGACACGAATCGCCTTCGTTTGCAGCACTTTCCTCAGTTAAACTAAGAGTATGATCAGAAGGGGGGGGGATGTTCACGAAAAAGTTATAGGCCCAAAGTGGTGTCACTCATGCTAAATGTCCATGATGCTACTGTAAACCAAAATTGATTGTAGACTGTATTAAAAAATGATAAGCATTTATTTGAGCCTAGGGAGCTGCAGCCCAGGAGACATAGATTCCGGTAAATTGCATTTCACGGAGGCAAAGGGAGACCACTTTTTAATAGTGAGAGTTCCCACCCAGGTCCTCAGTGAGGTCCGTCTTATGTAAATGAGGCATCCAGCTGTGCGGTTCTGATTGGGCGGGGCACTATCTCTTTCATTCCTTTGGTGGAAAGACAAAGCCATGGCTTTCTCACAGTAGTTGACTCAGATGGTTTAAACACGCAGGGCATAGCACAGGAGGCCAAGAGTTCGGTCTGAGCTTCCTCCCAGTACGCAGAGTGTGTGAGGAACCCCTGTCAGCGAATAGCTGCTAGGCTCCTATTATTCATAAGATTTGGACCCTTGGTTGACCCTGGGGAGTCCACCCCAGCAGATAAATTACTTCTCGGGGTACACATTAAGTGAATTGTTCTTCTCGGGGTGTACATTACCATACCTAGATTTAATACCCCATCTAATTGCAGTTTCAACCTCTCTCAGAAACACAGTCTTAATTAACTAGTCTGGAATTTCTGCTCAAGCAGCAGTAAGGTAATCTGTCACATAGCCCTCTCCATCCCCCCCACCCATAGAAAGAGAATGCAATCTACATGATAAAACACACACACACACACACACACACACACACACACACACACACGCTCGCACATACACACACAAAACAAACAAACAAAACACACAAAAAAGCAAAACAACTTTCTCTTCCCCCTAAGAGAGGATGTCCAGGCCTAACACTCATCCTTTTTTTTTTCTTTCACTAATAGCTCACTTGCCCCACCCTGCTACTGTGCAAACCTTCCATTTTGTACCACCTTTTGGCTCCCCTTCTAATTGTTAGGTGGATGCTACCCAATTCATGAATCACTTAATAAAGCCAATTAAATCTTCACATTTACTTGAATTTTGTTATTTTTAAACATGTCCAAGATGTATTACAGTTGTACATTTGGGGGTACCTTAAGTTATGAGACCCAAAGACCCATTGGGCAGTTGAGGTAGAGCTGTCATTTTGGGCAGAGGAGGAGTGGGGCAGGGATTTTAGATTTCAAAGGGAAAGTGGGTAATTCATAGGAGGACACCATGTAATCAACAAACTCTTTCTGGGCAACCCCAAATCGGTGGGACGCAGAAGAGAAACTAGCGGACTTTTCCTCGTATCCTCCCAGTCTGCCATGCTTAATCCACACAAGGTTAGGGTGACTACGCTAAGGCCAATATGGTAAAGTGAATATGCTAAGATTCCTATCCTGAAGCAGGTTTTTCTATCTTTCTTTTTTAAAAAAAAAACATTTTATTGATTTTTTACAGAGAGGAAGAGAGAAGGATAGAGAGCTAGAAACATAGATGAGAGGGATACATCGACCAGCTGCCTCCTGCACACCCCCTACCGGGGATGTGCCCGCAACCAATGTACATGCCCTTGACCGGAATCAAACGTGGGACCCTTGAGTCTGCAGAATGACGCTCTATTTACTGAGCCAAACTGGTTTCGGCCTGAACCAGGTTTTTCTATCTGAATTCTCTTAGGCAAAAAAAAAGGGGGGGGGGGTGGATGGGTGGGTGTCAAAGGTTCTTTCTGAATCTTTTGTTTTAAAAGACACAGTTTGGGGTGGCCAAAGTTTGGTACCTTTCGTTGGCCTGGGCTTTAGGATTTTACAAAGCTCTCCAAGCGATTCTAATGTGCAAACTTGAGAGTAACTGTAGAGTGTTGAATACAGCGCTCACGGCCTCATGGAATCCAGGGTCAGCAAACTTCTTTGACCTTCTCTTCCTCCCCCTCCATCTCAGCATGAACGTAAGTCACCCAGACTTCCTCAATGCACCCGAAATGTACTTTGCTCCTCCATATGTCCGCGTTTTCTTCATGCACGCACATTGTCTCACTCTGGGTACCAAAAAAGCCAAGAACAAATGTCTTCTGTGCAACCTTCTCTGTCAACTCTTCACCTGGGAGTCCCTCCTTGCCCTGTGATCACTGAACACTTTTTTGCATAGTTTTATTTCAGTGTTTCTCACATTACCTGAAAGATATTTGTGTATAGGTATACCTGCTCCCCCTCCCCAACAGAATGTGTACTATAGTTTCAGCAATAAGCAGGGTATAGGTTTCTATGAGTGATTTATTGAATGAATGAATGAATGAATGAATGACACGTGTACAGTTATTGTACATTATCGATGTTCCACCACATTGAACCGAGTTCTTAGACCAGGGTCTGCTTTACAGTCTCTGAGTCAGGAATTTGGGGGTGGGAGATCTATATCTTTGCATCTCTGTGTGGGAGGTCATAGACCAGCAGTGGCTACACTTTCTGAAAGCAAAAGTTATAAATGTAGAGTTTGCATTTTAACCCAATGCCAGGCTTTTCTGTCTCTGGAATTCTTGTTATGGAAGGTAAGCTTTTCTTTCTCTTTTTTTTTTAAACCATTTAAACCATTTCTGATCCTTTCAACCAAAAGCACTCATTGATATATTGAGCATCTTACCATGTTTGCTCAGTCAATAAATATTTGAATACCTATCATGAGGCACTATGCTAAGTGTCTTACACGTATTATTTCAAACCCTCAAGCGATCTATAAGTTGGGTATTATTATTCTCACTTATAAATAAGGAAAAGGAAACTTAGAGCAATTAAGGGAATCGTTAAGTGAAACAGTTGGTACATGGTAAAGCCAGAATTTGAACCAGGCCTGTCTGGCTCCAAAGCACATGTTTTTTTCCCCACTCTACTTTGCTTCCGAGTTTGGATAGCGTTATTACATGAGGCCTCAATAGATGGAGTTCTCAACTTTATAGACTCAGGACTCCTCTGTATTCTTAAGATTTAGTGATGATTAGCGGCTTTTTTATTTATTTTTTTATTAAGGTATTATATGTACATATCTTATATTGACTATAACTATAATTGAAAGAAATTAAAATTAAAAAAGAAATGTATTTTGCACTCTTAAAAAAAGAGAAAGGTGTTTTCATTTATTTAGGTTTTACCTACTGATGTTTAACACCTTAAACATTAAAACTAAGAAATTTAATTTATTTTTAAAACTAGCCTTCACCCATGTAATGCTAATGAAAGTAACACATTTTCATGAAAAATGACTATGTTTTCCAAAGCAAAAGAAAATAGTGAGAAGAGTGACATTGTTTTACATTTTTGCAACTCTATTTTTTTTAAATATAATTTATTGATTTTTTTTTTTTTTTTGCAGAAAGAAAGGGAGAGGGATAGAGAGTCAGAAACATCGATCAGCTGCCTCCTGCACACCTCCAGCTGGGGATGTGCCCGCAACCAAGATACATGACCTTGACCGGAATCCAACCCATGATCCTTGAGTCTCCAAGCCGAGGCTCTATCCACTGAGCCAAAGACGTGTACATAAAGGTTGAGAGTTAAACCGGTTTCAGCGCAAATCTTTTTAACATCTGGCTTAATAGAAGGCTGCTGGGTCCTATCTGCTTCTACATTCAATCTGTTGTGATGTATGGTTTTAGCTGAAGGATACAAGAGAACTCGGACTTCACACGGATATGTCACTGGAAAAGAGAGAAGTGTTTTACAAGCCTTTTCGTGTCACTGGCTATATGCTTTGAAGCTATACCCAAACTGCGCAAGTGCCAGTTTCTGAAGGGTCAGTTGCAAAGTGGAACCTGAAACCATGTTACGGGGGCACGATTTTGTAACATCAGGCCCTGATCATTTGGAAAGTGTTTCCACTGAGTTATGCAGATCTTCCGAATGTTGGCACATTACATTTTACAGTAACAAAAACTGCATTTATCAATATTGCCATTGATACCATCATTAAAGTCTCTAAATATTGGGTAAGCTGTGAAGCTGTTGGCAGGCGACACAGGTTTTCCAAAGTTCTAATATTTTCTCGAATGCTCAGTTTTTACCCCTGGCAACGGTTACTGTCAGCTATTTCCCTTGAAGTGACAGTCTGACTTGTTTACTTTTGAGTAACTGTCTGCCAAACACCCAAGCCTGAAGAAGCACAATTTGTCTCTCCGTCATTCTTTCTCACGTAAAAAGCAGTGTTTCGTGGGAAAAGCCATTAGTTTGGCTTGTGAGTCAACAATGGTGCAAGTCCTTTTCCTTGGCGACAAACATGCCACTTCATGCAGCGGACATTCTTTCTGCATACGTCCCATGCCATCACGCAGAATATTAAAAGACGTGTACATAAAGGTTGAGAGTTAATAAAATGAATACGTTTAATGGCTTCATCAAGGACTTTCTTGAATGAGACGGGCAGGTTTCTCTGCTTCTGTGAGTGTGTGGTCGTAAAGAATGCAGGGACGGCTGAAACAATTAGGTTCCACTGTCTGTACTCTGGGTTTTTTTTTTTAACATATATTTTATTGATTTTTTTTTTTACAGAGAGGAAGGGAGAGAGATAGACAGTTAGAAACATTGATCAGCTGCCTCCTGCACACTCCCTACTGGGGATGTGCCCACAATCAAGATATATGCCCATGACCGGAATCGAACCCAGGACCTTACAGTCCACAGGCCAACATTCTATTCACTGAGCCAAACCGGTTTCGGCAGTACCACTTTCCTGATTTGTTCTAAGGCACCAGTGGTTTTCTCGACCATTGCTTTTGCTTCATCGGCATAAATGTTAATATACTGATAAAAGTTAGTGCCATTTTAATATCATCACGAAAATAGTGTTGGTCTCATGGACCTCCTGAACCAGGATCCCCAAGGGTCTGGAGACCACACTTGGAGAACCGAGAAAATAGGTGATCCTTTGGTAATGACACCCCTTAAGAGACATTCCGGGTACAAGATAATTATTGCAAGGGCCGGGAAGAGACTAAGTTCTGTGTCACATCATGGTCTGGCCCAGGGGTGGGCAAACTTTTTGACTCGAGGGCCACAATGGGTTCTTGAACTGGACCGGAGGGCCGGAACAAAAGCAACCTGACCATGCTGGCACTCTCATCTTGGGCTGCTGGTGAAGGAGCGGAGGGGAGAGCAAGAGAACCCTCCTCTCTTTCAGCTCCGAGGGCCGGATAGAACAGCCTAACGGGCCGGATCTGGCCTGCGGGCTGTAGTTTGCCCACGGCTGGTCTGGCCTCTGCATGTGGGTCAGTGGCACTCTTGTCTCCGTGGCGCCCAGTGCATGGAGCCACTGACAGAGGAGCCCAGGTGCTGAGGCGCTGGCGAGGCCTCGGCTGGAGGGCACAGGAAATCGGCTCCCCCTCTTCCACCCCCCCCCCCCCATCCCGGTGCTGCCAGTTACAAACCTACAACCGCCTACTTTGTTTCTCTGTTCAGCCCGCTGGGCAATTTAACTTGTCCCGAGCTTAGGAACGCACTGTTTAACAAGATCTAATTTCTGTTTATGATTCTTAAAATGCTCCTATTAGTAAAGTTGTGTAAGCCCTTTTCTTGGGGTGAAATTTCTCTGATGCCAGAGAACTGCTAAATAATGAAGGTTTTGTGCCATTCCGCGGGACATGGGGACTGCCCCCTCGCACGCAGCCTCTTCCCCCCACAGCTTGCCCGAGGCGGGCAGCTTGGCCACACAGAGCCCAACTCTGGGGGCGTCTCACTGAGCCGGTCCCTGTTTCCAGAAAAGAAACCCCGAGTCCTGGAGCCAGAACTGGGATGCCCCAGGGGCTGGGATTTTCCTTCCTCCCACTGGCCGGGCGAGACTGACAATGGCTTGCTTGAATGCCTCCAGTGGGAAAAGCCTTCCAGAAATGCCAGCCTGCCAGGCATCTCATGCCAGAGATACTGTCCCTTCACTCATGCATAACTGCAGGATTGGCTTGGCTACTGCCAGGAGGGTTTAAAAAAAAAAAAGGATCCCCTTCCTTGTGAGCAGTGATGTCTGGGGCTGACTCAGCCTGGGGAAAAGGCCAGTCACGCTGCTGACCTGCCGTGCTCACGGAATGAATGCCTTCACGGGCAGAATGTCTTCAAGTGGTCCTTCCCTCCTCGCTGCACTGCTGTGAGGAAGACATGGCAGGAAGGAAGCTCCCACATCATCGGACAAATGGCTCTGAGCTTTAGCAAGCTTTTCCTAACATTTGACGTAAAATGTTCTCTCCTTTGGAGTCTTCCAGACCTTCTTCGCCCACACCCCCACCCCCACACAAAAAAACAATGGCATTAATATATCCCTCCTCTTTAAAAAAATTTATATATATATATATATAAATATATATATATATATGTATATATATATATATATATATATATATATATATGATTTTTTTATAGAGAGGAAGGAAGAGGGATAGAGTCGGAAACATCCATGAGAGAGAAACATCAATCAGCTGCCTCCTGCACACCTCCTACTGGGGATGTGCCCGCACCCAAGATACATGCCCTTGACCGGAATGGAACCTGGGACCCTTCAGTCCGCAGGCCAACGCTCTATCCACTGAGCCAAACCGGCTAGGGCTATATATCCCTCTTCTTACATATGTGCTGGGAACACAAGCGTCGTGGAGATCTCCTTGGCTCTGGGGCTTTAAATCCTCCAGCAAATCCACCTCACCTCCATGCGCCAGGACCAGCCCAATGCCGTGGAGGGAAGGAGGAAGCCAGCCGGGCCTATCGACATAGGCGGGGTAATAATTTCCCAGATCTGGATCTAGCTACTCTTATCTGCGTGACATGCTGACCTCTGTGCCCTAGAGTTTGAGCACAAATAGTATCCCAAGTGACCCTCCTGGCACTCCCCCAATCCACTGCCCTTTGGCTGTGAAAATGTACCGATGGGGATATTGATTTCTAAGCTGGCTGTTCTGAGACAAAAGACTCGGAAAGGACCTTTGACCTTCCCCCTTCCCTGCCTCCAGTTGAAGATGGGAAGGCCTGTGGGAGTCTCGGCATTACCGACCTTCCCATTAGAGAGGAAGGATCCAGTTAGCTAGATTCCCCGGTGGCCCTTGCAGAAATCTGTTTCCTGCCTGTTCAGCTCCGCCTTGACTACCTGTAAAATATAGTTTTCCCTTCAGAATTCCAGACCCTGCCAGCTTTTCCCCCCTTTCCCATAGTGGCATATGCTTAGAATGAACTTTGGGTTTCATTCTAATGGCACTCCCAAACGCGCATTCACATCATAAACTTAGGACATTGTCTCCCGTTCATCTGTCTCTGTGAATTTACTTTTTAGCCCAGCTAGAAGAACTTAGAAGTTGGAGAAAAATGTTTGTCCACCCCCCCCAAACCCCCCCATAACTGTTACAGTGAGTGTTTTGCTTTACTTTAGCTCTTATTATTATGTTGGCAGGATGCCTTCCCCCTAAGCAGAGTTCTGGTACATTATTTCTGCCTTGTACTAGAAGAGGAATGGACCGGTAAGTTGGGGAAACGTGTGTTCTAGTTCTGTCACTAAAATGGTGATAGATATTGAACAGGTTGCATGCCTTGGACATGGGGGTGGGGAGAGAGCTACGTTTCCAGTGGTTCAGGAACCTGCGAGACAGAAATACATTGTGAGCAAGGCCCTCATTCCAGCACCTCCTTCTACGGTGTCTCCTGTGCTGAGAAACGCGTTGGGACTATTAGACTCGATGGGTTCTAGATTCTTGTCCATCCTGATGTTTGTTTCCTCTGTGGCTCCCTCTTCCTCTCTCTCCCCCCATATGTCAAGCCTCTCCTCCCCACCCCCACCCCACTAGATTGCACTTGTAACTTGCCAGAGCATCTGTGCCTTCTGGGTGGTCCACATGGTTTCAGGCCACGCCCATCTCCCCAGGCTGGAGTCCGGACCTTCCACAGCTTAAAAGAGACTGCAAACTGATGATTTTTAAATTCTCTCTGTAAATTAGAGTTGTGAAGTGCAGTCTCATAAAAGTCGGGTGGTGGCGGGTTTAGTCCAAGGACAGCAGATAGGTGAGGAGAAGCCCTTCCCTCCTCAGGTGCTGGGTCCCGGCAGCCACACAAGGAGGCTTCTGGGAGAAGAGATTCCTGCCAGTTTCCAGAGGAGCAGATGGCCCGGCAGCGAGCGCGGCTTGGAGCTGCCCCACACACAGGCACCGAGAACCCACTTAGCTTCCTACTCCTGGGAACAAGAATGACGAGCTCCCACCTACACAGGGGCGGATGTCTGAGAGCTTGGAGGAGTCAGGAGTGCAAACATTTACTCCCTGGAGGTGTAATGTTGGTGCCAAGGACAAAAATTCGGTTTCCTACATCCCCTGATCCTGTGATAGGGCATACACTACAGATTAAAGGGGAGAAAAGGAAGTAAAGAAGTATAATAATAAGCAAACCGAGAGAGAGAGAGAGAGAGAGAGAGAGAGAGAGAGAGAGAGAGAGACATTATTGCGTGCCAGTTGGCTATGCATCTGTAGCAAAAGAGGGGAAAAGGGAAAATCCGGGCGGCTTTAGGGAAAACACAAAGACAACCAAATAGAAGAGAATTCAAGAACACACGGAAGAAGTGTGAATAAAATCCATGAAAACGCCACATAAAAGCACATTCATTCATGTAAAGGTAAACACTGCCAGTAAGAAACGGACTCCGTGTGGTAACTCAAAATGATCATTCCCTCGTACGTTTACCCCAGGAGGCTAGTAAAATCTCTCATTTAAAACAGCACTGGGTATGCAAAGAAGCATTAGGTATATAATTTGCCCGTAAGATGAACACTGAAACAACATGTTAACAACTGAGGCAGAATTCTGACCACACTTTGTGTATATGTTTCCTTCAGCCACTATTTTAAACAGTCAAGCCACTAGCAGTGAAGGCACTTATTCATCTAACCCCGCCACAAGAGAAGTTAAAATAAAGTGATAACATTGGGCAAGGAGTTGGCATCAAGAACTGAGGGAAAAGAAGGGCCTAAATGCTTGGGACAGCGTGGTGACGTGAAACCTTACGACAGTCAGTCATTATGTAACCTGGGAGAAATTTCCCTACATTTCCAAGCAGATGGAATGGGACAGTGGCTGTGTTGCGAGCACACAGCCCATCTAAAACGCCAGCATAATTCTAATTGAAACAGTGAGTGAAACCTTCTTGTCTTTAAGAACCAGTATAATATATTTTTAGGGGGGGGGGGGGGAAACAATTTTCCCAAAGTTAGCCAAACTACCAGGGGAGAGAGAGGGGAAAAGATGGCTGATCAAGCTGTCATCTCTCTAGTCTCTTTTTAATAACGAGACAAGGCAATGGTGTTGTATATCTTTGACTAAGAATTCTTCTGAGATGTGTTCTCTGTCCATTATAAAGAGATTGCAGCAGCCCTAGCCAGTTTGGCTCAGTGGATAGAGTGCCGGCCTGTGGACTGAGGGGTCCCAGGTTCGATTCCCGCCAAGGGCACGTGCCTTGGTTGCGGGCACATCCCCGGTAGAGGTTGTGCAGGAGGCAACTGATTGATGTTTCTCTCTCATCGATGTTTCTAGCTCTCTATCCCTCTCCCTTCCTCTCTGTGAAAAATCAATAAAATATATTAAAAGAAGAAGAAGGAGAAGGAGAAGAAGGAGAAGGAGAAGAAGAAGAAGAAGAAGAAGAAGAAGAAGAAGAAGAAGAAGAAGAAGAAGAAGAAGAGGAAGAAGAAGAAGAAGAATTAGTTGCAGCACCTGGTGAGTTGAAAGAAACCACATTTCCTTTTGAGGGGGCGGGTGTTGCTCAGAGAAAGCGCTCCTCTTACCTGTCACAGGGGCGTCTGGCCTATTTAAAGGCCGCAGGTGTGTAAGGACAGATGGCATGGGGAACAGGGACGGGTTCAGGCTGCAACAAGACTGCCAAAGCCGCTCGAGGGCAATGCTTCCGGAGCGATGGTGTTTTCCCCTTTCTCTCACTCAAGTGTGTGTGGGAAGCAGGTTCTCCCTCAGCACCAAGTCCTGGAGGCTTAATTTGTGTATTGTTGTTGTTGTTGTTGTTTCCTCTTTTCTGTCCTTTAGTGTGAGAAATGCAGATACTTCAAAATACAGGCCAGCTCAGAAAACCGCCTTGGAACCAGTGCAGAGGGCCTCGCCGAGAGTGGGAGGTGTGGAATCCCTGCTATCCGGTGTTTGACCAAGAGGAAGGAGAGGGAGAAGTGGAAAGAAGGGCAGAGGAACTGTTTCCTCCTGGGGAGGGTGCAGGCAGGGATCACTCTCTGGGACCCAGCGGGGGTTCGGGGTGAGATGCTGAGCCATCCCTACAGCTGTCTGTGTGCAGGCCCCTAAGAATGGCCACCGCGTAGTGTGCGGCCTGATAATGTGTGAGGGTTGCCAGGAGACTGAGTGTGATATTGGAGAATTGTCCACACCCCCAAAACACGATAAACGGACTAGCTCCAGCCTGGGATCTCCCCCCCTCCACCCACCCTTCAGGGTTTGCTTCCTCATGGAGACTCAACTGCCACAGGTCCTGAGCCACTCTGTGCCTCTCTACTCAGAGAGGAAGGGAAAGGGAGAGAGAGAGAGAGAGAGAGAAACATCAACGATGAGGGAGAATCATTGCTCAGCTGCCTCTTGCACACCCCGCACTGAGGATCAAGCCCACAGCCCATGCCTATGCTCTGACTGGGAATTGAACTCTGACCTCTTGGTTCATAGGTCAACCCTCAATCACTAAACCATGCTGGTCAGGCTCTGGAAGTGGCATTTTGATCCCAAAAGACTTAGTCACTGAAGCTGGACCTTCCCCCATGGTGCACCCGTCAGTCAACAGAGCCTAGAGAAGAGCTTAACCCTCCGGCCTGGACCACTGTGCTGGCAGCCCTTCTGGCTGGCCCTGCTGGAGGCGGGGACATCTGAACAGGGTGGCCTTACCTGAAAAGCCAGGGAGCTACTGCCAGTGCGGGGGGGGGGGGGGGGGTGTCTCTGTTCAGCCTCTGAGTGTCAGGCACAACCCCCCAAAGGCCAGCAGCTCATCCAAGGCCACCAAGACGCTCACAGGACCCATGGGGAGCCACACTTCCTGCTCAGGGCAGCCTACACCAGACAAAACCGGGATGGGGATGGGAATGGGGAGGGGTGAAGGAGAGTTTTCCTGCTGTGTTACAACTGGCCTTTGGAGCCCTAGCTGAGAAGAAGAGGTGCTAAATGCTTCACATTCGAAGGAGAGTTATTAGAAACCAGACATCCCTCCCCCACCTTCTAAAAGCCAACAGGTCAGGCCTCCCCTGTCCACCCCCACCACCCCCTCCCTGCTCCTTTTGTGCGGGGAGGAGCTAGGAGAGGTCATCCAGGTCAGCAGCCTTGGGCAAGGTTCTCAGGGAGAAGGTGTGCCCTTCCTAGCCTGTGCCCCACTGTCCACTCCTGCCCCGGGGAGGAGGAAATGGGAGAGGGGCTGACAGGAGGGAAGGCAGCCGTTCGCTCCCCTGGGGGACCTCTGCTTAAGCTGTGGACTTTCCGATCTACCCCTCTGCCTGCCGGAGCAGGAGCCGGTGGCAGGAGGTCTGTGCCTGAGACCATCTTCACGCTAAGTGAGAGAAAGGTGCTGGCATAGAATTCGGAATTAGACACGAGAATGGGGTTTTTAATGGGACTGGAGGTGACCAGAGAGAAATGGAATCTGCCTGAGATTACTAAGGGAAAAGCTTTCTTCTTTTTTTTTTTATCTGTTCATGTGTGTCGTTGGGAGCAAATCAAATTTGAAGGTAGTGATTGGAAAAATTAAAAACATTCATGATAAAACCCCCCACTGAGTTGGGGCTGTCCCATGAATGGTTTTGTAATCGTAAGCTGTGAGGGGTGAGGGGCCGATGGAAGCTTGGACAAGATGAGCCTCTAGAATCTATATCCTTCCCCAGCCCCAGACGAGACGCCAGGTTTGGTTGTGGCAGGGCATCCATTTGAAAGAGGGCCTCGCCCTTCACTGGGATTCAGTTGTGTGTGGACGTGTCTGCTGGGAGGGGGGATTAGTCAGTCCTGGGCTCCAGTTTCAGTCCTAAGGGGAAGGTGGGGGGAAATGCTGGAAATACAACATGAAAGCCACTTGCATTAAAAGTACATAAGACATTGGAGTTAAAGCATTGCTCTAACCTCACATTTATCTTAGTGCAAACTGTGTGCTCAAGATTAGAAGTTGTTGGGTTTTTTTTTGTTTTGTTTTTTGTGTGTGTGTGTGTGTGTGTGTGTGTGTGTTGTTGTTGTTGTTGTTGTAGTTGTTTTCTTTGCTTGGCAACTATTGTGTCAAAACTATGCTGTCCAAAAAAAAAAAAAAAAAAGCCACTAGTCATATGTGATGACTTAAATATAATTAAAAATTCAATTTTTATTCATACCAGTCACATGTCAAGTCCTCAGTAATCACACATGGCTTGTGGCTACTGTATTTAATTGTGAAGATATAGAATATCTCCATCTTCACACACACACAAAAAATCTATTTGGCTGCTCTACTTCAAAGAAAAAGCAGCTTGTCCCAAAGATGGAAGAGAAATGGTCAAACTGGACTTCTGCACTCTCATGTAAGAAATTACGCATTCCAAATTTCTTGGGCAAGTCAAAGGTTAAAGTGACATAATAAGAGGGGCCACCATGAACCCTGAGCTCCCAGAAGTCCTTACGGCCTGACTTCTGCTTTGGGAATTTAGGGGCTGCTATGAAAGGGTCGTCAGGACCAGTATAGCTCAGTCACTTGGCAGGGGCGCCGACCCCCAGGGACGTGGTGGCAGTTCCTGGCCGAGGTGATGGAGGGACTCAGGAGAGGTGAGAGTGACGGTGGGAGGGATTCCACTATGACAATCACTTCCCTTCCCAGAACTCTCAGAAACTGAGTGAGACTCTGATGGACAAGAGCCTGATATGTACGCATGACAGTATCCTATTTTTCTCACCAGGAGCAGGAGGCTAGATGAAGCCGAGGGGGTCTATTAGTTTTTAATGCTGTGTAACTAACTACTCCAAAACTTAGTGGCCCAGCACAACAACAATGATTCATCATCTCTCACAGTTTCCCACCATGGGTGAGAAATTTGGGATTTATCTGGTACGGTGGTTCTAGCTTTGGATCTTCCATGGGTTGCAGTAAAGATGGCAGCTGGGCTGTAGTCATCTGAAGGCTGGACTGGGGCTAGAGGATCCACTTTCAAGGTGGCTCCCTCACACGCCTGGGTAAACGGTGCCGGCTCTGAGCAGGAAGTCTTAGTGCTCTCAATGTGGACTTCTTTCCATGGACTCTCTGAGTGTTCTTTCAACGCTGTGGCTGACTTCCCCCAGAATGAGGGCTTCAAGGGGCTAAGGCAGAAGTCACAATGCACTCTTTGACCTAGCAATTGAAGTCGTGAACCATTACTTCTGCTGCATTATTATTTTTTTAATTGATCTTTTAGAAAGAGAGAAAGGGAGAGGGAGAGAAATAAACATCAACGTGAGAGTGAAACACCAATTGGTTGCCTCCTGCACACCCCCAACCAGAGATGGAGCCCGAAGCCCACGCATGTGCCCTGGGAATGAAACCTAAAACCTTTTGGTGGCCAAAACCGGTCTGGCTCAGTAGTAGAGCATCGGTCTGCAGACTGAAAGGTCCCGGGTTCGAATGCGGTCTAGGGCATGTACATTGGTTGCGGGCACATCCCCGGTAGGGGGTGTGCAAGAGGCAGCTGGTTGATGTTTCTCTCTCATCGATGTTTCTAGCTCTCTATTTCTCTCCCTTCCTCTCTGTAAAATATCAATAAAATGTATAAAAAATAAAAATAAATAAAACCTTTTGGTGTATGGGAATGAAACCTAAACCCTTTTGGCGTATGGTACAATGCCCAACCAAATGAGCCAAAATAGGCCAGAGCACACTTCTGCTGTACTCTACAGTCACACAGACCTGCCCTGACTCAGTATTTTAATACCACTCACAATGTAAATAGTACTAGGAGGCAAAGTTCATTTTAGAGGCGGCTACGATGAGGTCACACAGAGCCAGAATTGCATATTATCAGAAATCTGACCATCAAAAGCAACAAAAACCCAACTCAAATGGTCTCAAGAGCCCATGGGGTATGGCCCAGTGGCTGAGTGTCAACCCAGGAACCAATAGGTCGCCTATTGGATTCCCAGTCAGTCAGGGCACATTTGCCAACTCAATCCCCTTTAGGGGGCATGCAGGAGGCAAAAGATCAATGTTTCTCTCTTATCCATGTTTCTATTTCACTATTCCTCTCCCTTCCTCTCTCTCTAAAAATCAATAAAACAAATTTTTGAAAAAAATTGTCTCAAGAAAAAAAATCAAATAAAAGGAAATACACCTTCTAGCACATATAAATGAAAAGCACATATATGGTGCTTACATGATGCCCCTGGGCCCAGGTTTGATCTCATTCTCAGGTCAGCTTTCCTCTTGTAGCAGCATGACAGCAACCAGTAGCTCTAGGCTAACACCCCCTGTTTAAAGAGGGGTGTTAACCCCAGTGGGGCTTCCATTGGATAGAACATTTATCTCTGAACCAATCACCATGGTCCCTTTCAGATACAGTGCTCTGATTGGCCAGGCTTAAGTTGTCATTGCTCATCCCTGGGTTGGAGTGATTTTATCAACAGAGGAATGAATGGTGCTGGGCTAGCAAAATCAACCACAAAATCAACAAAACATTACATCACATCAACCCCCCCTCCCCGCATTAGGATGATAAAGACCGATAACCCAGAAACGAATCATTGTTTTATTTTTCCATGCCCTTTCTTACAGAGCCAGAGATAGACACTCCTCATGAGATTTGTTTTGCATAGCCAAGACTAGAGATGTCTCCTGGGTTGACAAACATCAGATACTTCTAAATCTGGATGGTCCTCCAAGGACCGGGTTTTGGTTTACACTGATCACAATACATCACTTCCAATGTTCTCTCGTGTGTCTCTCCCAGGAGGTGGAAAGAGCAACTTCCCAGCAAGACCTTAAAGATGTGTGATTAAAACTTCTTTATTAGAGAGAAAGATGACCTAATATGGGTAGGGAATCATAAACACAGTAACAGCTCATTCATCTAGACACTGGAAGTCTGATTTATAATATATTCAACCCTTCAAAACGCAGACTCTGTTCCTGGGTGGGGGCACGTTTCTGCAGATTAGATAAAGCACTCATCCAGTGGTGCTTATAAACACTCAGCTGGAGATTTATTGTTTTTAATTGAGCATATAAACATTTAGTTCTGGACATGTTTGATTTTTTTTTTCTAGTTCCCAGGCCCACAGTAGATAACAAACAACAAATGGAATGGGGTGTGGCATGGAGCTGTTGGAGACAGTCACCGTGCTGTCAGCAAAGAAAGTGGTACCTGACGGTTTGCGTCGCTAAGACTTCGTTCTCACTGTTATTTATTTAACACTGACAGGCGCTGTGCTGAACGCTTCCCATGTCATGTCTCATTCAGTCCTGATAACCCTATAAAGTCAGTTTTATTTCACTTGTTTTATAGATGGAAAAGCAGAAGCTTAAGGGTGACGTCAAGTTATTAAGAAAGGGTTCTATGTTTGTGAACACCTGTTTAACAAAACAGGTAGATAGATAGCATCTTCTAGAATGCTTCCTTCCAAAGTTGCTCACCAGAGACTTTCTCTTATCCTATGACCAGGCACAATGAGGTGGCTTTCTAGGCCTGGGGTGCTTTCTAGGCCTGATATTCCTGGAGGCCTGGGTCTCTAAGATCATAGAACTTTAAAAAGGGTTCTGAGGAGGTTGTCTGTTAGAACTACCAACGTCCCCATTGTGTGCCTTCAGAGTCCCCTGTCAGGGTCCAGGACAGGAAGCCTGGCCAGCGGTTGACCATTCAGTCTCTCCTCAGAAAGATGGCTAATGATGGCCCCCGGCACCTGGTGGTGTCTCTGATTCCTCCCGCCGCACTTCTCTGGCCCACCTGACGTCTGGCTGGAATTAGGCAGATCCATCCCTACAATGGGTGCCCACAGGCCTCAGCGGCCTTCATCCCCTGCCTCAAGCTTATACGGACACAGTCAAAGAATTCTTTCTTTGAGGAAGGTCGTCATCTTTGGACGTGAGGTCAGATGCAGGGATTAATGAGGGTCCTGCTCTCATTCTCTCCCCTGCCCTGGGTGCAACTGGTTGAGAAAAGAAGCCATGGGCTTGAATGTTTTCTTAGTCTTGACAAGCAAAAGGGGGGGGGGGCGGGATGCAGTGTGTTTTCTTCTCTCACAGGGCATATTAAGAGGCCCTTCTGGATTCTTCTCAGGGGGAGTGGACATGCTATTGAGAAGGATAAACATTTGTCAACAATGTCAGGAATCACTGAGATTGTGGTTTTTATAGATAGGGGATGTGTGTGTGTGTGTGTGTGTGTGTGTGTGCGCAAACATGCGCACGTTTGCAGATATTCGCAACCCAATGCAGTCCCCCAGGCCTAAAATTAAGCTGAAATCATCCATGCCTCTTTGAATGTTAGTATCTCCAAAGGATTCAGGAATTACAGGGATGGTTTCCTGGAACTCAGACCTGTGATATGAAATGATTCAGTTTCTGACCCTTGGCGATTTGAATATGCCCATTGTCCTTTCTAGCCTGGATCTGGCCTAGCATCCATTCAGCAAACGCTTACTGCACTTGGGCAAGGAAGAGGCATCAAGGGGAAAAAAATCCAGATAACAAAATTGGCCTTTGAAAATACAGGGTTGATTCCTAGATTCAAATCCTCTACAGCAGTGTAGGTAAAATTGTATACTTAACTAGTGCTTTAAGCTTTACCTATATGTTCCCAAAAATTCTAGTTTAGCACTTCTTAGTTGGGATTCGGGAATCTGTAGTTTAACAACTCATCAAGAGTGATTCTCATCAAGAGAGAAGTTTGGGAAACACGGCTCTACAGGAACTGAGGGTGTGATGTCCTCTTTTAAAGATATTTTCAGACTTTATTATGTATAAAGATAAAATCTGCACCCACAAGGGTGTGGTGCTGGCTGGTGCTAGAGGAAATTGGAAGGGAGAGGACGTTGATTTCCCCACCTTCCTATTTTGCAATATTTTACCACCTTTTAGTGATTCCCTGGCCGCAGATTTCCTGGCTCTTCGGACATCCTTTCCCAACAGGGGACAAACAAAACTAATGTTATAAACTAATCAATTAAAAGAATTAGGAATGTTTTATGTCAGCTTAGAAACAGTATGTTTTAAAAGACAACCTCTAAAAGGCAGGGCTCTTATTCCATGAATCCCGGAGAAGAGTCCGCTCCCGGGGCTCACGCTGCCAGGGAGACCAGCTCTGAGGTGACCACAGAAGTCGCCAAGTCTGGGCGACTGAGAGAGCATTACCAGGGTCTCAAAGTAATGGCCACCTGGTGTGGTTTTGTGGTTTTGTTCCTGCTCTGCTCACCTCAGGAATGTGCCAGGAACCCTCTGAGGAAACAGCCCACATGCAGTCAGACACCTTGTCCTCAAAACACCGATTGCACAGGCCTCTCTGGCTCTCCCACGGCGGGAGCTGGCTTACTGTGTACTCAGCCCAGAGCGTGCCTGTCACATCCTAGCGTTCCCACTGGACCCGGGCCTGCCGCTGGGCGCTGATAACCCGAAACAATGCACTCTGACTACAAAGTGGGGGGCCTATCTCTCCAGCCAGATGGAACTCTACTTTCCGTCACACCAGGCGGGCCCGTGACGCACTTGGAACACCTCAGAGGAGAGGTCAGAAAGGTATCACTTTTTACTGAAAGGACTAAAATCCGCTCATCGTGGTGAAGAGCAGGGAGGGGAAGAAGAAGTGAAAAGAAAGGAGAGGAGGAGGGAAGGAAAGAACGACTAGTCAGAGAGTAGCGAGAGGGCCAGCTCCCAATGTATGTTGCTTAAAGCAAAAACATTTCCTCTGTTCCCGGCCAGTGCGGCTCAGTGGTTGAGCATTGGCCTATGAACCAGGAGGTCATGGTTTGATTCCCAGTCAGGGCCTATGCCCAGGTTGTGGGCTCGATCCCCAGTGTGGGGTGTGCTGGAGGCAGCCAATCAATGCTTCTCCCTCATCATTGATGTTTCTAACTCTCTCTCCCTTTCCCTTTCTGAAATCAATACAAGTTTATGTTTTTAAAAAGTTTACTTTGTTAGGACAATTTACTTTCCTTAGGATAAAATATCCCATTCAACCTGAGGTGAGGAGGGGGTACCAAGTTGACTAAAAGAGAGTTTCCCTTTAAACTGTGGCAGAATCCCTAGCAATGCCACATCTTGCCCCCCTGCCAGTCTTCAAAGGTCTCCATGTCTTAACTACACACCGAGTTTACCTTTGCAGTTTTAGTTCCCAAATGACTACATAGCTTCCTCTCATGCCTTCCATTTCAGCATTGCTTTATTGATTATAAATCATCTCACCACGATATATATATTACTTCCCCATATGAAGAAAAACGCCGGACAGAATGGGGCGGGGGTAGAAGTTGAGTCATTCATTCCCGCCTTTGCCTCACCTCTGTCAGCAGCCCCCGGACCACAATGCACCTTCCACCCCCTACTGAGCCCCACGGACACCATCGCCCTGTCACATCGTTCCTGGGGGTGGTGCAGGTGATGGCGGGTTCCACCTGGAGTATCTGGCCGCGTGCCCACAGCCGCTGGCTGCCCGGGGCTTCTCAGAAAACAAGTGCCTCCCGGCGGTAACTTCTCGTTCTCCTCGGTGTCAGTGAAACCCATCAGGCCTGCACACCGTGTGCCCACGCCGAGCAAGCCCTTGCTCTTCCGAAGGGCTCTGAATAAGGAAGCAGAGAAAGGGGCTCCTGCTTGCCTCGAGCCTGCCGCCCCAGTGTCTCTCTGCTGGGCCACCTGGCTCCCTCAGCCTCCGACCTTTGCACAGCGGGTGTCAACACCCCGGGTGATGGTGACACGCAGTTCTCGGGAAAGGCAGGCAGCGAGTAGCCAGGTGGAGGCAAGTTGCAAAGCTCCCGAGTTGCAAAGCTCACTTGGTTTACCTGTCCTCACATCTACGTGGACTTCCCAGATGCTGACAGTGAGTGGGTGACTCCCACACACAGCCCTGGGAGGCGGGCCAGTAGCATCACCCCTGCTTTGACAATGAAGACACGAGCACAAGGCGGAATCTGGCAGGCGGTCCAGGGCCACACAGCAAGCATGTTGGCCACACAGCCAAGCAGCACCTTTGAAAGCGAGGCCCCTGCTATCGGGTCCCATCCTGGGAATCTTTACCTCCTGTGAATGGCAGGTACTCATGGGGTAGCTCATTTTTAAAACAAAGCACTTCAAAAAAAAATGCAGGACCCATTGAACACTCACACCTTCACACCCGAGCCTTCCAAAGCCTCTAGCTCCAGCCAGCCTGTCGGAGCAGAGGTCAACGGGAGCTTCCTACGGGCAGGGAGAGTTGATGTTGTTTTGGCTAGTGCCGTGGTCGGCAAACTGCAGCTCGCGAGCCACATGCGGCTCTTTGGCCCCTTGAGTGTGGCTCTTCCACAAGACACCACGGCCTGGGCGAGTCTGTTTTGAAGAAGTGGCATTAGAAGAAGCTTAAAGTTAAAAAAAAAATGGGGCTCTCAAAAGAAATGTCAATCGTTGTGCTGTTGGTATGTGGCTCTGCTGACGAATGAGTTTGCCGAACATGGGGCTAGTGTATCCCCAGGGCCTAAGCCTGCACCTGGCTCATTGTAGGGGCTCAGTAAAGATGGGTGAACGGTGAATGAATCTCAGCTGCATTGTTAGCCCTCGGTGCAAACAGCTGGGCCTTGCATGGCAGGTGCCTTTGAGAGCCTGGCACTGCTTACCTACCTCCCTGATAAGGGCCATTTAAATAGGCTTTTGATTGCGTTTCTCTGAAGAAATCACAGAAGATCGCATCCAAAATGGCCTCTATGCTACCGATGAGGAAGCACACATCTTTGGAAGTAAAATGATTGGTTCAAGCGTCCTCGGTTGTCCTGAGGTAACGCTATGAACTGAATTGTGTTCCCCCACCCCAGTTCACGTGTTGAAGCTGCCGTGTGATGCTAGTTGGAGTGGGGCCTTTGGGTGGAAATCTCATGTTCTCTCTCTCTCTCTCTCTCTCTCTCTCTCTCTCTCTCTCTCTCTTTCTCTCTCTCTCATTCTGACACAGTGAGAAGATGGCCACCTGCAAACCAAGAAGAAGGCGATAGTGACACTCTGATCTTGGACTCCAGCCTCCAGAACAGCGAGAAAACACATTTCTGTTGTTTAAGCCACCCAGTCTATGGTTTTTTGCCGTGACGGCCCAAGCTAAGACAACACCCCACACTGGCTTTTCTAATACAGCTTTGTCTCAGGGTTAGGCTACGGCCATAGCAACTCTGGTCACCCTGACCGCAGGACCTGACAGAATAGTTCTGTAGAGGATTCCGTAACTACAGAGGAAGCCACGTCCTCACTACTGTTCCCTTGGTTCTAGAAGACTGAGTTGATACACAGGCTCTTCTTAGGTGTTCAATGGAAGGACAAACATTGTAAAGACTCAGCCTTCCTAAGGCCTCTCTTAATTAAAGGGCATTTTGTTTCAGAAACAATCTCAGTGGGAATTAGAACATCACTCCTCATTCCACATGCTAGGGAGTATGTGTTTCTTTATACCTCCCCTCCCCTAGGCAACTGAAGTTACTTGTGGGAAAATTCTTATTTCCTGGGCAAAATTTAAAATGGGCAAATAGATGTTTCATAACCTATAAGGAAAAATAGATAGTGGAGAATCTTAAGTGGGACCAAATTCTAGCATCACTTCTTTTCAAAATCTTATACATTTCTTGAACACAAATATGCAGTTCGTTTTTCTTTGAGGGTATTTTACAAAAGGTCTAGAAAATATATGTGGTGAAAAGGAATGTCTTGAGTCCGTCAAGTCAAAGTTGGCTTTTACATTTTATTTTATTTTATTTCTTAAAATATATTTTATTGATTTTTTACAATGAGGAAGAGAGAGGGACAGAAAGTCAGAAACATCGATCAGCTGCCTCCTGCACACCTCCTACTGGGGATGTGCCCGCAGCCAAGGTACATGCCCTTGACTAGAAGCGGACCTGGCACCTTTCAGTCCACAGGCCGACACTCTATCCACTGAGCCAAACCAGTTAGGACTGGCTTTTACATTTTAGAAACCATGGGATTCAAACAAACTTTGAATGCTCTAGTCACCCCCCAGTGCAGCATTGTACTCTCTCCCAGCCGTGGAGAGGGCATCTAACCAAATGCTCCAGTCTCCGAGGGTAAGGGCTCTGCACAGCCCTGAGAGTGAGGGCCCTTTTGCGAAGCGTTATAGTTGGAAGCTTCCACCTGTGCAGCCCGAGTCTGAGGAGAAACCACTTGGCGACTCAGAAAAGTCCTCCTGCATCGGGTGCCACTGGTTCCTCTCTGGCTTTGCTGAGATCGGAGAAGGGCGCTCTATAAAAGGCGTCTGAGAAGGACTTCCTTGGAGGGGGCGTGCCCAGCAGGAAGAAGCAGAGAGTGGACCCATGAGGCTTTCTTTAGACAGGCAGCTCTGCCCCGGCTGCTTTCTCCAATGACTTCAGATCTGGAGGACCCTGCCAAGGAGTATTTGAGGGGTGCTCCATGGGGGTACTCAGGAACAAAGACTGAACTGGAAGAGGGGAGGGCAGCGAGAAGACTTGTCTTTTTTTAAATTATTGATTTTTTAGAGAGGAAGGGAGAAGGATTGAGAGTTAAAAACACTGATGAGAGAAAAACAGCGATCAGCTGCCTCCTACACACCTCCTACTGGGGATGTGCCCGCAGCCAAGGTACATGCCCTTGACCAGAATCGAAGCTGGGACCTTTCAGTTTGCAGGCTGTTGCTCTATCCACTGAGCCAAACTGGTTAAGGATAGAAGACTTGTCTTTGAAGCGGCACTTTCATAGCACTGGAAGCTCGAGGAAACATTCATTGTCCACTTAAAGAACTGGGGAGGATGACTAACAGGGATGAAGGGGGTCTAAGTCCCCAAAAACCCCCTTGGATGGCACAGAGGCAGGAAAGACTAGTTGCAATTTCTCTGTAAGAAACTAAGTTGCACGCATCTAAGTATTCTGAGAAATGCACATTCTTTAGTCATTACTAAGGACCTACTTTATGCAGTTAAGTAATCAAGACTTATAAATATTTTCCAGTGGGAAGATGCATGGTGGCCCCTGTATCTCCCAGAATGAGAATATACAGGGTGGGGAAAGAGAAGGTTTACAGTTGTCCGTGTGGAAAATAACGCAATAATTAGCACCTAATAGCACAAGAAGAAACTCTGTGTTCATACTCACAGCTGTAAACCGACTTTTGCCCACTGTGTTGAAGGTCTAGGAAGGTCACGTGACATTTCCACGTCTTGCTGGTGCCAAGCCAGTGAATGGCTGGCAAGAAATGTTGACACCTACAGTCATTATTAAAGTTTCCCACATGGCTGAATCTAATTAATTAGGCCTAGCCGAACTTCCCAGCCACACCCGGGACCCAGCCCAATAACCCTCAGAGGATTTGGAAACACGCCTTCGACAAACACTCATTTATTAGGACCTGTCTTCACTGAATCACCTCTACGGCAGATGCCATCTGACACAGTGTCCTCAAAGCAGGGTGCTCTGTTCACTACAAGTCAGAGCCCTCTGCTTTATTTTCATTCAAGAATCTCTCTCTATTCTCTTAATCATCAGGGCTATGGGTGCTCAATACTCAAACCACTTCATGTTTCAGAAAAGGCATCATCTCTGAGGATGGATATCATTTTTGGAAAACAACGCACTCATTTCTACCCATTTGAAGATCTCAACAACTAACCGTCGACCGATGTTCAGATAGAGAATTGCAAAAAAGGTGACTTGTCTTGAAAAATACTTTCCGATGCATATACAATATTACAGTTTGCTTCCTGCTAAGTTAGAACGGGCCTGGGTTTTTAAGAATGAACTTGTTCCAGCAAGAATGTTTTTCTAAACTCTCACAGCTATTTCATGTTCTGGTCCATTAATGATTATGGACTGATAAGGGTCTTTAGCTACCAGTAAAATTTGTAAGAAATACGATGAAAATAAGACGTCTGTTTTTCAGACGTCTCTTATTCCAAGCCTACTCACTGTGGTTTCTTCCTTCAGCGCTGTGCCAGAGAAGGACAGCAAACAGTCCTTACTCCTCCTTCTGGGAATAAAACCTGCCCCAGGATGAATAAATCATCTGTGCATATAAAAGTTTTATTTGAAAGAAAAATTGCTGTCAATAACCCAAAAATAGCTGTGGAAATGACATTCGGTATCTATTTTTTTAAAAAATGCATTAAATATGTATCCGGTGGAATCGCGAGGAATTAATTCGCTTGGAGGCAAAATTTCCATCAGCGCGAAGGTGGCTGTGAGACTCTCGCAGGGGCAGAGCCCGGGGAGCGGCCTGCGGTTCAATGCCAGCGGGGCTGCAGGAAGGACAAATGGCTCATTAGAAAGAAGCCTGGTAACAACACCCCGGAGAACAGCCGTGTGTGAAGCCGAGTCAGAGAGCACAGCCCCACGGAGGAGGAGGAGGAGGAGCAAACAGAAACTGCTCCCAGCCAGCGTGGGGACAGCAGCTTTGAGAGTCTCATCCGAGAAGCGAATGTCATCATCGGTTCTTGGCAGAGTCTACGCCTCTGGGAAGCAGGTCCAGGTGAAAGGTGTCTTGGACGTTCGCTCGGCTGTTGGTTTTGCACCACGGTGTGAGGGCAGCAGGGAAAGCCAGAGTCAGGATCCCGGGAGCTTTTCCAGGCGGCAGGCCTGCCTGTTATCTGTGCCAACAGCACCCGATCACAGGGGAGGAAGTTATTCAAAAGTAGGTCGTTGCCCGGACAGCGTGGCTCCGTAATTAAGGCCTGTGAACCAGAAGGTCACGGTTCGATTCCCAGTTGGGGCATATGCCTGGGTTGTGGGCTTGATCCCCAGTGTGGGGCTTGCAGGAGACAGCCGATCAATGATTCTCTCTCATCATTGATGTGTCTATCTCTCTCCACCACTCTCTTCCTCTATGAAACCAATAAAAAAAAAAAAAATATATATATATATATATATATATATATATATATATATATATATATGCCGAAACCGGTTTGGCTCAGTGGTAAAGCGTCGGTCTGCGGATTGAAGGGTCCCGGGTTCAATTCCGGTCAAGGGCATGTACATTAGTTGCGGGCACATCCCTGGTAGGGGGTGTGCAGGAGGCGACTGGTCAATGTTTCTCTCTCATTGACGTTTCTAGCTCTCTATCTCTCTCCCTTCCTGTCTGTGAAATATCAATAAAATATATATTTTTAAAAATAAAAATAATAAAAAATAAAAAATAATATAGATAGATATAGATATAGATATAGATAGGTATATTTTAAAGTGGATCACTGAAGAGGGCTGGGCCAACTCCAGGTCAGGGTCCCTTGTCCTCAAGATCAGGTTTTAGGGAAGGCTTCTGTGGCCCTTGAGGTCACACACCCTCTGTATTTCTTGGAGAGGGAGGAAGAGGGTTGTAGTGTGAGCCCTGGAGAGAGAGAGAGAAACCTGAGAGAGACAGAATAATTCAGACAGAACTCTGGAAATCACAACTCTGTCCCAGGACGTGACTCTGTCCCAGGGAGGGGCTGCTCTAGTACAGACAGCAAATATGTTGGACAGTCCGGTGGAGATCAGTGTGACAAGTGTAAATAATCTTGGAGTTGGACTTGTATTTCCACCTCCTATTTTTGAGATCCCTCTTTGGAGTCTCTCAGCCTAGAATTGGTTGACTCTCTGTATGAAGCATATTCTGTCTCTAAGGTCAAGGTCTTTAGTATCAATGGTCCAAGCTATAGATTTATTATTCCACTAGAGGCCTGATGCACAAAGATTCATGCAAGAATGGGTCTTCCTTTCTCTGGCTGCCGGCACCTCCTTTGCTCTGGCTGGAGCCACCTTTCTGCCTTCCCACGCTGCCCAGAGGTCCAGAGTGGCTGGGGGGTTGCAGGACATCTGTGTCATCACCACGGAACGACGCAAGTGTCCGGTCCCCGGCCACTCAGTGCCTGTGTATGCAAATTAACCCGCCATATTTGTTGGATTAATTTGCATACTCACTCCTGATTGGCTGGTGGGCATCATGAAGGTAAGGTCAATTTGCATCTTTCTCTTTTATTAGTGTAGATAATTTGTCTTAGAATCGGAGTTGGAAGGGGCAGTAGAGATCTGATCTACTCATTGTAGAGATGAGGAAATCGAGGGCTAGCAGGGTTAAGGAACTGGGATGAAGCTATCAGAAAAGCTGGGGCTAGAACTCAAGGTTTTCTCCACCAAGCAGAGTCCTTTGCTATTTGCAAAGTAACATTAATTTCCTGCTTTTTCATTCTGCTCACACCTCTATTTATTCACTGTGTTTCAAATTATGTGGTCCATTTCCCTGTCCCAAAGAGAAGTGAATATGTTGGTTCAGCAGGAATTTTCCAAGAGCTGAGCTGAGAAAGGGAGAGAGAGAAAGAAAGGGCGGAGGGAGGGGGAAAGAGCAAGAGCAAGAATGCAAACCTATACATCAGAGCCTACAACGCTTAATGTGACCAAAAGAATGTTAATCGACCAACACTATCCAGATTTAACAAACACTTGAGACATTATAAACTGACACCCGTACAAACATATGAAATACAGAAAATAGGATTAACCTTTGTCTTCGGGGGAGGCCATGCCTGCTTAAGGGCAATCCATCGTCAGCTGGCTGATCTCTTGATATGGCCCAGGATTTTGCACGTAAGTATTGCAGGCAATATTCATGCACTGCCAAGTGAAAAGGGTTTTGGTATTTTCCAGTTCAATAAATGCAAACAAACCACATAATTTGGCAGTAAGTAGATTGTGTTTTATCAAACTTTTCCAGTCCTGTGTTGATCCAATCAACTAAATTATTGCCATTCTGGTTATCTGTGAGAGAGAAAAAAAAAAAACCACACAACTATAATTCCTGGGGCCTTACCTGACATCTCCTCCTGTAACACATCTGGTGGTGGTGAAATAGCCCAGTCTGTTGAGTCACAGTCATTTTCTTTCTCCATCATTTAGGGTGGGTCTGTGAAGCACAGTGACAGTTTGGGGACATAAGCTGCCTTATATTTTTATATGCCTGCCTTATCTTAGCTAATCTCCACCTTATTCCTCAAGAATGGGACCTATATCTTCTGCACCTCTGCACACACTCAACAAATATTACTGATTGAGCGTTCATCATACAAAGGAACTGAAGACACAAAGATTCCCTCGAGGAACTCAGTCTAGTGCAGTGGTACTCATTCGTCTGAACAGAGCCAAATATCAACAGTACAGCGATTGAAATTTCTTTTGAGAGCCAAATTTTTTAAAACTTAAACTTCTTCTAACGCCACTTCTTCAAAATAGACTCGCCCAGGCCATGGTATTTTGTGGAAGAGCCACACTCAAGGGTCCAAAGAGCTGCATGTGGCTCACGAGCCGCAGTTTGCCGACCGTGGGCGAGTGGTAAAAACATAAGTCTAAGTAAATAATAAAAATGTAGTGGGGTCACAACATGGTGTCTGGGTGATGCTCAGAAAGTCTGTCCAAGAGCCACAAGCCCTGTTTCTTCGTCCATTAGCTCTTCTCTTACTCCTTGACCTTCATCCTTGAAGGCAGCCATCACGTTGACACCCAGGTGGAAATTGGATAGTGTTAGGCACTGGAAAGGTCCCACACAGCCTCACCGTCACCTCTCTGGCCTTTTTCATACCTATCCCCTGCTTTCACAGGCAGATGTGAGGAAGCTTTAAGTCAATAAAGGGAGAGGGGGAAGGGAGTGTGAACAAGGATCAGTTAAGATGAAGGACAAAAGTATTGGAACACCACTTACATTCATTTTTTATCTAAGAAATTTTACCATACGTAATGCTTCCAACAATAAGGTGTTCTTTTTTTTAATTTAAAAGAAAAATATGAAATTTCCCCAACTTTTAACTTTTATGACACTGGCACCCTCATTAGGCCTGTCTGTTGGATGGGCACATATCAAGTAGGCGTGGACCCTCAGGAAAAAGTGACTTCTCAGAGCAGAGGGAGGCATCTGCCAGCAGGTATCAGAACATATTGCAGGTTATCGGTGCTTGGTTCAGTGGATTTAAGAATTATATTATCCAAAGTCTGGGGTTGCCAAACTATGGCCGCTGTCAAATCCAGCGTGATGCTTATTTTTGTAAATAAAGTTTTATTGACACAGCCATGCTCATTGATTTACATATTGTCTGTGTCTGCTTGCAGATAGCAGTGGCAGAGTTGAGCAGGGTGGGGGTCAGGAGTTAGTTTCCTGGGGATGTGCCACTCTGGCATGAAGATTATTTGGAGCTGAAAAAAATTAAAACCCAACAAACTCAAGGAGAGTTGTTTTTTGTTTGTTTGTTTGTTTGTTTGTTTGTTTTTTAAATTCCATCCCATCTCTTCTTGCCTAAAGAGATTCAGATAGGAGAACCTGCTTCAGGAAGGGAACCTTAGAATAATGATCTTAGTATTTTCACTTAGGCCCATATGAAATTGAGCATGGCAGACCGGGAGGATACAAACAAGACTCTGCTGCTAGATTCCCCATGGTGCCCCTTTGTTTCTGGTGGCCCTGCAAGAATTTGTTTAGCAAACATTTGCTCTTTCTCTCCTACCTGTGAATTGCCTACTCTCCCCTCTCTCAGCCTAAAGTGACATATATACCTCATTTAGCCTCACTGTCTTCAGAATTTTCATGCTTATGTGAATTCCCTGTAGGCATGCATTAAAATTTGATTTTTTTTTTTCCTGTTAATCTGCTGTATGTTGTTTAAATTACTAGTGTTCAGCCAGAAAAACTAAAGGGATAAGGGACAGTAGTTGCAACAGAGATTGTTATGCCTGAGAAAACTGGGAACATTTACTATCAGGCCCTTTACAGACAACATTGGCCAAGTTCCACCTCCAGAATTGTTCAATTTTTGAAAATCTTTATAAGATGGAGAGAGAGTATAGTGGCCGTGAAAATCTTAATATCACACTAAGGTTCACTGGTTATCTCGTGACAAAGTTCTTAAAAGGAAAGTAGAATTAAAGATGAATTATGTATTTTTTATTTTATGGCCTTTTATTCTGAGGACAAGTAGCTGACTCTAGTGACCAAGAAGATATTTGTGAGGAAAACAAAACAAGAAACAAAAAAAACCACACATATTTAAACTATCGTTTTACGTGGAACTGTCTTTTCACTTGGGAGCAATGTGTGAGAAATGATTGTATTTCACAAAAAAACCTTCTGTGGAGAGAACACTTTGGAAAAAAAAAACCATTTTGATATGTTCCTACTTTATGTGAGTGTGCTTCTAAAAAAATAAGTGTATCACAGAAAATTGTTCATACGTATATTCTTAGACACTTGGAAGCAGAATTTTTTCGGTTTAAAAGTCATCTAAATGAAGAGTTTCAATGGAATTTGAAGCCATATGTTAAAATTACACAAATACAACACTTTTATACTGGTTTTCAAAAATGACTGGCATCCGGAAATATGAATATTTACCAGCTGAGTTTCAACAGAAATCTGTGTCTAAGGAGGATAAGAATGAAAAAAATGAGAGCATCGTGATTTAATAAGCTCAGTCAATGGTGGACTGTTTTTTCCATTTGCACATGGGTCTTTGTGATATTCTTTTCCCAGCTACTATTATTAATTTATTTTTAGTGAAAACAAAAAATATTTGTGTATATTTAATAAATATAAAAAACTATATTTCTTGTTTTTAAATTTTTTAAATATTTTATATTATTTACTTCATCTTTTTATTACTCATTTCATATCTATTTTTGTGTCAGTTTTATAATGTATATAATTTGTTAGTGGAGAAGAAAACATATACAGTTATAAATAAATAAATATGTATACATTGGGATGTATGCCCCAAAAATATTTTTTTAAGTAGGAATGTATATTATAGTGTTTGGAGACCACTGATTCTGAGTGTGAATTTGGAATTTAGTTGACAAGTTTAAATGGCTACATTATCTTGGTCAGAATAATTTATTATAAGTCTTATTTTCTCAACTGTAAAATTAAGATAATTCCAATGAGACACTTAATACAGAATCTAGCACATAGTAAATGTTCAATAAATATTAATAACTGTTTGATAAACATCAGTAAACATGATTATTGTACCTAAATATCTCCACATTCTTCAGTCTTCTAGGGCAGTGGTTGGCAAACTCATTAGTCAAAAGAGCCAAATATCAACAGGACAACAATTGAAATTTCTTGTGAGAGCCAAATTTTTTAAACATAAACTTCTTCTAACACCACTTATTCAAAATAGACTCGCCCAGACCGTGGTATTTTGTGGAGGAGCCACACTCAAGGGGCCAAAGAGCCGCATGTGGCTCTCGAGCCTCAGTTTGCTGACCATGGTTCCAGGGTCACCCTTTTCTTGATTATCCCAATACAATAACTCAATTCCTCTCATCTCACTTATTTAGGGGAAGACCAGCATATGTCCCTGAACTTCTACAGAGGGTGCTTAAATTCGGGGAGAGTTTCATTTTCCTGCTGGTTGCTTGATGCCTCTCTTCTGGCTTAGTTGTCCCTCACCTACAGGCTTCTGTCCTATTTCTTCTCCACATCTCCCCAAGCCTCCTTTCCAGCATTTCTTAAGAATCAAGGCTGTTGTAAGACTTATGACTTCAGAATAACACAGGGTAAATACAGTTCAGAACAGTAAGCAACTTAAAATTTAGATATCACACAGTGCCCTTTCTAAGTTCATGGACTACTGTCTACTGCTGGGATGTCTTGCTGATTCTGTACAGCCCTAGGCCCAGACTGTCTTCCTATTGTTGGCACAGTTCTTTCACTTCAGAGAACTTTCTGCCTCCTTAGTTCTTCTTGAACTCACAGTCCAGCCCATTTCTCACTACAGCCTACTCTGTTAGGCCAAGGTCTTAAGCACAGTTTCAGTCCGGGCATTAAATTCTTCTAGGGATATCATTAACACTGATGAGTGAATAACTCTCCCTGATAGTGTTCAATAAGGAAGCCCTGACCTTTTCCATCAGAGTGGAGGTAGATGGAAACACTTGACTTTCAAACTCAATAAGCCATTAATATCACTTCCTAAGTAAAAAACCTCGAGTCTTTCCTGAATCCAAAATTATCAGATTGAATTCTGAAGCAGAGGCTCAAGGTAAAAAAAAAATGTACTTCCTTTTTCCTAGGACACTTCCACCATCCAATCAACTCTAACTCTTAAAAAAGGGGTGTATGTGAAATGTAATGTGACTCCTTGCCTTTAGAAGCTTCTGCATGCCCTTTGGCCATACTATGACAGAAACACACACACACCCCGTCTATGTGGGACCCCAGAAAGAGATTATCTTTAGAGTGGAGCTGGGCAATAAAAAATTTTATTATCCCTACCTTCTAGATCTTTTTTCTTTTCCTTTCTCTGTAACCAAGTCCTGTGGGCCTTGATTTCTTCCCCTTTCCACCACCACCACCACCACTAAAAATAACAATACTATCATCACCATCACCACCTTTAGGACCCTTATGGCCCACATAACAGCCTGGATCATGACATCACTGTCCCCACTATCACCCTCACCATCATCACCATTAGCATATCATCTTCTCCACCGCCACTATGTCACCATGGCTACTATCACTAACATCACAGTCACCACCATCATGAAGGACCACTGGTATCACCTCCATGGCTTTGATCACAATCACCATGGCCATCTCTACCTCCTTGTTGGCTTTTTGGAGACCCTGTGGCAATTCTGTGAAAAGCCGCCAAAGCTCTCCAGAGTTTTTATTTTGGGAATTCTATAGGCATGTCTTCCAGCTGTCAGCTTCCAACCTTTTTTTTTTCTTTTCTCATTAGTTAATTTTATCCCCTGTTTCTGTAGAGAGAGCTAGAATAAAACCCGTGTTCTATTCCTGAGCTCTTGCTTCTATACAGCCCAAATGCAGGCTTTAACACTGGCCTCTTGAGAAGACTTGGATCTGATCCTGAGCCTCATCAAACACATGGCCATGCTTCTGTAATGGTTTTCCACCCTTTTCACCCTGCTGTCTCCCTTTGTTTTTAGGGAAAGCTCCTTGCTCTATTTTCTGGTCTTGGAGAATACTTCCACCACCCAACCAACTCTAACTCTTGAAAAGGGGGTATGTGTATGAAGTGTAATGTGACCCCTTGCCTTTAGAAGCTTCTGTATGCCCTTTGGCCATCCTATGACAGAAAACCCCCAAAGTTTTTCATCCATGTGGGATCCCAGGAAGAGACTACCTTCCACTATTGTAGCCAGCTGGTTCCTCATCCACTCTGCCCTCTAACGTGAGGTTTCTGTTGAACCAAAACAGCAGGGGTGGGATGGCTTTTCAACTGGTGGATGTATCGGAGCAAGGGTGGAAGCTCATAGTTTCCTGATCCACCACTCCCCCAGAGTGGAGAATATGAGCAGTTAGCATGCCTTCACAAATAATATCAGACTCAAAGCATAGTCTTCCTAAAGCCTTTTCATTTTCTTCTTGAATTGAATATGGTCTATTATAGAACAGGGAAGGAAAACAAATTAGATTAAAAAAATAATAATAAAGCTTTCCCTGTGATTAGGAGCACAGCTATAGTAAGAGAAAGAAGCAAAATTTTAATATAATACCTGGACATCTTGGGTAATAAGTTAAACTAACTTTGGTTCAATTATTAGACTGAATGAAAGTGGTATATAGCATAGGTCAGTGGTCGGCAAATTCATTAGTCAAAAGAGCCAAATATCAACAGTAAAACGATTGAAATTTCTTTTGAGAGCCAAATTTTTTAAACTTCTTCTAACGCCTCTTCTTCAAAATAGACTCACCCTATTTTGTGGAAGAGCCACTCAAGGGGCCAAAGAGCCGCATGTGGCTGGAGAGCCGCAGTTTGCTGACCACGGGCATAGGTGGCAGCAGGCTAGATTTTGCTGAAACAGAGCCAGGCTCATTCACTCACACATTGTCTATGGCTGCTTTTGTGCTCCAATGGCAGAGTTGAGTAGCTGTGAAATTTTGAATGACTTACCAAGTCTAAAATATTTACTCTCAGGCTCTTTTAGAAAAAGTTTGTTAACCCTTACTATAAATAACAAATACTTTTCTCTTCCTGGAACTGGCAGGAACATGAATTGTACCGGTCTTTCTTTATATCATAGAAGTAAAGGTTGATAAACCAGTTAAGGCATTAAAAGTAGGGAGTAGTATTTGGTCCTAACCAACAGTAGCCTTTCAACTCTCAGTTAAGTTTACTTTATCTGAGATTAGAGCCAAGACTCCAGCTAAGAATAATCTCTTTGTTCTGCTTCCTTTGTGCAAATATCTCCTCAAAGATCCTGTGGGAAGATGAAGTGACTGATCCAAGGCAGAATTGGGTTTGCCCAGAATTTGGTATCTCAGTCAGAATCCTGCGTGGTAACAGCCTCATTTGTAACACCTAATACAAACCATTAGATGTCGGTTTGTATCAGTGGAGAAAGTTAGTAGAGTTTGCTTGCTGGAAATGAATGAGATGATTTAACTTTATCATCTTCAAGTAGGCTTATCTCACTCACTACCACAAGCTTAAGGCCTGTCCTAGCAAATTCTGAGGGATGAAAGTCCGTTTCTGATACTGCTCATTGCCAACCTCAGGCCTCCTCCCAAATTTTGATTGAGAACTAGTCTTCCATTGCAGTCCCATGAAGGTGGGAGTTTGGCTTTGAAGAGATATGCTAGACAGAGTTAACTTTTTGTTTTCATTATATTGTGGTTAGCTGTATTTATTATCTCTTTAGTTTATAAATATATCAATCTTCCATTTGGTCACAAAGTCCTTGAACTCAAGTAATAAGAAGTCAGCATTCTTACTGTGTTAAATGTTTTACATTCATTCTCCTTTAATCCTTCTATGGCCCATGAGGGTGTTTTTTTTATTATAAAGAAACGGAGTCTTTGAGATGCTAATCTGCTCAAGTTACCCACATAGAGATAATGATGCTAGGATTCCAACCAAAGTAATCTAATCAGAGTCTTTGTTCTTATCCCCCCATGCTGCAAAGGTCTCCTAAATGTCAGTCCATAGAAAGACGCAAGTTTCACATTAAAAATAGCTTCATTTAGAATCCGGAGGTTTCATAAACCAGATAGTGGTAAATCCAGTTTTAAGTCTGTTTATGGGCTTTCTGAAACATCATTTTTGCTTCCATAACTATTTGGTCTTTGAGTAAATGGATAGATACCTAGAGTCTTTGTGAAAATAGATTCAAAAAGTTTCCCAAGGAGTGCCCTTTAATTGCAATCTCTTGACTTAATCTTGCAAAACAACACGTGTGACAGGTAATTGCTGTTTTTTCTCCCCAACAGCCATTTTCCTTTTTCCTAACCAAACCCCAGTCTTGTTCAGGTGATTAGACTACTGAACCAGTTGACTACCTGCTTACTGGATCACTCCCCTGCCCTAGTGGGTGAATGTTGATGAGTCCAAATCATTCGTAGTGATTCTGTCTCACCTGCCAGGGATTGCTTCAGGCATGGGCACCTAATGCAATCTGGACAGCAAGACAAAAATGGCAGTTCACTGGGGCGCTTTTATAAAGTCTTTCTAGGTCTTGAAAGGGGAGGGGGGCGAGGAAAGGCACTAGATTAAGATAATTTCTTCCTATTTCTCAATGTTGCAAATTCGATGTAGACTTTGGGGCCAGAGCAGTCATCTTGTATTCATGAAGAGAGAACGAAGTAAATCATTCAAAAATATTTGGGAACATTGCACCTTTGGAATAGCCTGTTCCCAATTTCTGTTATGAAAGATAAAGAATTCATTATATTCATTACGACAATGACACCTTTATTTGCCAAAACAGTCTGATATTGTGACCCTCTCTTATAAGACTCTTTGGAATAACCTACAACAGAGAAAAGCAAAGCTAACTGAATGATCAAAGCAAAACTTGAAATTTGCTTTTGTTCAAAGCAAAATTTCAAATGAGGTCTCCTGCTAAGAAGCTCCTGATTATGAAAAAATAACAAGCTGGCTAAGAGTGGAGTTATTTTTAATAAGGTTTGAGACTTTAACAAGGTCTCTACAAAAGACAGTGGTTTCTAATATTCCTTACCAACTGAACTAACTTTATATCCTGAATCACCTGCTCTCTGAGTTGCCCCAACCTATAAACCCTGTCTTCCACAGTGCCCTTTCAAGGGGGAATTGTAGAGGTTCTAAGAGTTAATCAACAGATGTGTGTGTAGGTTTCTTTTCGTTTCTTTTCTTTTCTTTTTTCTTTTCTTTTCTTTTTCTTTTCTTTTCTCTTTTCTATTAGCTGTGTACTCTTTCCTATGTAAGAACAAGAGACCACTCAAAGAAAACTTGAATATGCAAAGTAAACCTGCTATTAAACAGCTTCAAATGCTAAAATTTTTCATCCCTACATCTTTTCACCAATCAACTCTCAAAGCAATTTGCTTTCATGAGGACTGGGCTATCTAAGTACTGTCTTTATTCAGTATTTAAGCACTTCCTTAAAGAAGTCTTAATTACTTTTTAATTTTATTTTTGAGGTACTAGAGATGTCCCCCAATTCCTCCCCCTCCTCTGAACCCTCCTCCACCCAGTCAGTCCCACCCAAACCCCAGCCTTCATCTCACTAATATCTATGTTCTTGGGCTATGCATATATGAATATAAATTCTTTCTCAAGACTCCCCCTCTCCTCCCAAGATCTGCAAATTGATGCAACAGGCGAGAGGCAGCTTTAGCCAGAGCGAAGGTGGAAAGGTGACACTGGGCCAGAGCGAAGGTGGTGCTGGCAGCCAGGGGAAGGAAGGCCTATTCTTGCATGAATCTTCATGCATCGGGGCCTCTAGTATAGGACAACTTCCTAAAGGTTCTTCTATATAATTTCTATTTTACCTATTACTTGTATTGGCCTCCTATTGCTACTGCTACAAACCACCACAACCTTAGTGGCTTAAAACAACACAAACTTATTAAGTTATAGTTCTGGAGGTCAGAAGTCTTCACACCAATGTGACAGCAGGACTATGTTCCTTCTGGAGTCTCTAGGGTAGAATGTTTGCTTACTTTTTCTAGCTTCTCTATCAGGCCGCCTGCATCCCTTAGCTCCTGGCCTCATCCTCCATCTTCAAAGTCAGCAGCACAGCCTCTTCCAGTTTCTTTCTGACCTTCTCTCTCCCTCTTATAAAAAAGAACTTTGTGATTGCATTGAGCTCCACAGGATAAACTCCCCATCTCAAGATCCTTAATTTCATTGCACATGCAAAGCCTCTTTTGCCTTCTATGGCAACATATTCAGAAATTCCTAGGATTAGGATTTGGATATCTTAGGGACATACCAAATCACTACTTCTATTTATTACTACGACTAGCAAAAATTTGCCAGGCACTGTGCTAACTGCTCTACATTCTTCGTCTCAATTAGTCCATAAAACACGTACTAAGATTGTGTAACTTTCTGAGACAGGCTTGTGACTAAGCCATTGCTGATAATGACAGTTCATCACAAAATTGAGTAATAATGGTACAAAAATCTGCATCCCCACTATCGAGTACTAACTTGCATATGCCTACAAGTTAATTATGAGATTACAAACTGTATTTTTTATAAAAATGTAGTCATATGGATTGAAATTTGCATTTAGAAGAAGCTCAGCTACATTTGAGTCGCTTGGTAGGAAAACTTGTAGTTACTGGGTTCAGTTAGCTTAGAGCAGGGGTGGGCAAACTTTTTGACTCAAGGGCCACAGTAGGCTCTTAAACTGAACCGGAGGGCCGGAACAAAAGCAACCTGACCATGCTGGCACTCTCATCTTGGGCTGCTGGTGAAGGAGTGGAGGGAAGAGCAAGAGAACCCTCCACTCTTTCGGCTCCGCGGGCCGGATAGAACAGCCTAACGGGCCGGATCCGGCCCGCGGGCCATAGTTTGCCCACGGCTGGCTTAGAGCATTGAGACCAATGCTAATTAGATTCATCATTGCTACTCCAAATGGAACAGTTCGTTGCACTTAGCTTAAGACACTATATGCATAACCCATGGACATAGACAATAGTGAGGTAGGCCTGGGGGTGGGGGCATGGATACAGGGTGGAAGGGGTCCATGGGGAGAAAAGGGGACACCTGTAATACTTTCAACAATAAAGATAAGTTGAAAAAAAAAGAAAAAGAAACTGTCTTAGACCCTTGACCAAGATGCTATGAAGTGCAAACCTTCCAGTAGGACCTTTGTCAGAAAACCCATCACTGCTACGCAAATCCAATTTATAAACTGGTGGTTGCACAAGAATTTGTTAGCTTTAAAGAGTCCCACACTATCGTGGAATTGAGTAGCATCTGTTTAATGTACTCCCGCCACTCAAATCTGTTAGAGGCAGTCCTTAACGTACAGTGAAACACCTAGAAGTGCAGCTGATGTATCTAAACATAGGGCCCAAATGACAATTTGGCACCCAAGTCTTCCTAAGTATTAGGAGGGTTAGAAGCTCTTGAACACGGGGTTGAGCCTCTTAGCTGTCTGATTTAAGGCTATTTTAAGATGGAATATAATTAAGATGATAGTTATAAAAGCCTGAATATAGATAATAGTCTAGACCAGTAATTTTCAGCCTGCTGGCTGTAAACTTCAGCAACATGTGGAAGTTATTGTAAGGAGTCCATTCATCCATTTGAGTACCAAATGTTGTCTGCAGATCATATCCCCCATACCAAATGTTGATGTGGTTGTGGTAACACAAATGTGCTTAAAATATCACTGAGTTCATAGGAGCTTTTGGCCATTTTGCATTTTAGAAATCATTAGGCACTTCAGTACAATCAAGTGTGAAATTCTGATATCCTCAAAGTGGTTGGGCACCTCTGCTCTAACTTGAATTTAGCAGTGGGTCCAAAATACTTCTTATACACCAATGTTTCCATTCATATAAGATTAAAGCTTTAAAAGAGCTGTCATCTGAAAGTTCAATCAGAAGTGAGTCTCCCAAAAGATGCGGAGGAGTTGAGCAATATATTAAGACTAATAATGCTGATGAAAGCTTTCAAAAGCATCTTTTTCTTTCTACAATAGCTTAAGAGTAAGTTTAGCAAGATAAAGGTAAAAAAGTTTCATTTCCTTTATTTAACTTGCCCGAAGGAGTGCCTAAATCAATAAACGAGAGGGCCTTGTTTTTAAAACCCAACACTATCTTTTCTAAGAAAATGTCTGGCTTCTAATTTGTAAGTAAATGCTATCAGTTGTCTAGCACTTTACAAGAAATTTTTGCATTGTAGGGTCCCAAAGTGGGAACATTCTTATCATTTGTAGTCTTTTTTAAAAAAATTATTTATTTTTAAAGAAAGCAACGCCCCCCCCCCATTCTTTATTGATTTCAGATTGGGATAGAAAGATCAATGATGTCAGAGAATCACTGATCAGCTGCCTTCTGCACTCCCCCAATCTAGGCATGTGCCTTGACCAGGAATCAAATTGTGACCTCCCGATTCATAGATCCATGCTCAGCTCTGAGCCATGCCAGCTGGGTTCATTTGCAGTCTTTTGAAAAAGAAAACAAATACATGCACACTATTTCAAAGATGAGAAACCACATGACAGGTTAAGTGACTTGTCAAACATAGAAGAGGAAGCTACATTTTAAAAAAACACAAACCCCCCCCCCCCACATAATAGCAACTTAAGTGATGTGAATTAGATGTTAGAAAAGTGCCACACCAAATGTTCTATGCATTTTGACTATTTGATCCCAATGAAGAAAAACTGGAAACATTTTGTGGTCGTCTTACCTTCCTTAAGAGGAAAAAAATACTCTGATTTAAACTGACAGGTACAGTTTGGGTGTTGACTATATTCTCTTTTTTAGACTTACTATAATAAAAATTCCTATAAATATCAGCATTTCAGGACTTATTCTTACATCCAAATAATACTTTACTAAATAAACAGGTTTCAGGCTAATAGCAGTTTTACAATTTATAATTACATAGGATCCAATATTTGTAAGTTTTTAACACACACAAAATCTTGTCCTGTACATAGGATTGTATGGCACTGAAATATCTTGGGGAGTCTGCAGACTCTCCTTAGAAATATTTACCAAAGTTTCATTAAGTTTCAACTTTTTGAAATGGTATAAATTATAACTGGGCCAGTAGGGATAAAGATTTACTGAGTGCTTTTCAGTATGTTTTAAATCCATGGAACCATTATAAAATTGAGACTGATTCCAGAGTTATATATATATATTTGTATTGATTCCAGAGAGGAAGGGAGAGGGAGAAATAGAAACATCAATGGTATTCATTGATTGGCTGCCTCCTGCACACCCCACACTTGGGATAGAGCCCACAGCCTACAACCTGGACAGGCGCCCTGATCAGAAACGAACTGGGATCTCCTGGTTCATAGGTCAATGCTCAACCGTTGAGTCATGCAGGCTGGGCTAACTCCATAGTTCTTGCTTAGTTAAAACAACATATAATACTATATAGGAATTTCAAAATTATTACACTGAAGGTTAAATACTGTCAGATGCTCACATTTACCAATCAGATGACTAAATTGGCTGAAAGCTAAGATGCTTGCAAGCTGACAAGCATTAATTCCTTTTTCTATTTCCTTCAGCACCTGTTGAAAGGGACAGCCCTGCTCATAGTTTGCACTATAGCTGTTTGCTGATACAAAACATGCCCCTTTTAAGATGCCCCAAATACTTACCTGCAAAATAAAATATTCACTCTTCTCTGGTGACTTAGTCCATTGTTACATAATATCCTTTCTGCTGATTCCCAGAGCACACATTTTAAGCAGCAGGTTCTAGTCAGTTCTGCACATTCAATCAGTCATTCAACCAACCAACCAACCAACCAACCAACCAACCATCATTTATAGATCATCTACTGTGTTAAATTCAGTTATTTTCAATGGAACCAAAGCAAAAAGTTTTAAAGAATTACCAGAGCTTTTATTTTTGCTTAGTTTTTTATTAAAAAAATAAATATATCATAAAGCTTTTTTTTTTCTTTAGGGAGAAAAGAGGAACAAGTTTCATAAAATCAAATAAGCAATGGTAGGGTGTCTTAACTTGAAAAAAATTGGGAATCACAGGTTTACAAGTTCTAATTGAAACAACAATTGTAACAGCCACAGTTGGCCGCTTCATGCCAATGGCAGCAAACAAGATCAACTAGAGCAAAATAAATAACGGTGTGGAAGCCCTGAAAAGTGTTTAAACAGACTGGTTCACTGAGACATCAATATAGATATATTTTGCTTTAAATAACACAGAAGTTCCTGAAAAGGTTTGTGTAAATGAAATGACCACAAATACTCAGAAAGCTTGGTAACTGAAGGAATTCTGTGAATTCGTTTGTGAACAGCCACTTCCACTTTTGTAAGTCCAGGTGTTTGCTTTGCTTACGGCAAAGTAAACCTCGCTGCTACCTCTCTGAACTGAGGTGTCAGCAGATTCACCTAACACTGCTCCAGCTGGGCCAGTAGCACAATTCCCACTGTGTGTTTCTATTAAGTAGTGTAAGATACAGAGCCAGCCAGGGAACCCAGCTGCATCTGGCAAAGCAGGCATAGGGGTGGGATTACCACCTTTAACAATATTTCCAAGTCAGCAAATACTTTTGAGAGTCTACTTTGTGTAAAGCACAGTAATAAGCCCTATCAATTTGGTTACAGATGTACTTCCTTTCTCTAAAACCCTGTCAGGGCCTAGCTCTGGAACCCTAAAATAAAGTAATACTCCTAATCTTCAAAACTGGCTTTAACCAAATTAGCTGCCCAACTCCTTCAGACTGAGTGGATAATGGGAGAGATTTTTTCCAAGGCTGAAGTGTAACAACACAAGAATCACATATAACTGGCTAGTGAAAAATTTTGCTGATGACAAAAATTTTTCAAATATTTCTTTTTTTTTTTTTAAACTTCCTCTAAACAGAACTCTGAATTCTCAGGCAAACTCTGCAAAAGTTAAAGTCATTGGTATGCTTTGGTTCGGTGATACATTTCAGTCCTGCTGATAGAAATATTTCTTTCCACTTTGGACAGGGAGTATGCATGATAATACTAGTTCCAGTCAGTTTTATCACTATAAATATACCAAATCCTCACTTTGTTCACAGCTTGCATTTCACTTGGCCAAACTTCTACCAGGCTTAAGTCACATTCAATTAGTTAGGCTATTTGACTTTTGTTTTTTTTAATGCTTCTAATAACATTGCTGCCTATATGTACAAGTGTGAATGAAGAGTATGCAATATGTAGTCTTTCCCACACTGAGTACACTAACAACAATTAGTAAATAATTAAAGAGTAAGTGGTCATTTTAAAACTTGTTTTTAAAAATTTTTTACTTTCTAACACTTAAAAAAATGGGTCTTAAAAGTGCCCTATTAATAATGTCCAATGCTGTTTCCCACTCTCTCCCACCCATCCAAACCTGCTACAAATGCTGGATTGAATTCATATCAAATAATTTAGCAGTACCAAGATTTTTCAAATGGAAACAGTGTTACTGACTTCTTCATATTGAATAACAAAATAAGGGTAACTCTGGTCATCATTAAAAATGACAAAAATCTGAGGTTCAAAGAAATTATCCACACAAGAGTCATACAGGTCACTGGTGACACTGCCGGGATTGACGGGAGGAGGTCTTCTCATGCCATGACTACCCATGGTATATCTGCCAGTTAGCACTTTGGCCAGAAACATGAAATGGACTCCTTTGGAGGACTTCTTAGAAAAGTTATGAGAGTAGCTTGCCTTCTTTGCAAAATAACTGCCTTGTCCAAACATTGTAGCATGCTTTCCACAGACTCGAGGGTCAAAGTTGTGCTTGCAGATTCCATCTACCACATCCTGGGATGTTCCATGAAACAAATGCCTCTCATTTATTATTCTGTCACGGCCACACATTTTTCTGTTCATATATTCCTTTTTCCTAATGCAAGAGTGGATAGGGAATTCAGAAGAAAGAAGGTATGCATCAATTTAAAAGGCATGATGTGGTCATAAACTTCCTTATGGTTTCAATGGGGAAGAGATGTTAAAGCAGCTAGCAAGAGCAAAATGCCATCAATGATCATATTAAAAGTTTAAGCTTATCATTTCCACTGCAGATAAAAGCCCCTTTTTTTCCTCTACCAGCTGTTCACATGCTTTCTCTTCCATTTTAAAACTAGTTCTCACATTTTAGCTTTTCAGAATGCCTTCCTTGTCTAATTCCACAACCTAATGCCTCTTAATTATGAGATTCCTCAAACCTACATGTATTCCTTTTGCACTACATTAATTGGTTTGTTGACTTGAGAGGCAGCCTAGCAGAGTAATTAAGAGCAAGGTTTCTGGTGCTAGACTGCTAGGATACCAATTCCAGCATCTTATTAGCTGTATGTCCTTTGACAAATTACTAACCTTTTCTATACTCAGTTTCCTCTCTGTAAAATGTAGACTGCAATACTCCACTCCTACTTGTAGGTCTGTTATAAGGATTATATGATGGCTAACATATAAAAACCACAAACATATTAATTTCTATGCAAGTCTTTACTATTAGGTTCCATACTTGTCCTTAGCTATATTAAGAAAAGCTCTCTTAAACTTTTCATACTACTGACTCACCTTTTATATTTCTCCCAAAGAAACTGGTTTTGGACTCTCAATATTTGCAAAATTCTATATTTAAACTCAGGCACAGTCTTATGAAAAAGATTGTAAATAATTCGATAACTTTTGTCCTCTGAAGAAACAGGCACTTGGATAAAGTCCTGAGATGGATGCATATAAACCCAAGTTTCAGGGTAAAAGTTTGCTGAGGTAACCCCATCTGGGCAGATGATTTGTGATGATGAAGTTGCTTCGAGAGGTGAAGGAGCCTGCGTGGGAACACCACCAAGTGTCCTAGAAGGGAGAATAAGAAATGTCAATGTAAACCACTCAGAGCATTTCACATGAGAGTGCACTATAGCAATACCTAATCTGTGTAGCTTAAAAGCTTGTTGTATAGCTTCAAAACAATATATAAAATGCTATTGATTAAAGACAAAAGAAATATCTATTTAAAAACTGCCTTTAAATAGATATTATTTGCTTCCTCCTGGCCTCCTCTTTGTGGGAAAAACTATAGACTATACTGCTGCAAGGTAAGCAAGGGAGCAGTGATAATTTATATGTGTTCTTCAAACTTCACTGTACTAAATAGGAAACATATCATTACTAACATCTATGTGGAGAAAGGAGAGCAGAATAAAGGGGAGAAAAAAGTGAGGCAGGCAGAAAAGAGGGAGCTTACAGAGAGAAGACACAAAATATTAAAAATAAAAAAGCTTAAACTTTATAATTTTTATAAAAACAAACAAAATCATAGCATAGGCATTGAAAACTGACATTTGGCGTTCATTTTATTTTTCAGTATCGCATACAACAACAACAAAAAAAACCACCAATCCTATTCAAATTTTAGATGTGATGGCTCTAATTACTTTAAGCTCTATACCAGAATGCATATTTTGAACCTTTAATTTTAGATGAATTTGAAAGATGAATTTAGATAAGCAGCAACTTGCTCAGTTACTTATTCTTGCCTGATTAAATGCTTAAATTCAAATCATATTTCTTGACCATTTTCAAAACAGATCAAAAGGAAGAAGCAGAGAGAAAGGAAATCCTGACCCTAAGTCCCAGATTCAGGTTTAGGGTACTGCAACATTCATCAGCATGCAGTGATCACAAGGAAGCAACAAGTCTGCCAAACAGATTAGGAAAGTGAAACGTTCCAAGAGCTTTGTGTCATAGAGGTTACAACTGTGGGTGAATATGCATCTAACCTCCAGCACATATCTCCTCCTCCTCCTCTTAATAATCATAGCCACCTTATACTAAGCACATATTACAAACCAGGCATTTTACATATAGTATCCCTGTCATAACCACCCTGCAAGATAGATTGCTTATTCCTACTTTACAAATTAAAAAAAAAAAAATTGCTAGCAGAACCAGCAAAGACCAGAGACAGGATTTTAATCAAGGTCTACTAGTTCCTAAGTGCATATGTAAAATATGTGAAAATGGAAAGAATATGTATTTGTCCATTTCCCCCAATATAAGCAAACAAAGCTTAAAAGTGATGGATATCAGGATTAGAACTCGGGTTTGTTTGGCTCCCACTGACACCACTACCACCACCTCACATAGTCTTTTGCCTTTTAAGAGATGACTTGATAAGAAGCTAACAAATAATAGAGGCACAGCTCCCTTCTTTAATCCCCACCCTTCAAGCTGTGCCTTTGATTTAACCTGCCTTGAAGTCCCTGTATCCCCCAGGCGCTTTTAAATTCAGGGGCAGATTGAAAAGAATGCTGGTTTCTCCAACTTTATGACAGAAGGCACAACAGTTCTTGGCTTCCCGTGCATTTTCACCAAGCTCTGATAGATCCCTCCAGAACCTTTGTTCACTGGTACATATTTCTGGAGAGAGTCCTCACTGTTTTAATCAGATTCTGAAAAGTCTGTAACTCCTTAAAAGCCATCACAATTCTGGAAGATGGCAGGAGACACAAAATATAACCTTATTTTTAGCTGTCCCCTCTATCCCTGCTCTGCAAAGAAGGTAAATCCAAGCACATCAGGTCTTCCAGTTTTATCAGGGGTTGAAGCTAGCAACAGAGGTTTCTGTGTTGAAGGAGGAAAGTAAGATTCTTCCCAACCACTCTGCCCAAAACAGGTTTTAGGCTGTTGCAACTCTACTGAAAACGTGGCACTAACAATAGAGGACACTCTGCTTCTATTCTTTCTAATACCATTCCTCTCTTAACAAAAACACAACAGTTCCATAAAATAGAAGTTTCAAACCTATATTTTCCTTTTTCAGTGGGGATAGGGTCTATTATTTACTCACACATACCTGAAGATGAGCCAGTGTAACTAAGTCTCATCCATCCTAAGATATTAAATTAGATCACACACACACACACACACACACACACACACACACACACACACACACACACATATATATAGTCAGCACCCATTCCCATCAATAGATGCTTACTTTTAACAAACCAATGTCCTAACTGGGCTAAATATAAAAATGCATATAGACATGTCTGATGGAATTATACAACCTAGTTGACATGGGTTAAAAATATGTATATTCCAAGCACAGTTAGAAATGTGGCTTTATTTTCTGAAAATGCTGAGCTTATAGTCAGCCCATAGGTATTCCAAAGATATACATGTGCTTTCAGTGCTACACCAGTCTCTTTAGGGAAGCAAATCTAGTAGGTAAGGAACTTGTACTCAAGGACCTCTGACGAATGGATTTTCAGAATCCAAGGTCACCTTTTATCACTCACCTTCCCTCTCCCTTGTCATTTTGAAAGAGGTTTCCTAACCCAAATTCAGTAATGAACCAAAAACTAATTCATTTTATCCTTTTGCCAAAGACACTGTATCAGACCTTCTCATAACCATGAGGTGATAGCATGGAATAGATGTCTTTTCAGTTGAAATGAACTCACAAACCTCTAAACCAGAGATTTGTTTCCTTTATGCAACCTCAGCACAAGTATTCTAAGAATATTAAAGAATAAGCTCCTTTTTATCAGCCCCATGAAAAAAAGAGCAAGCACAAGGGGAAAAAAATTTATAACTTTGAGGTGATGGATGTTAACTAAACTTATTGCAGTAATCATTTTGTAATATATACATATGTCAAGTCATTATGCTGTACACCTTAAACTTACAGTGTTGTTTGTCAATTATAAATAACACTGGAAGAAAAAAAAGGAGCAGGGAAACCCTCGTTTAAAGAGCTAAATTTGCAGGAAATTCGTAAATTAAGTCAGCCTCCCTCCCCAATCATCTCACAACCTCCCTACCCAGGGCTTTCCCAATTCTTAGGCATCTCCGATTCCCTAATAATTGTGGCTTTTTGGACACCTATGTTTTTCTTTGACCTTTCGTATTTACTAACACTTAACCAACTTTTTTTTTCTGGCTAAAATCATGATCTTTCAGACTCTGAGAGTTGGCTTCTGAAATCAATCAAGTAACAGTCTATGGACTAGTAAACAGGTTTACTACTGAAAAATAGATTTTCTGAAACCTGCTTTTAGAACTCACTCACTCCTTTCTCCCCAGTAGGCCAGGCAGAGTACCCCTTAGGCCCAGACTCAGTTGGATGGGAATTGAAGGGCTGCATTTACTCCATTCTACCATTCTACCCTGATGCTTCTCTACTCCTTTCTCACTGACATGTCTGCACAATCTCTGATTTGCTAAACTCTTACTTTATACCTGATTACTACTGTCCCAGACAACACTAAAATAGAAAATTTTAAAAAGAAAATGAAAGAACTTTGTTCTCATTAAGCCTAAGTTAGAAATAGTAAGTCCATATTTGTGACATTAATTTTCCTACTGCTTGTATTATTGTTTATACTTTTACAAAACAGGCTTAGGTTTTAAAAGGGGGGGAAGAAGGTAGCATTTCATAATTACTTAGGATCAAAACAAATTTTCACCATTCTATGAAAGTCCCTCAACAATGTAGCACTTGAATGAGTATTCTTACTCTCACATAGAAGCTACATCTCACTTGACTGGCTCAGCATGCCAAGATGCTGTTCTCACTAATGAGTTCCACCATCTCACTAGGATGATGATGTGTTCTTAACTATTGGACATTGACACTATCTCCAACTGTGGTAATGAAATCACAGAATTGGCATTTTATTCATTTCTAATTTTAAAAACCATAAGGTAAAATTTTTCACACTTGGACAAGAAAGAAAAGTACACATTTACCCAACCAAATATATATTTCTAAAACTGGACTTAATACACAGTACTTTTGGATCCTGAGAATTTCATGGATTTTTATTTGTTTCTATTTTGTTTGAATGTTCCCTTTGCAATCTCAGAATTAGAATCATTAAGATTCTGTCATAATGATCTGGGGAAAACACAGTTTGAACTTGGAAAAAAAACAAAACTATTATTAAGAATATAGAAAGAGCATCTTCAACTCAAAGATCAGCAGAAGGGACCAACCAATATTACTCTAACCTCCAAAGTTAATAAAACCAAGTAAATCTAGTATCATTTTAAAAATCAGGCTCTAAATACAATATATCTGACTAGAGTATATAAAGATTTCCCTTGAGACACTAACTTTCACAGATGGCTACGCAAATGGCAATGTGCCCCACCTTTTCACATTTATAAAGATGGGTGAATGGGCTATCTAGAGAGGAAAAGAAGAAATGGCACTTGGGAAAATGCAAGAGCCACCTATAATTCAGAAGGATGAGTTCAGTATCAACCTAAAAGTGCCACAAGTAATTTTAGTCAATTTTATAGGAAGATGCACCTTACTTAGCAAATGAAAATGTAAATTATTTGAAAAGGTGAATTCTTCCCATACAAATTCATTCAAGGAAGAAGAATGGAGAACATAACCTTGAAGGTTTCTCCCTACTTTACCTGGTAGTTTTCTGAGACTGAGAAGTAGTCCCATAACACATAAGGGTATCATCAGAAAAGTCAATTTTGCATGAAGGAGGCATATGCAAATTTTGCCTTATTCCAGGTATAATTACTTTTAGTTGTGAAAAATGTTAATTTTACTATGCTGTCATTTAAAAAAATCTAATACAATAATCACTCTTTTAGTGTCAGTTAACTATATCTTACCTATTCTATTTTTTGAAAAATTAAGCCCAAAGAATAACTTAGAATTTCACATTCTAGAGGAAATAACCAAGTTAGTTTTTTTAATTTAATTTTTTTCTCTTTGGCATTCAGGTGTACATTAACATAAAATCAGAGTAAAAATAAGCGTTTTCATTGGACACTTACTGTAAATATGGAAGCAATATAAAACAGGAGCGGAAGAGGGGTCTCCTTTTTATTTCTCTCCTAAAAAATGAGTTGTGGAGAATGTAGTGGTTGTTCCACATCATAAATCGGACTTCTTTCAGACCCCGAGAGTTGGCTTCTTCAATCAATCGAATAACAGTCTATGAAGTAGTAAACAGAAGGTAAAGGGAAAAAAAGTGACTTAATATAAAATCACTATGAAAAATAAAAACTGTTAATGTTACTAAAGCCACACATAGTTAATCTTGCTGTTGATATCTGAAGAGTTTCAATAAAGTACAGCGAGTCAAATTATTCCCTTGATACATAGAAATTTTTTTCCCTTTTCTTTGGAGCCAAAGATACAGGGTAGAAAGATGCTCCCTGTTTAGAAGAGCACAGATTTCCACCTTAAGAAACCTGTGAGGCCCAGGGCTCTCTTCTATTTTGAGGCCTTACAGTGTCCTAGATATGCTTTGTTTCTTTTTAAATTTAGCCTTCTAATTGTTTTAATTACTCAAAAAAAGCTTCATTTTTTTAAAAAATTAGATTTCTCACTCTGTGCTAGTGCTTTCAACACATTCACAATTTTTTATTTTTTATTTTTTTTATTTTTTATTTGCTCCTGGACACTGGTGATCCTGCTGGCATGTTTTCCCATTTTAGACAACCTTATTACAACTTCAGGTCTCACAGGACAAACTCTGTGAAATTGGCCAGGGCACAGGCCACATGCAGATTTTAGTGCTTTCCCAACCATATTGGTATAAAGGTAAACAAATAGCAGGGGTTCAGGACAGTCTAGTTTTGTTAGAGGCTGCATTATAGGACAGCCTCTGACAGTGTGTCAAACACTGAACTATTCTGAATGCCTGAGGACACCATCCCCGGAAGAGGAAAAGAGATTTTTTATATTTCTTAAGGGAATTTTCATAAGAGGATTAAAGAAGGTAGTGTTCAAATAAATAAATTCCAAACCTAAAAAATCTCTCAGAAGACAAACGAAGGGATAGTCCAAATATTCTGAGAATACTTTTTAAATAATCTCTTGTTCTCTTTGGAAGGTATTAGATACTAGTGATTACTTAAAAGAGAGTCAAATTTTTAATTCAATATTGTATTTTATAGCAATTAAAATACTATGTCATTTACTTTAGCTATTGCCTTAAAAGAAAACCTAAGATAGTTAAGTTGGTTTCCCCTTTTCGTAATGTTGAAAATTTAATCAAACTGAAGTCACATCTTCGGAACATGAAATTAATCTCTAAAGTCTATTTTAGGGTGTTTAAACTTATCTTGGAATTCTCATTTAGAGGCAAATAAACCATCACTATTTTAAAATTTTGCTTTGTGATAAGCTATTCTTATCACCTTAAACTAAGGATGCATGTGCACATTTGATACAATTTTAAATGACGAATGTGCCTGATGACAGCTCAATAAACATTTTCAATACCTCTTTCACAGGCCTAAGAGTGATTGTTTCCCACTATACTTCTGAAATGCTAAGCATAACACATGATCTAATCACCATGGTCCCAAGAACCAGTTACAACCAAAAGTTACACCAGTACTCATCTCATTAAAAATTACTCTAAAAACTGCTCTGAGTCTGAATACTTATAATTCTAAAGACTTTCTCTCCATAGAATTAGTTACTGGGGAAACATTTTCTCTCTCTAATAATAGAGGTATTCTACTTATGGATTCCAGGGATTTAATGTGAAAAAATATATTTGTAGAAAAAATGAAGAGAGAAAAGTATTACTTATATCAACAAGATTGAATTTTATATTTATAACCAGAAGCTCTTGGATTTGTAGTTCTGTTTAGTCGTTGTTAGAAAGGAAGAACAAAAACAATAAAGACAAAAACATTTAAATGGACTTTTGTGGATTTAAAAATCCTTTCAATACCTCAGGATACTCTCTCCATCCAAAGTGGTCCCTACAGAAGAATTTCCAGACTGTGTGGTAAATAGCATTGACATTGCTAGAGGGTGGTGTGGACAGCCTTCGTAGTTGGTCAAATTCAGTTGTTTCATACACATTCATGGCATTCAAATCTGCCCAAAATTCTTGTCCTCTAAAAAGACCAAGGAAAAATGATTTGTTAATATTAATACATTTACAAAATAGACATATTTAAACATCTAATTGGATATTAAAAATAACTAGTATAGCATATGTTGTAGATTTTTAAAAGTGGTCTTATTTGGAGTAAAGGGCATTACTGATTGTTTCCCCATTTCCTACACAAAACTCTCCAGGCCATGGAGTTATGGTAGAATTGATTATATCCCACACCATCACTGACCTAAACCCGTGGTCGGCAAACTGTAGCTCTTGAACCACATACGGCTCTTTGGCCCCTTGAATGTGGCTCTTCCACAAAATACCACGGCCTAGGCGAGTCTATTTTGAAGAAGTGGCGTTAGAAGTTTAAGTTTTAAAAATTTGGCTCTCAAAAGGAATTTCATTCATTGTACTGTTGATATCTGGCTTTGCTGACTAATGAATTTGCCAACCACTGAACACCAATCAACAGAATCTCACTCTCCCCACTCCAGTGGGATGAGCCAAACCCTGAGGATGACACTGACAAAGAAGACAGAGAAACAAAAGAAACTTCTCTTGAAGTTTGTTTTGGTTTGATGCTTTTTTTTCAGAGACATCAGTTTACCTAAGCCAAGTAGGAATACAAAATAATGTCTAATGAGATGGAGGTGGGGGGGGAGAGGTAACAAAAGAAGGGAAAAATAAAATGACTCCAGGAGGTCAATACTGCTAGTCTACTCACCATCATACTACCTTTTATAGCAAAAAAAGAGATGGCAAAACATGAAGAGAAAAATCATTTGATTATGAGGTTTAGCTATGAGATTATTTTTGTCATTTTTGTTATCTGGTCCGCTGCTACTGAATCAGCACTTTGTAAAACATCTGAATACTGCTGGGGAAAATATTCACTATATGAATTAGAATCACTTAAGAAATTAATTTTATAAAGGGTGGTCTAATTATAATATTTGTGTTTCTTTTTAAATGGAACTACATCTAGTGTCTAAAACATCTGAACCATTATTTTCAGTAACTGATAAACAGTTCATAGCCCTTCTTTCTTTTTTTGTATGCTTCAAAATTTTCCTAAGAAAACAAAGTGTTAAATGTATCATAAAATAACATCAGAGATGTACCTCCACCCCTTTCCACCACACATTTCTAAACAGATGTCTATAACACACAGGATACTCCAGATCCAGTGGCACCCAGGAAGACTGGCTCATGTGAAATCTAGATGTCTGGACAGATATGCCCAATAATTATTTCCTTGTTGTAAATTGGGATTTTGAAAAGGGTATTAATTCTGACCTATGGGTGTTGTTGGTTAGTGCAATACTTTCTAAACTCTACCCTTAGAAACCATGTTTCAAGGACTATTATTAGGTATTCTGTGCAAAAAGCGTTCTGTGGTCAAATATTTGGGGGGAAAAAAGTGGTTATACAAAATTAAACAATTTATACTGTGGCCACTCCTCAGTCCCTTTAATATAATAAGGCAGACATTGAAGTACCATGATAAAGGCTATAAAGCATTCTTCCAAACCTATGACAATGCTCTCCCTTTTCCTCATGAATATCTGTTAACATTTCTCAATAAAGACCCTTGACAAATGTCAGGGAAAAAATATCTATTTTCCACCCACCATCCCAATGTTCATAATTAGGGAATCAGCTTTTCTATTAAAAACACGCAAACCACACATACAAAGACTCAAGTCACTATCAAATGATAGTGCCATGAAACACATAACTTGTAAAAAACAGTATGGCCTTTAAAAATTCCCAAAGAGTTTCCAAAATCCCTAATTTCTTGCTCAGAAACAGACAAACTAGTTAAGACAAGGGCTTAAGAAGAATATATAATTTTAATTATAAAATGAGAATAAGACAATAAAGTGTATTTTAAAATAACATTTGGACACTGCTTTGTTTAAAAATGAGTATGGTAGCCCTGGTGTGGCCCAGTTGATAGAGCATTGGTCCAGAGACTGAAGCGTCTTGGGTTCGATTCCAGTTAAGGGCACATACCTTGGTTACAGACTCCCAGCCCCAGTTTGGGGAATGTGGGAGGCAACCAATCCATGTGTTTCTCTCACATCGGTGTTCCTATCTCTCCCTCTTCCTTCCCCTCTCTCTAAATATCAATGGAAAAATATCCTCGGATGAGGATTATTAAAAAAAAAGATTATGGTAAATAGGAATATCCAATCAAAAAGGAAAAAATACTTTTGGGAAATCCGTGGGGGGGAAAAAAGAGAGAGAGAAAACACCAAAAACAAACTCCTAAGTCTAAACGCCACATCAACTTGCTGTAAACAATTTTCACTTAACTTTAGGATCATTTTTTTTTTAAATCCTCACCTGAGTATACAGTTTTTACTGATTTTAGGGAGAAGAAGGGGGGAGGGGAGAGAAACAGTGATGTGAGAAAGAAACATCAATTGGTTGCCTCCTATATGCACCCCTACCAGGGATTGAACAAACACCCTAGGTATGTGCCCTTATCAGGAATCGAACCTGTCATCTTTGAGTGTATTGGATGATGCTCCTATCAACTGAGCCACACCGGCCAGGGCTTAACTTTAGGAAAATTTGATGTTATTACAGAGCCTAGAGACACTTACCTCTTTAGATCATTGCCAATTTCTAAGTAGATTTTCCTGCTTTACTAGTATGTTTATTTCCCAATTATGAGTTAATAAATCCTCAGTATTTTTCTATGGAATTCTCAGAACAGCAGTCATTATGTTAATATGCATGTATAATATACAATGCTTTTTGCTATTAAAGTGTCAGATTTTATTTTGGGAATCATTCTATCAATTTTTGTTTATGCTTATATTAATAAGACTTCATAGATAATGATTTGCATGAGAAAGACATCTAAAACTGCAGCTTTTGCTACATTCTCTGTACATTTCATTTCTTTGGCCATTATGAAATTTCTATGACAAATCCTAATTTACTACAACCAAATGTTCCCAGCATTGATGTATCAAAGTACTGTTTTAGCTCTATTTGATTTTCAATATGCTTTTCTAGACTTGGCAGAGCCAAAACAACAAATCTAAAAAATATTCAATTATCTTTTTATAAGATCAATTTTACCACCTGCTCTTCCATAAACAAGCAATGCTTAAAACCTCCATAGCCAAGAGTTTTTTTCTTCCTCAATCTGCATCAGTACAAATGTGTAAATGTTCAACATTTACCATTCTTCTTTATCAAACCATTGTTTTCTATTATCAGAAAGCAGTTATAAGTCATGTGTGTGTTAATAGCGGTGGCTGGCTGTTTTAGGCAACATACAAAGAATTAAACAGATGTAGTCCCTGGCTTTCAATGGCTTTGAGAGAAATGAAAAGCCAAATGTTAAAACCAAAGAAGCAGTACAGCTGTCTATTTACATTCATCAGCAGCAAGTACAATCCTGGATAAGAGGACAAATAATAGGCATGCAGCATTATGAGAGAGGAGGTGGTTACTGGCATCCAAAAATGAAAAGGGTCAGGAAAAGTAAGAGACTTTATCAATCCAAGATAACTTTCTGTAAAAGAAAAAACGCTAGGAACGATTTAAATAGTAGGAAATACAAGTAATGGGTTGTGTGGAAGAGTAACAATAACAAAATGCCAGAGTCAGTGGAAGAAGAGACAGAAAAGACAAACCCCGTGGCATAGTATGAAATGTGACACAAGAGTGGTGTGTGAACAATTCAGAGAAAGGGCCTACCTCTGCTGAAAAGGGGGTCAGGAAATACGGTCAAGGGAGGTATCCCAGAGTGGATGAAATGAGAGCCAAATCTGGCCAGCCACCAGGCAGACAACCGGAGGTAGGACACTACTTGCGCATGACTGACATGTGTAGACGCTAACCAAGCAAGGCAGGAGAGACCCAAGAGCACACAGCACTTGCAGTTCATGTGGGAGGTCAGGGTATGTGCGTGTGTGAGGGGGATGATAAGATAAAAAACTGGACTAGATAGGTTGGCTGGGCCCAGATAATGAAGCGCTTTGTATGCTGGGTTAAGAGGTTAGGATCTGATTCTATGGGCAATAAGAATCACTTGTGGATTTTCAACAAGGTTCAGATTGCCTTTTACAAAGGTCACTCCAGCAGTAGTGGTATGGACTGATTTGTTTATTTTTGCAAGGAGGGAGGGGAGGGAAAGATGGAGGAGAGGTGGAGAAGGCACTTATTTGCCTTAATATTTATTATTCTATGCTTAGCCATCTACAGCTATTAGCATTGCTTTTAAGACAAATGATGACAGAAAATGGAGGAGCCACGGGATGCCCTGAAGGGTACTTAAGAGTCAGAACCTAACTGCATGGAGGATGACTACATGTGGGCTGAAGGGAGCAGAAAGAGTCCAAGATGTGTCCTATGTTTCTGGTCTGGGTGACTGGTTAACAGTGCCATTAAATGAGATAGGAATTGTAGGAGGTGGAACGCATTTAAGTGGGAAGATGATGTAAATAAAATATAGAAATCAGACTTTAACAGAGGCCAATTAAGTATAGGTTTCTGGATCCTACCCTGTACAGTTTCAACTGGATGGGTTAGACTTTGGCACTTTGGCTTCCTGCCTGTAAGAGTTAACTAGTTTCTACAAAGACAGACCTGTAACCTCAATAACACCTGCCCTAATCAGCTAGACCAGTGGTCGGCAAACCGCAGCTCGAGAGCCACATGCCTCAATCAGATTGAGGACATTTTTAGCAAAGGCCAGCTTAGGAGTACCCTAATTAAGTTAATAACAATGTACCGACCTATATAGTTTAAGTTTTAAAAATTTGTCTCTCAAAAAAATTTCAATCGTTGTACTGTTGATATTTGACTCTGTTGACTGAGTTTGCTGACCACCTAGCTAGACTAACCTGACACAATGAATAGGTCCTTTTATTTTATTACTATGATATAAAATGAAATGTCTCCCCAAACTGAGCGTCATCATGATAGAAGGCTAAAGATCAAATGCAATATGAAGAGAGTGTTAAAGCTCTTCTCCTGCAGACTTGAGACAGGCATGACAGATGGGGTATGTTTGCTGCTGCTAAAGAAATTTCACAGGCACACAAAATATAGCTGGCTTTTGATACCTGGCTTTGATGTTTTCAGGAACTCATTTAGTAACACTGGAATATCTGGCAGCTTATATAACCCTTCAAATATGTTATAAGGTGATGAGAATCAAAGCCATGGCATATATAATACCAGCATATTTTGTAAAAGCAGTATAATTATTAAACTTCAGAGGACTGACTATGCACTTTTAATTTTCTGTATTAGAAGCATAATAATGGTCATTTATTCTGTTATTAAGATTTTTTACTAACACTGACTCAAATACATAGCACAAAGCTATTGGAGGAGGCAATAAAAATTACCCATAAATGCTTACATACAAAGCAGTATCTTTCAATATTTACCAGAAGTTAAAATTCTATACTTAAATTTTATACTATGACATGGGGACTTGGTAACAACTGGGTTTTCTCCTTTGTATCCAGAATAGCTGGAGACACAGATACACCTATAAATCAAAATTGGGAGTTTATTATTATGCATATGGCCCTCAGTAATTATGGATAGGCTACACATCAAATGTTGACTCTCAATTAAATCTGCACATATTTAAGGAGACCCTGACCTAATCAAGGCTTAAATCACTCTGTAAAATAATTAATATCCATCTTGAATCATAAATTTATATTATGGTTCTAAATGCCTCAAAAGATTTTGGGTAGGTAAAAATATTCCCCACTTTAAGAAACAACTCTTATACAGAGATCACCAAAAAGCAAAATTCTGCCTGTGTGTGCTGCTCCTTTGGTCCCTTCTGGGACATCTTAGAAATAGGTGAATGAGAATGCAGCCAGTGAGTGAGTGGAATCTAGAATCACATTTATCTGTGTCTGATTTACAGATTGTTAGACATCTAATTGTTAGACAACTAATCAATGGTCTTAAAGTCATTTTAGAAGTGAACACAGTGAAATAATAATGAAGACAGACAGAAGAAAAATGAAAGGCAGGTAGGTTTACTAAATGAAAGGATGCCCTGTACTGTTTTTTTGTTATCATTTTTAAAAATACATTTAAAAAAAATTGATTTAGAGAGGAAGGGAGAGGGAAACAGGGAGAGAGAGATAGAAACATTAATGATGAGAATCACTGATTGGCTGCCTCCTGCACACCCCCTACCAGGGATCAGGTTGTGCTCATGACAGGAATCGAACCCGGGACCCTTCAGTCCACAGGCCAACACTCTATCCACTGAACTAAAACTAGCTAGGACTGTTATTAAGCTTTTGTAATTCTATAGTCTCCAAAAGAATATGAGAAACTAAACAAACTCATAACACAGTTTAATACCATACATTGAAGTTCCCTTCATGCAACCACTAAAAGCAAATTACAATATCCACTCGAAGAAATAATCTACTAAAATACTGTTTTGGGGCTTTCTTTGATTTTTATTACAAAACTACTAAACCAAAGCAAAAAATTCAAAAGAACTTTCTAATAAGATGTGGATAACCCTACAGTCTATTGTGAATAAAAATTATATTTAAAGAGTTCAGAAGATCTCACTGCTATCTATTTATGGAGGCATGGGATTAATGTTGCACCCTGAACACTTCATAGTCCAAAATCTGGGCATTTGCCCTGACTGGAATAGAAAACCGAGACCTCCCGGTTCATAGTTGGACGCCCATCCACTAGCCATGCCTGCAGGGCAGCTTTGACTTTTATCCAAGTTTAATCACATATCCTTAGACTCCTAGAAGGTAGTTTAAGCAAGAAATATTTCTACATGTCTCTGACTACCATGGCCTGATGAAGTGAAACTTAATTTCTGCAAGAATTTGAGATAGAAAGCACACAACAGATTAAAATAATGTGCACTATGCTTGTACTACCTTAAATTATGCAGATGTTGCTTTTTGTAAAGATGATTAAATATACCCTTTGTTAAATGAAATTTTTTTAAACCAAGGGATTTCTATTTTACCTCAATGTAGACAATACAAAATGTCTGCCGTGTACTCAAAACACAACTGATTAATTCAATTTTGTGGATATGGAATTTGACAGTATTTAGAGAGAGCTGAAATATATTTGTTTATAAAACTTTTCTACATGCACATTATAAAATCAGGTGTATACAGTATAAATGTTAAAATTGTTTAAAGTAACTGTTTTCAAATAAGCTCAAACAATTCAGAACTCACTTATACATAAATGAAATACTAATTATAAATAATTATCACAAACTATATACTCTATCTCCTCATAAGATACAATCTATTAGCTTATTTTATTTCTGGGCTAATTTCTGAAAGGGAAAAATAAGACTTCCTATAGAAAACTTATCAAGAGGCTCTTTGTTGTTGTCTATAGATTTTGTAAACTATGTCTACAAAATCTTTCAACAGGGTCTTACACCAGTCAACTTTTCCTAGAGGAAAGGGATTCTACAAAACCAAGTTTCTCAAATATATTTAATTTTATCAAGTTTAAGAGTCTACATTATTTTTTAGTAGCTAATCAGCTGTAGATCACTTTACACAATGCTCCTGAGGTGCAGCAACATTTGGACAATCCAAACCTCAGAAAACAAGAAAGTAAAGTTTCTTCCGTTTCACATATTCTAGCCCCATTCAAGGATGTCCTATTTTTCATTATTAACTTGGAAGGCAAACCTAGTATTTCTCCTGGGCTTATTTTTATTCTCTCAATGCCTGGAAATGAAAGAGAGAAGCCAGGTGACTGTCAAAAACCAAAGACCAATCACAGCAGGAAATTATTTAGAGTATTTTTTGCCATTTGCCTTTTCTGTCCCCTGATCAGCTGCAGGAGCTGTGAAGATCACAGGGTACAGGCAAGATTCTGAAAGCACATGCACTAATTACTGCAAGCAAAGTTCACTCTTGGGCTCCTACCCCAGCCATTCTTCACTGACTATTCAGTGATGGCAAATTTTAGAGCAAATAAGGTCACCCAAATTCTGCGGCTATATGTCAAATGAGAAGGGACAGTTTAAGAACCTCTTAATCCAAAAAGAAAATAAAAATTTAATATAATAAATTCCAGTAAGTGTGGCTTAAACAAAATAGTTTTTCCAATCATTATGAGAAGTGCAGTTTCAACACTGATTATTCACAAATCCTTCCTTATGCTCAGAAGCAACAGTACCCTTTGCATAAAGAATACAAGTTTCCTGAACAAATCTTTCTCAGACAATTTAGTCATAGGGGATTCTAATACACTCTTTACACAACACTTTGTGGCACACATACTCGAAAATTACTGGTTTCTGTAGCATGTGAAAGGAAACAGTCATTCTGGCATTCTCACTCTCATATGAGCTTACCCTTTCATTGTGATTACCATGCAGAGGTTCTCTACTGGTCAAGCGGGTGATACCAAAAAGTAAATAGCATATAGCAGAGAAAGATCAAGGAGGCAGACACATTTTATTGTCTGAACACTGCAAATAGGAATGCTTAGCTAACTCCTTCTACGCTTGTCTTAGCAACTGTAACTGACTAGGTCAGCAAGAAAAACTGGAAATTTCAGAATTAGAAATTTATTAATATCAACTTCTAAAATTTGAGTTCCTAATCACAGAATTGGTTATATTTAGCACAGAACTGCAAAACTGTCTTTTGTACAGTATAAATATATATCTTTACAAACTACCAATTGAATACATATAATTTATTTATTTTACATAAAAACCTTTATTTTCAAAGATTAAAAAATATATTTCACAACCTACCCCCTGCAATTTCAAATTTCCCTATTAACAAGGAATTAATCTACACTGGAAAGTCAAAGCTTTTAGTTAATATGTCAGGGACTGGGCTGGATTAGTTTTAACACAGGGTTTTTAAACAGAGTTGAGTTTGTATAGTATAATCCTTAGTCCTTAGAAAGCACTAGCATAAATCTATGAATAGAAAATTTTGTTTTTGTTAAAGAATTACATTTGTATCTAAAATGTAACTTGTTTGTTCCTAGAAATGGTGAACTATAGGACTATTTTATTCCTTTGCACAGTTTGTGTTTATAGTACAAAGTACAGTTCAGCCCAAAACCTTAAGCTATTATCTAACAACTAGAGGCCCGGTGCACAAATTCGTGCATAGGTGGGGTCCCTAAGCCAGACTGGTGATCAGGGCCATCTCGCCCAGTCCTGATTGGGGACAGGCCAATTGAGGCCTGCTGGCCAGGGGAGGGACTGCGGAAAGTTGGCTGGATAGCAGGGAGGGACTGTGGGAGGTTAGCCGGACTGATGGGGCAGACCAGGGCCAGCCCAGTGAGCCGGGGGGTAGGGACCAGCCAGGGGGAGAGACTGTGGGAGGTTGGCTGTGGGAATGCACTGACCACCAGGGGGCAGCTCCTATGTTGAGTACCTGCCGTCTGGTGGTCAGTGAGCATCATGGCGACTGGTCGATTGGTCATTCCAGTTCATTCCAGTCACTGGGTCATAACAGTCCCTTAGGCTTTTTATAGATAAATATCAAACCCAGATGAGACAGAAAATGGTTCAACCCTCAGGACACTAGTGTCTTCCCATGATTCAAAATCATTCATATTCACTTTAAGACTCCCAGATTTATTCTGGAGAAACTCTTCTGTTTTTAACAAAGAGATTTTCTGGCAAAACCTACCCACCCTCATAGAAACTTGGGCCACAATAATCAAGAGTTATCTTGTAACTCAAAATACATTTGTTGCCGAAACTGGTTTGGCTCACTGGTAGAGCGTCGGTCTGCGGACTGAAAGGTCCCGGGTTCGATTCCGGTCAAGGGCATGGACCTTGGTTGCGGGCACATCCCCGGTGGGGGGTGTGCAAGAGGCAGCTGGTCGATGTTTCTCTCCCATCGACGTTTCTAGCTCTCTATCTCTCTCCCTTCCTCTCTGTAAAATATCAATAAAATATATTTAAAAAAAAATACATTTGTTTTTTTCCTCTGCAAAAATAACATATACACATATTCTTAAGTTTTCTTTCCACAAAAATGCGACTGCAACTCACAAGCAGGACACTAGTAATTATTAAAGGTTGCTGACCTAGTTAAGAGCACCTTAGGTCCTAATTTAAATGTGATCAAAATTATTACCTTCAGACAAAGGATGAGAATCTGGTTGTCTCAAATCATGGAATAAGGAAGAAGGGAGGCCATGAGAAAACAGTTATAATCTCAAACGGTTGAATTTTAGTAGCATTCCTTGAGTACTCAGGTTTGTATGGGCTACATACTGCTTTACCCTTTAGAAGTAGACCAAAATCCAATATAAAACTAAGAATCACTAAGATCAAAGATGCATAGAAAGAACTTATTAATTTACCTTTGCTTTATGGTAGATGGCAAACCTAGAAATTCTAGTGTAACTAGTGTAACAATAGTGCATAATTATCTGATGTATTTGTAGGGATTGCCAGATAACCTTATGAGCTATTTACTCCAACTGTCTTTGATTCTGCCCAAGTTCATTTTCATTACCATAAATACATTAGGAACAGACTGACCTAACCTGAAACTAGGTGACAGGTGCTTTAAAAAGTCTTATCTATCCCTGGCTGGCTTGGCTCAGTGGTTAGGACACTGCCTCTCAGACCAAAGGGTCGAGGGTTTGATTCCTGGTCAAGGGCACAAACCTGGGTTGCAGGTTTGGGGCTTGTGTGAAAGGCAACCAACCGATATGTCTCTCTTTCTTTCTCTCTCACATCAATGTTTTTCTCTCTCTCTCTCTCAAAAAAAAAAAAAATCAATGGGCAAACAAAAGTCTAATCTGCTTATTGATTAAAAAAAAAAAAAACCACACACACATCCACACAGAAAATAAATGATTCCTACTGATTCCCATGATAGCTCAATAGACCCAGTAACTCCTCTGGATTAGTACAGAAAGAAGCCAATTAGTTTTATTTCATATGTAAATAGCATCATAAAGAGGTAGAAAATATAATTCATTAGATTGCTTTATCTTCAAACACAAGGCACACATTTTGAAAGTCACTTCGAATACAATTATTGCTTATGGAGCTCTCTCTCTTAGACAAGAATTTTTAAAATAAATTCAAATTCATCCAGCTGTGTATATTTAAGAAATACCAAAAAGTCACAAGGCATAGTAAGATTCAGCTGTTCTCATCTCTCCAGTATTATCAATAGCACATAATGAGTTAGTTCATACATCATCACAGCTGTGTAGGCCAGAGCTAACTTGGCTAATTTAACTATTCCAGCAGAGTTCAGTCAGGAGTTGGCTCTATTTTAGATAATCCATTCTGCAAGTCATATACAAAAGAACATCACATCCTCTTTATTATCATTAATATGCAATTCTGTGTTCTTTCACAAAGTCCCTGTGAAGTCATCTTTATTACCCTCTGCACAGATTAAAAACATATACACACACTTCTAAAAGCAATTAGAAATCGAAATCACTCAAAACTAAGACTATGACAAACACTCTGGACATAAGTCATATCAAGTAAAACTCACTCTTTTATCAATATGCCTTAATTCCAAAAGAGGAGAAAAGAACACTGTCCTCTGAGAAAAATTAACCCTGGAGTTGGGGTTTGCAATTTTCTATTTCACCTTCCCACTCTACTTCAAAACTTTCAGAATTAGAAATAATCACAGGCTATATTTTCATCTACAGATTAACCCCAAATTAAGGTTTGCAGAATGCCTCTTCTTTATGGTTAATAATAACTATAAGACTTCTGGCACACTTTAAAATGGATGTAATGTGAAAACCAATGGCGATCTTAGTTGCTAATGGGAGATTTGCACATCCTCAACAATTTAAATTATCCTGAACAGTATTCTACAGTTAGTGAGGCTTTCTTAAAACTACTTAGACTTGCTATTTAGTATCATTTTCTAATAAGGATGAGTGCCTAAACTGTCAGAGACTATGTTTTCTTAATTGAAAACATAACATTCAATGTTGTTTTCTTAACTTCATATTTGGAATTTGGAAATTCTCCAAAGCCCATCCTGTGTGTAAAAGAAGCCTCGGCATGTAAATACAGGGAGTTCACACATACAACTAGTTTCCAGTTGATGTTGGCAATGAACATCTGCAGATGTACAAAAGTAGAGTGTGGGGGGAAAAGTAGGATTATATCATAATTTGGGGTGAAGACAAAATTGGAAAATAATTTCATTATAATTAACCAAATAAGTATTTATTACTGAAATTCTCTTTATTAAGTATATTTTTAGTATCTAGACATCTTGATTAAAGAGGCAGAATGGACTTGTGAATTTATCTAACTCAACTTCCTTTCCAATTTCATTCTTGAGAATAAAATGAACCATGTAAATCTAATTTGGATTAATTTAACTGTTAAATCTAATACATTTGAAAAACAAAGAATTTTATCTGCACAGCAGACCCTGAACTATGAGCTTCCTCCAAGTTCCACACATTGAAATATTATAGACATAGTATGTAATAATGATTTATCAAGTCATATAAAATACTGAACACAAGGTGAGGTTAACAACTGCCATTCATTTTTCCTGATTCCAAAGACTGCTGGGGTCTGACTTGGACGTATACACAGCTGAACACACACTTCCTGGTTATGTGCAATCTGCACAGATAGACCAGCTTTACAGGCCTGACCACAGAGATTAATAGCTTTAGCCAAATAATGTGGTAACCATGTGAACCTGGGCTGCTCCAGCTTGTTTGTGAATCTCTCAGCAAGGCTCAACATGCCGTTATCTGCATCTTGTTGCCAGGAAACACAACATCGCTTTGGAATACAAGGAAAACCAGGTTGCAATGACCACAGGTCAACTTCCCAAAAGTCTAATTTTTGACACTTAGCTATCTACAATCTTATAACATTTCTTACGGTAGTCCATGGAGAACCTTCTTCACATTACTAATAATTAACTTAATACTTTGCTATTTTTATCAGGGCAGGACAACTTACTACCGTTACCATTGTATTAGCAACAATAATTACAATAATTAATTCACTCATACCTTTCCTCTCAAGTGTCAAATAAACATTATTTCAGTAAAACTGATTTTGAAATCAAGCACTCACTGCAACTACTTTATAACTAATCCAACAATATCCATGTCTATTCTTCAGCAAAGTAATTTTACTGACGGACAAAATACCCAATATGCTGCTGACTTAAGAGTTCCTGTATTCTCTCCATCAAAATACCCATCTTGCCTTGCTGATAAAAACAGAACGTAATGTGTTGGACAATAATCCTGACCAATTCAAAGAGAGAAACTTAATGTGCCAGATGCTGAAGTACTCAGCAGACAGGAAATGTGCTTTGTAAGAGTGAAGTGGGAGGCTACTATTCTGCAGTTTTGCAATCTGGAGATGGGAAAGATAGAGTGGCTTTGAGAGTATATAAAATTAATTATCCTTTACATACCAATTAGAATTGCTAGCTCATGGGCAACAGAGATTTTAGACAAAGCCTTATTAAAAAGGCTTTAAGAAAATGGAAAACATAGTCTTCCAATGCCGGTTTTGAAATATGAAGTTAAAAGTATTTAGCTTTATTACAGAATCTTAGAATTTCGCTACCCATGCAAAATAGAATCTTGGATGCATTCCATTATAAAGATAATACATTCATGATCAGGAAAACTATATTCTTGATATAATCTTACTTTTATCCCAAGGAGTCTTCTATATAATAATGGCTTTAAACCTGGGCCTCATATTGTTTCTCATCTTATTCCATACACCCCTTCAAATGTCCCTTTGCATCTCAAAATTCTAGTCTCATAGTTGTTAAAAAGACAGAGATCTGAGTACTATCTGCCTGAAATATTAAAAAGAAACCACTTATCCAATACTAAATGGGAACAAGAAAAGAGAAAGGAAGGAAGGAAGGAAGGAAGGAAGGAAGGAAGGAAGGAAGGAAAGAAGAAAGAAAAGAAAAAAGACCAGGTTTCTGCAATGCCAACAATGCTTTGGCACTATATTATAACAGAAGATGAACATCAAGACTTGCAGAATTAAAAAACTTGGAAATGGTTTACTGCCACCATTTGCTTGTTGACTCTCTTGAAGATAGTAATCCAACTTATCTGTGAACAAAGATGACTCTCAAGAAAGTTTTTCCCCTGAACTTCTACTCTAGGATACTCAGGGTAGTTTTCATCCCTATGGGTCATTGCTTTCAGTACTACACACATATCAGGCTATTCATTACCTGTGAAGCAGTCGGGATACCCTCATGGTCTCCCAAATCAGGTAGCATATATAGATGTACTCTTTTCCCCAAAGTAATTTAAATATTTACTCTTGGTCATACACAAATAACTATTAACATCACACATTTTAACTCCTTCCACATTACAGGAGAAACAACTTTAAAGAAGAATTCAGATGTGGAAATTTCAGTTCCATATCAGTGAATATTGTTTAAATATCTATACTAAAAGAACCAAATTATTTACTTATATGTCTTGCATAGGAAAACATGAGGATAACTATTTTTATGTAAATGAGAAACAAACATATCCATTAACATAAACATACCCTTTACTCATTGTTAAAAGACTCAGTTTCTTAAAAAGTACCCTGAATTGTAGAATTTATTTTTCCTATAAGAAAATTAAAATAATAATCTTAATGGCAAAAAGTTTTAAGGAAACTAAAAAAAAAACAAACATGCTTGAACAGGTTGCATAAGTTTGGAAGAAACTTCTGAATCATTCACAAAAATAGTTGGTACCATTCAAAATCAAGAGGACCACAAAAATCTCCAAACAATACTATTTTCCTTTAAAAAGTAGCAGCTACTCAATATGCAAAGCTTGAAAATTAGATATATTACGTATGAGTCTTATGTCATAAGACTCATCATGGACTTTCTTTCAAAATCAAGTTCTCCTGTATGATTAAAATTGTATTTGATTTACAATATTTAAATGTACAGGAACTTCTCGGTCATATACATATTGCACAGAGTAACATCTGAATTGTTCAAATCATAAAAACTTTATTGTCCGGTTAGGTAAATAGCCTTCATTCAACCACTATGAAAAATCAGTACAGCACACAGGCAGAAGAGTAACAGTGGAAAAAAGAATAAAACCTGTTCGGTTATTTAAAAGAAATAACCCTACAAAGGTTTTAACCTCTTTATCTTCTCGATAGTATTTAACAACAGCTTTTTAAAGAAGTTATAAATACATACCCATACTTCATTCTCATCCTATCATTCTCTGGGTTACAGTAAAATCTTTCCAAGTGCTCCTGGGAATCATTGGATACACTCTGCCACTTTTGGGTAGTTGTCCTTTTGATCTGCCAATGATAGGGCAAGACCGTGTGGTGTTTCAAACAATCCCTGCCATAAATACACATGCCTTGCAAAAAGTCCATGCAAATTTCAATTTCATTCTCTTGGTGAGTGTGGTACTGTAGCTGGTTCACCAACTCAAATACAAGATCCAGGGAAGCCTCCTCACTTTTGTCCTGAAAGAGCTCGGTACTCAACTTATCACTGGTGTCCAAAATGTATTGGATTGTAAAACTGTTGTCTTGGAAAACCCCTGGAACATAATCCATGACTTTGTCTATGCAGTCGGGACTAACAGGAACATCACTTGAAACTGGGTGCAAAAGGGCAGTCTGGAAATGCCCTGCTGTAGAATCGGCCACTGTCCCACTAATGGTTTCCGATGGAAAGTTGTGATCCTGGATTGGAATCACTTGTTCTGGAGCATCAGTAGAAGGGCGAGTTTCTGATATTTGGTCCCCGACATTTGTCCCCTCCGGAATCAGGACAGGCATATTGTTTTCTGCTGGTGGACAGGATGCGTTGATTTCCAGGGGTTTTTTCACCATAGGTTCGTGTAAGCTGCTCTCATCTGCTTCCTGGTTTCTGGATCTAAAAACCCCACCAAGTGAGCCAGATTCCAGCAAAGTGTTTAATATTGGCCTCAAAGACCTGAGGGTTCCAGTTCCCAATCTCTTCTGATCCTTTTTCTTAAAACAAGTCTTCAATGGAGTGATCTTCTCAGAGAGTCTCATCTGGCATGAAAAGTCATCAGGAGGAGAGGAAGGCTGCACTACACAGTCTGGCTCAGGTTCGGTGGTTTCCATTTCCATAATGTGGATTAGATCCAATTGCTCCTCAGAGTCTAAAATCCTACCGGGAAAGGAAAGAAGATGATCACTTACAAGCTGACAACTGGATCCCATTCATTCATCAAAATGTTTAGTTTTAGTCTGAAAGTTCCTGAAATCACTCCTCTTACATTGTATTTCATCTTTTTAAATTTTATTGAGAAATTAAGGCTCCAGAACAGCCAGGGCTATGCCCACAGAAGGTAAAGGTAAAGGTAAAAGAGGAAGAGTGTTTTAGGCACTTGAAATTTATTTGTGGACTTAATATACAATGATTTGTACTTCTGCTGGGGTATGAATTTTTACTCTAAGACTAGGGTAAAATGGGAGGGGGAGAACAAGGGGAAGAAATAAGTGTGTCTAACTGATGACAGCAGGAAAACCACATCTTCACTGCTCTGTGGTTCTTTTTACAGTTGTTTATTTACTGCCTGTCTCATGAGGTGACAAAACTGTTTCTTTGTTAAAAAAAAAAAAAAAAAAAAAAAGTTCATCGAATGAAGGATAAAACTCAAAGTTCAATAGTGAGTGAATTTGGGGTATGAGGACATACTCAGGAAATAGGGGCTCTCAAAATGTTTTATGGGAGAAAGTCAGGAGCCTGTTGAAGCATTTCTATTCAATTAAGTCCTTACTTAAGGTCACCTGTGACTTTAGGAAAAACAAGTATAATGAAACCAATTTTACCATAGGCTAATTGTTATAAACAAGAGTTAAGTTCATATAATAAAATGATGACCTGCTGTATTCAGAAAGTTTCAATATAGTAAAACCCAAAGACAACAAGGGTCTACTTTTGCAATTTCCAAAACATTACCACTGCTGAAGGGGGCTTGTTTAGCAACAAAAAGTAAATCAACAACAACTACAGCACATACTGTTTTAGAAATCAAACACAACTTCGGAAAGAGACCCCTTTGTCCTGTCTTCAAAAAAGTTACACATGTATTTTTTAAAGGCAAATGAAGAAATATTGTAGAAAATAACATAATAAATATAAAACACAAGCCACATTTTCAGATTCCTTATGAAACACTGAAAGAGAATAAAAGTTATTTCTTCAAGGAATCAGACCCTTTGGGGGGAAAAAATGGAACAAGGAAACTTTGTAAAATGACAAATGGTATCTCCTCCATAATCTAGCACTCATTAATTCTGAAAATATTTAAGCACTGTGTCGAGTGGAAAAGGATTGGTGGTGAGCAATTAATACTCTTCTCTCTTATCCAATAGACTGAAAGAGATATTTGATGCAAGGACCCATGACTTCATCAAGTATGCAACCCAGGTGCCCATTACAGTGCCTAACACAAATGCAAACAGTGGGTCCTAAGGATATTTTTTTGTCTGAATAACTGAAAAAAAAAAAAGAACCTAAGTGCCTAGTTCTATTAGATTTTATGGGTCAACAATGACACAAAATAAAATTGAGTCCGCAGAAAAATGGGATATTAAAGATCTAATTGGATTCTTGAATCTGTGCGTGTAAAAAGCGCATAATGATCAAATTCAGAAAAATGATTAAAAAAAAAAACACACACCCCACAAGGTGTTAGCCTCCGTGATAAGTACAAAAGGAAAAGGTAGAAAGAGTTCAGCGTGAGCTGCCATTGTTAGGGAAAGCTTCGCGCAGAAGGAGGGACTTGACAGAAGACATAAATCATCTGGAAAGCAGCCAAGCCAGGCGTTATTATTCATCATTCAGTGCTCTTGCCTCCAGGCACAATTGGCACAGACTGTGGTATTCCCTCTCCGCCACACCAAACCGGCCTGTGCCATCCTCCACACACGCGCACACACACACACACGCACACACACACGTACACACACACACACACGCACACACACACACGCACACACGCACGCACGCACGCACGCACGCCCTCCTATCACACCCCATCAAGGCAAACCAGACCTTAACACCGATCTTGAGTCACACACACTTCAACTTTTCCCATTGTTGTCCTCGGCCACCCTCGGAAATAAAACCGAAGCAGCGGCGGCCGAGAGCACTGCAGGAGTGGCTGGAGTGGGGAAGTCAACAGAACCCAGTTCCTCAATTAGTTTGCATACCAAAAAAAGAAATAATAAAAAAAAATAACAGATCAGAAGGGCACTTCCTGGGGTCCCCCTCCGCAGGCCACCCACCGCCTCTCCTCCCCGCACCCCTTCTTTGGATGCCCCCCATGTCTCCGGGCACGCTCGGCCCCGAGCCCGCTCCGAGGGGGAATCGCCGGCTCCGAACCTGAGGACTCCAGGGCCCGCCGCTGCCCCCGACACCCCGGCGGGCGGGCGGGCGGGCGCCGAGCCCGGGTCCGAGCGACGCCTCCCGGGGCCGCGGCGATTCGCGCAGCAGCTCCGCACCCGGGGCCGCGCCAGCTCGGCTCCGCGCGGCGCGGCTGGGGCGCCGCCAGGTTCGGCCAATTTGGTCCGGGAGTTCCGAGCATCTCGGAACCCCAACCCCTCGGGGTCTTAGCCTCCTCCCCAGCCCGGGATTCCCTGCACCCCAGAAGCCACTCCCGGCGCCTTCCAGCCAATTCCTCACCCCTCAGCCGACCGACCTTCCCAAGGGGATCGCCCCGCGAGCCTCACGGGGACGGGTCGCAGCCCCGCCCGCCCCGCGGAGCGCCCGGGGGGGAAGAGCGGCCGCCGCTTCCCGGGGAGGACGGGCGGGCGGGCGGGCGACGGAGCCTCCCGCGCCTGCAAAGTTCATCCGAGAGCCGCCCGCGAACTTCGGGGCTGCAGCCGGGACGCGGGGCGGCGGCGGGAAGGCTCCCCTCAGCCGCCGCGCCTCCCTCCCACCCCGGCCGGTCCGCGGGGTGGACCCCGCGGGCGGGGGGAGGCCGCACCGACGCTCCCTCCCGCGCCGACCCGGGCGGCGGGCGGGCGGCGGGGACGCCGCGACCCTGACGAAACGCCCCGGGGTCTCGCTCCGGTGCGTGTACACCTGCCGGAGGCCCTCCGTGACCGAGGAGGGTACAACCCATTCCATCTCGAGGCGGACGGGATCCGCGCGAACTCGGTACAAAAAAACACCACAAAAAACAAAAAACACCACAAAAAACACAAAAATCGAAGTAGCCATCGCCCCCGATCCCGGAGAGAGTCGCTGCGGGGCGGGCGCCCCCGGCCTCGCCCGCCAGCGTCCCCCCCCCCGCCGGGGTCCCCCCAGCACCGGCTCCTCAGAGCTCCGCCGGAGTCCTTTACCTGAAACCGGCACCCCGAGGGCGCCGACCGCAGGAGCCGAGGGGCGGGCGCTGCCGATTCGCGGGCAACGTCCGCACGGGGGGTCGGCGCGGAGAGCAGGCTCGGGTCCCTTAAGGGTCGCAGGCTGGGGACGCGGTGGCCGGCGCCCGAGCCATCCCCGCCGCCGCCGCGAGCGCAGAAAGCGGCTGCGACGGCGCTCCCGACCCAACTCGCTCGCTCGCCTGTCACCTCGAGCTCCGCTTTAAAGTGGCTTCCGGTCGCCGGCTCGCTACAGCCCCGGCCGGGGGGGCGGGGCCCGGGCGGGGGCGGGGCTTAGGAGCCGGGCGCTCACTGGTGGTGCCGGGAGGGAGCCCCGCCCCCTCCCGCGTGCGCGCTCGCGAGAAGGCGCGGGGTGGAGGGGGGGGTGTGTGAGTGGCCGCGGCCGCGCGCGCTCTCGCGGGGGGGGGCGTGTCCTTTCCGGGCGGCTCCGGCCGGGAGGGTCCCCCCGACTGCGCGCTTCGCGGAGCGGGCGGCGAGGAGGAAGAGTGCGCTCCCCGTGGGGCGGGCTCCACCTGCCTGCGGTTAGACGGAGGATCACTTTGTTCCGAGAAATCCCATGCCGCCGAGGGAGGAGGCGAAACGGAACGGCCCGTTTCGGTGCGGCTGGCTTTGTTTATTGGCCTCCTCGCCGGACGCCTCCGGCCCCGGACGCCACCGCACCCCCCCCCCCCCCCCAGGGGCGGCGAAAGGCTGCGATGGCCGAGGCGGCCAGACGGGGTCGCCAGCTCCGTACCCAAAGGGCGGGCCAGCGGGCAGCACTAGGTATATCCCCTGCCTCAGTGGGGTCCAAGGCATTCATTCCTCCTTCAGGTGACCTACCTAAAGGTTTTTGACGAAAAAAAGCGCCAATAGATATGTTTTAAAGCCCACAGACACCGTAGTAATTAATCGGCTCAATGCTTGTCTGTTTCGTGCTCAGCGTGTGCTGGGCTCGGGCTGCAGCTCTGATCAAGCCAGACACCCACCAAGCGGCATGCAGGGGCACCACATACTCCCCTCTAAAAAAAAAAAAAAAAAATTATATATATATATTTTATATATATACCCCCATGAGAATTTGCCGTATTGTCTGGATTGTAAAATGCCTTTATGGTAAGTCCCTGTATTGAATAGCTTTTCAGTGGTGGAGGAAGAAACACGTGGAAAAAAAATCTTATAATCACTGTATATGGGGAAGGAAAGGCCCTGATCAAAATAAAAGAAAGTTAATTATGGCTTTATCCCCAACAGCTGGCAGAGAGAGGACAAAATACGGCTTACGAAAAAGATGCTCTCGGCCTGTGGCCTGAAGTATAAACTAATTTAATGCCATCATTTGGAGACTTTCTGGGTTCAAAAAGCCAACTATTACCTTACCAGGCATATGGAAGCCTATAAAAGTAGGAGCTGAGAGGTGGTAGTAATAGGTATATGGTTCCAAGCTTTTGTTTTTCTTTTTTTAAAAAAAATATATTTTATTGATTTTCTTTTTACAGAGGGGAAGAGAGAGGGATAAGAAACATCAACGAGAGAGAATCATTGATCAGATGCCTCTTGCACACCCCTCACTGGGGATGTGCCCGCAACCAAGGTACATGCCCTTGACCGAAATCAAACCTGGGCTCTATCCACTGAGCCAAACCGGTTTTGACTCCAAGCTTTTCTTAAACTCTTCTAAACCAAACTGGTGACAAACTCTTCTAAATCTACTCAACAAAGAATATTTATTTGTTCATCTAGCAAAGAATAGATTAAAGATAGGATCACCACTGCAGGTTTGTTTCAAATTGCATCAAGGCTGGGCCATTAAACTAAGGTGGAAATGATATGGACAGGATACAGAGGCTAATACAGAAAAGACAAGATTTTTCAGGCTTAAAAACTGATTTGAGACAAGCCTACCAGACAAGCCTACTCAATACACGGAATTGCCTAGAAGCAAGTTTAAATGGGTATTACTATTTGCTCTTATTTATCTAATCTGTTCTGTTTTCTTTCTTTTCATGCCTTCCTTTGGATTACCTACTTTTAATTGTATTTTTCCCAACAATTACATTATTTGCTATACATTTGTTATTCTTTTAGTAGTGTTTCAGTTATTTATTGCTTTGTACTAACCATCAAAACTTAACGACTTAACTCTTATTTGCTCAAGATTCCAGATTCTTTGGCTCAAGAATTCAGTTAGGCCATAGTGCATGAGCCACATCTGCTCCATGATCCCTTGGGCCTCAACTGGGGTGGCTCAGATGTTTGGGGCCGGCTCAAGTAGGCCCATGTGTCTTGGGCTGTTGGCTAGATTCCCTGGTTTTTCTCTACATGGCTTCTCCATGTGACTAACTCGGGCTCCCTCACAGCATGGTAATTCCAGGATTCTGAGAGGGAGCATGCCAAGAGAACAAGCCTCCGTGTGCAGGCCTTTGCCTACTAAGGTATCATTGGCCAAAGCAAGTCACACAGCCAAGAGCAGAGTCTATGGCAAGAGGCCATGAATATTAGGAGATGTGGTTCATTGGGGGCCATTGAGATTAAGCACAGATCAACTTAATCCAATCTGATTAATTAAAAGTTTCTTCCAGGGTGTAACTCTTTGGAATTCCACCTTAAAAATCTTTCCCTCCTGGATCCTGAACTCAAAATTTGCACCCTCCACTCCCCACCCACTGCCCTTGAGAACTTTAAACCTCTCCACTGCTGCTTTCAGAATGTCAGTTGCCTCAGAAGGTAAAATGGCACCAGATTCTGAACTCATTCAGCACTCTTAGATCTAGTCTCTTCAAACTGCTAAAGTTTTAATGCTCCTAAATGTATCCTCCTCAATGTCCACCTCAGATGTGATTCCTGGAAGACAATAGATTAGGAAAATCCTTTTATAGAACAGATCCAGGAACTGACATATTAACTGACCAAGGGCATGGATTCTTTGCTATACCAGTAATTACTCAGCAGGAATTGATATTCCTAAGGGCCAGAGACCACTGTGTTCCCCATTTTCCCCTTCCTGAATAGTAGTTTTACCAACATTCTATACTTGTCTATCCGAGATTGCTTATTAGGAGTATTGAGGCAGATAAATTTTCTTTAAATATTGGTTGCCAGATCCACATTCTTGATGAGAAGTAGTACCCCACATCATCAGAACTTCTGGATTTTGGATTTGAGCTCATTGCAGTAACTGGATGAGAATTTGAGATTGTTTCTCTTAGGAGGGGATGAATGTATTCCTTATATGAAAAGAAAGTACAGACACTGCTTATTGTTCCTATCTATTATATCTAAAATATCCTGGTACTTTTAAAAAATGTTTTTATTGAATATTTTAGAGAGAGGAAAGGAAAGGGATAGAGAGAGAGAAACATCAATGAAAGAGGAACATGGACTGGCTGCCTCCTGCACGTCCCCTACTGGGGATAGAGCCAGAACTCAGGCATGTGCCCTATTTGGGAATTGAACTAGTGACCTCTTGGTTAATGAGTCAATGCTCAACCACTGAGCCACACCAGCTGGGCTATCCTGGTACTTTTGTGGGGGGTGGGAGGAAGGATGGCAATGAACTTAGCTAAAAAAAAAACTCATTTTATTAGATCCCATACTGTTATGGGTGCCCATGGGATATATTTCTAGACATATGGTGAAGATTTCTAGAAAAAAAATTTTTTTTCTTAATATGTCTACTAACCACCTCAAAACTCCGTTTTCTCCCCTTTTTTTCCTTCTAGAATGAGGATGGAGGTGGAGGACCTCATAGCAAAAATGAAAATGAACATGATGTGGAAAATATAAAAATGGAATCTACAAAATAGGGATGCTGAGCAGAAAGACATAAGTTTGGGTCACTCCTGACATCTTGAAGCTGCTGCAGCAGTTCTAGACTGGCTACCTCTGGACTTACTTTTACTTGGTTTTCTGTTATGTGTAGCTAAAAATTTTCTCAGCTGATACGTCAACTATAATATTATCTTCCAACTATTCTTCCTGCTTGCAGGCTCTACCAGTTGGATAGTAGTATGACATAGCATATCAGAGATATAAAAGCTGTCACAAAGCAAAACATCAACTCCTATAGTATTATCTGGCAATTCTACACTTATCCCAAATTATATGATTAAGAAACATGTTTATTAAAGAAAAAATAGAAAGTAGAGAGGAAACCAAAGAATACTTCCAAAGTCCCATTTTAAAACAGCCCAAGTGCCCATCAGCAGATGAGTGGATTAAAAAACTGTGGTACATCTACCCAATGGAATATTACACTATGGTAAAAAGGAAGGGATTCTTACCATTTGCAACAGCATGGATGGAACTGGAGAGCATTATGCTAAGCAAAATAAGCCAATCAGAGAAAGATAAATACCACAAGATCTCACTCATTTATGGAATATAATGAACAACATAAACTGATTAACAAAAACATCCAGAAATTATAAGTACTCATACATGAATCAGTGCCTCCTCTCTGAATGCTCTTTAGAACTGCAAAAGGTACAAATATGGGCATGCAACATATATAGCATATGCATGTGTATACTTTCTATATGTGGCCCAAAACCATTCAATATCTTTAAATTATGTTTATAGGATTGAAATATTCTCATTTCCTTTACACATATTTCTTTGATCACTTTCTGTTTTCCCTGTCTGCTGGATCTGCCTCAGCAAAGATCAGTCCAGTTGAGTACTCTCAGTGAACAACTTATTAATGTAAATGCCAAAACTACATACTTGAAATTTCAAGTGACTCAAAACCTCCCGTTTCCCTGCTCACTAACAGAGTACATGCTATAAAGTACAAGTATCAATACCAGTTGCTTTCTGTTTTCATAATTATTCATAATCGTTATTTCCCCATCATCCTTCTGGTGGAAAGAAAATCATTTCTGGTTACTGCCCCAAGAAGGAAACCGTGACTAACGTGACTCAGAGAGCACACTTGAAAGACCTGAGATTTGAAAACAAAGGCCTTGGCGCTCAGCAATGCTGTACTGAGATTACATGGAGAATGCAGCCACGTTGCATAAATGGCAGACTGACAATTCCTTATCTCTGAGTGCCAAGTCCAAGCTATAATGCTTCTGACAATGTATTAAGAACAACTTAGTCTTTAATGTGCATATACCTAATATATCCAAAGTAAAGGAAAAGTCCAACTGTTATTACTTAAACAACTGAATGACTTGTTTTTAAACATATAAATTCTATTGAAAATTCTGTCTTGATGCTGTTACTATTGGGCCAACTCTAGGGACTTATTTAAAGGAAGATGTCCTATTTCTTGGAGAGGGAGTTCTGTACTTTTGGGATTCTAGAGCAATAAAAGATTTGGCTGAATGTATTCACATCAAGTGGATTTTAAATATGGTGTTTATGGGAGAAGATTGGAAAGTGCTGCTGGAGAGTATGTCAGAGCAACAAAAGGTAGAGAATTCATTTAATCAGCATGAATTTAGGGCGAGTTAATAAAATGCTCACGGCTGGTTTTGAGCCTGACATGAACATATTTTGATAAATGTAAACTTCAGATTCATGTTTTCATAAAGTGATAGAATATTCACTTTGCAGACTATTTCTGGGCTTTAAAAATACTTCTCAGTTATAATCACTTCTCTCTTGAAACTCACTTCTCACTGCCTTTGATGAAGCAACAAGGTACCTCTGAAAAAGATGAGAGTACAAAACCTACTAGAAAATAAACAGATAAAATATGAGTAGAATAAGTCCTAAAATGCTTATGCCAGTTCCCAAACTAAAGATGCTTCTTGACATATGATGGGGTTATAGCCTGATAAATCTGATCAAGCTGAAAAATTAAGTCAAAAGTACACTTAGTACACCTAACCTACCAAACATTATAGCTTATCCTGGCCTAACTTAAAGTGCTCAAAACACTTATATTACCCCACTAAAGGGCAAAATCATCTCATTGCTGCTGCCTTCGTACCACATATCACTACCCTGGGAACAGATCAAAATTTAAATTGATCTATTTCTCCTGAATGCATATAGCTTTTGCACCATCATAAAGTTGAATAACAATAAGTCAAACCATCATAAATTAGGACCCTCTATATTCTGTTTTTGTTTGACTTTTTAAAAAATATGTCTTTATTGATTTTTTTTTTTTTTTTTTTTTTTTTTTTTAGAGAGAGAGAGGGGAAGGGAAAGGGAGAAAGAGAAACATTAGCTGTCTTTTGAACACCCCCTACTGGGGTTGAGCCTGGAACTCAGACTGGGAATCAAACCGGTGACCTTTTTTTGGTACGTGGTATGACGTTCAACCAACTGAGCCACACCGGCCAGGGCTGTATTCTGTTTATCGAAGACTTTCATCTGTCTACTGCCTAATCACTTGCCGGATTGTTCTTATCTTCACAGGCTAGCTAATTGTGCTCTTTAATCCCCTTTAGTTTTGGACCTGTTTGTTGAATAACTCCCATAGCAGATAAGCAAAGTGCTGCCTAATCTAACTGGTTTTGATTCTTTTTGAAAGGATTCTCTTAGAGAAGTCCCCAGATGTTTTCCAGACCATTCATGCCGTTGATTCAGCACACATTTATGGGTGTGGATGTGCCTGGCACTAGTTATGCAATGATGACTAAGAGAGTCCCTTCTCTCAGTCATTTTCATATGGTGAAGTCTATGAACTTACTATCCAGGTCACTTGGGAAAGTCTGCTATAGATTCCCCAGCCCCACCCTAGAACTTCTGAGTGAAAATCCGAGAGGGCATGACCTGACCCATGTGGCTCAGTTGAGCATCATCCATGTTTTCCTTCTCTCTCTCTCTCTCTCCTCTCTCTCTCTCTCTCTCTCTCTTACTCTCTCTCCTTTCCCAATCTCTCTAAAATTAATGAACTTGCCCTCAAGTGTGTATTTAAAAAATTCTGAGAGGACAGCGAATTCTGCAACTTTGAAGATGTTCCCTAAAACTGCTTCTTTACTAGTAAGAACTCACAGGCTTTTAAAACCCTTGGGGGTTGGGCAGGAGGGAAAAGGAGATTGGAGGGTGGCCAAAAAGGAAAAGAAATACACTATACTAGTAGTGTGGCAAGTGCTATAATAGAGGTGTGCCTGCAAAGTGCTAGGAATATAATATAGAGAGGAAGAATTAAGCCTACCTCTATATTGCCAGGAGAGAGAATTAGGCAGCATATTTCTTGAATTATCTAGGATTATTATACCTAGAAGGTTAAGAAACTCAGCTGTTTCTGTTGGGAGTACAGCTACATTTAACAGAGGGTGAACGTTTTCTTTTTTTTTAAAAAAAATGAATTCCCAAGTAGTTTTCAAGACAATCTTGAAAATCATATGCAAAGATCATCCGAGTTAATAGCATTTCTAACTTGTGTGGAATTATCCTAAGGATATAATTAGAGTTATATGTAAAAATTTGGTTACAAAGCTGTTCCCTGCAGCAAATAATTTGTGTCCAACTGCTCATTTTGATCAAATCCCAAACTCAGTTCTCTGTGAGACAATCTCCCTGTCCCCACTTCTTATATTGTCATGAGACATTTGGGGCTATAAATACTTTCTATTTTTGCTGCTTAGGCTCTGCAAAGCCAATACTCTGTAGTAAAAACTTTTTCCAGTGACCGAAATAGAATTTGGAAATTTAATTTATCATTAACTCTGACTAGCCACACCGGGCAGGACTATGTACGTAGTAAACTCAATATGGTGATTGGACATCCCAGCCACTCACTGCTGAGAGATGTTCGGATGCCCATCTACCTTTCATCTCTGGCTCCTCCACTAGGCAGATAGCTCCCTGACCGTAGATTTTCAACCTGAACATCTCTTTTTTTTTCCAGTTTTTATCAAAATACAATCTCTCAGGTGGGGCTTGTGTATTGAATGGGGTCTCTTAGTTATCCTTTCCTCCCTGGTTTTTAGGAGAGCAATTGACATTATCAGGTAGCTTATGACCTTATTCATTCAACACATATTTATTGCGTCTTTGTGTCGTAGGTACTTTTTAGTGATAGGGATACAGCAGAAAATGAAACTAATGGCCAACTTTCACCAACCTTCAAACGGGGAGAGATAGATAGACAGGTGGTATGTGGTAGTGATGAAAACTATAAGAAGGAAACATTGTAAAGATATGCAACAACATAACTAGTCAAACAAGGACATTTTGAGAATATTTACTTATAATCACTATGTCAAGTCAAAACAGATGAAATCAGGACTATCCTGGAGAATCTTATTCTAGGAAAGGCATGAACGAATCCTGTGGGTAGGGAATGAGGTACTTTTTTTAAAAATTAATGTGCTATTCAGGAAGGGCGTTTTCTGAATGGAAACATTTAAGCACAAGTCTGAGGAAGATGAAGGGGCTAGTCATGATGATACTAGGGGAGGGGCAATCCAGGTAGATGGAATGTCATATGCAAAGTCTCTGAGGTAGGAGCAAGACTGGCATGCTAGAGAAAAATCACAGAAGCCAGATGGTTTGGAGTGGAATGAACAAAAGGCAGTTCTGCTGAAGAGGTCAAAGCAGTGGCCAGAGGCCATATTTTATCTTTTGAGCCCATGGTAAGGACTTTGGATTCTACCTTAAGGCAAAAATCTATATGCTTTACATTTTGAAAGGGTAACTCTGGCTGCTGTGTGTGAAGGAGCATTATATAATACTAAGAGTGATCAGTTTATAGTCGAGGCAAGAGATTATGGTGGCTTGGATTTGGACTAGGAAGGTAATAGTGGCAGTGATGAGATGTGCTTAGATTCTAGACACGTGCTGAGGGTAGAACTGAGAGGATTTACTGGTGGATTGGAAATGGCCTGTGAAGAAAACTAAAGAGCCAGGGATGATCCTTCGATTGCTGGAGCAACTAGAAGAATGAAGTTTCATTTACTGAGATGATGAGGACTATGGGAATTAGACTTTTGGGATCAAGGGGAAACAAGAGTGTAGTTTTAGACATGTTAAGACTGAGATAAATATCCAAGAGGAAATGGTTAGTAGGCAGTTGGATAATGAAGGCAAAAGTTTAGGGGGAAAGTTGGGACTGTTTGCTGCCATATCTAAGAATATTCCCCTTTCTAAACCTACATAGAAAACATATTGATTTTTTTTTATTTGTAATGTATTTTTCTTTATTTCAGAGAGGAGGGGAGAAGGAGAGAGAGGTAGAAACATCAATGATGAGAGAGAGAGTCATTGATCAGCTGCCTCCTGCCTGCCCCCTACTGGGAATCGAGCCCGCAAGCATGTGCCCTTGGCAGGAATCAAACTGAGGACCCTTTAGTGAAGGCCAATGCTCTATCCAATAAGCCAAAGTGGTTAGGGCTAAATGTGTGTCTTTTAAAAAGAGGACTGCATTTGAAGAGGAAGATTCAGTTTCACAAAGTGTGAAAGTGAGGTGTTGCCCAGTGGTGTGTCGACACATTTCATATTTTCCAGCAGAAGCAAACTGTAATCCCTATAAACTTAAGCTAATTTACAGTTACCTTTACCCAGCTGTGTCAGTGAAGACCCCATTCAGGAAAGCTAAGAAATCACTTTGAAACTAAAAAAAAAAAAGTAAAATAGTCATTGTTTGTCTATTCTAGAGGCCTAGAGAAAGAAAAATAGCCAATTCCAAGACAAGCCTATTAAAATACAAAATTTGTACAGGTGTATACAATTATGTAAGCCTAACTTTGGTTTTAAAACAAAAACCTATAATATTAATTAGAGTTCCCATTATTTGTTGACTTCTTAGCTACAAATTTTAAAGAAGCAGCTGTCTTTTATTTTCAACTGCAAAACAGATGGAAATTCACTCTACCAAGGAAATCTATAGTCAGCAAAAGAGCATATTTGCAGCATTATTTGCTGTATTATTTTGACTTCCATCACCTGCCCGAGACTGTCTTTCATTTTTGATTTTCTGAGGAGTTAGCCAAAACGGAAACTAAGCATCAGAATGGCTTTTTCTCAAGAATCAGTGTGTTTACATTGAAACCAAAGCAGACCTGGGTTTGTTTCAAAGTTTTACAAAGTCACCAAGAAAGCAACATTTCCTTGGTTAAAAATAACGCTCTAGTGACCTTAGGAGGAATGGAAACCGAAACTGGTGTGTGTGTGTGTGTGTGTGTGTGTGTGTGTGTGTGTGTGTGTGTTTTAAATCAGACTTCAAAGTAAAAGCCAGGAAATTTCAGCTGCATCAACAAACCGTAGGTGCAGAACTGTTGGTGCAAATTAATGGGCTAATCGCATAGATAACTGACCCAGAAGAGGACTTTTGATTGACAATCATTTTTATTCTTTCCTCTATTTTATTAAACACCTATTACAAGTAGTTGCTGGGCATGCAATGTTGAGCCAAACAGACATGACGCCTGCCATCATATAGCATATGAAGAAGACAGAGATTATTCAATTAATCATTCAAATCAACGTATAACTGCAAACTTTAATAAGTGCTTTGAAGAGGAAACGGGGTGCTGTGACTGACCTATGTAGGCCAGGACAGTCTGGGAAGTCTTTCATGCTGAACATTTAGCTGAGCTCTGGCAATTAGTAAGCATTAACTACGTCAGTAGGAGGTGATGGGTGGGAGCAGTTACCAGTAGTCAGGAGATGGAAACCACAGTGCGATGCCAGAATTGTAAAGGTTGAATGATTGAAAATCTTAATTTTTGTGAAAGAGAGCCACTGTGTCTGGAAGGTACAAAGCGAGATGGAGCATGGCCGGAGATGATTTGGGGATGTAGACCATTAAGCTTAATAAAAGATTCTGAAGAAAAATAGGCAGTCATTGATGTGTTTTAATTAGGAAAATGATACAACCATATTTTTATTTTATTTTTAAAAGTCAACTCTGGGGCAAGGAGAACTTTCACAAAATTCCAGTAATGGATTAGGTAATTCAGGCTAACACTTTTACCAAAAAAATAAAAATAAAAACCCCACAGAAGTTGGACGAAATATTTTTTAAATCACTCCGAGAGCTAGCACGACAATGAAGTAAAGTAGCAAGATCTAAGGGAAGAAAACACAGAGAGGTGAGCAGAACATTTGGAGCTGCTTTTCCCAAGGAGGTGACTGGGAAGCTGAGGAGAGCAGCTACAGTGTGTGGACAGGTTCAAGCCTTGGACTGATGGGAGGGCACAGTCCTCTCATTGCCACGTCCAAGTCCCAGCTTGGAGGGCAGGACACTCCCAGCACAACTATAGCCAACAGTCTTAGTTGTAACCTTGAACCTATGACCTGAACAAGTGGCCCCATGTGCCTACGTAATGTAGGCTTGATAGAGCTCAGGTGCACGTAGTTGAGTAGAACTGAAACCCACTAGAATGTTGTAAACATCTTGATCATGCCCTCACCTTGCCTCGTGGCATCTGCTAAAAAATAAAGACACGTCTTGTGGGCGCGGTCGCTGTCTCTCTCAGAGGAGCAGCGTCCCACCGAGACCCGGCTTTCATTCTCTTGCCTGTGTTTTCTAAGCCTTTCAGCCGCCCCCTCTCAGGTTCACCGTTGGCCATGCTGGCGCGGCACAGGAAGCTAAACAGAACTTTTGACAGACTGCTGGGAATAGGAATATAAAAATTAAAGTTTGAGGGAGGTCTAGGGGAGTGACCCCAAGTTTTTGGTTTGGGACCCAAAGGACTACATTGGGAGTGAAGATAAACCAGAAATAAGCCAGCCCTCCCAGCTTTCAAATCCTCTGAGGTCCTCCAGTTGGATTAAGGAGACCTATTGTTGCTAGTAGCCTTAACCTCTTTCCAGAGCAAATGTAAAGCCTCCTTGAAGAAAGATGATATTATTTTGGGACTCAAATTATTTTTACAATTATCCCAATGCCACATATGGTACCAAACTAAAAATAACCAGGTGAGCCTTCACAAACTGATGGGACATGCCAAATGACATACAGATTACAGGTCCTCCTTCTGGCAAAGATAGGGCACACATCACCTTAACCAAGTATTTGAACCTAAAATTAGCACTAATAGATATTATATATCGTCTGAGAGGTTTAACAGAGGAGGACAAACCATCAGCAATGTGATATCCTTATAAAAATATATTTTTTAAACTCAGCAAGCATCTACTGAACTTCAGTTATAGAGGTAAGGCATGTGTTGGAGCTATGGAGAATAAGACCTTAAGATCTAGAGTAATAAAAGGGCAATATGCTAATTAGACCGGATGTCTACCGGACCTCATTCTGGACGTCCTTTCTGATGAAGCGTGGGCAGAAGAAAGCCAGCCAGCCCAGGCCCTGGCAGACCTCCTCCCTTAATTCAGCCAAGGGAGATTTGGGGGGAATAGGGAACTTGGAAATCCAGAAGCAACTATAAGGACTTGGAAAAACTGTCTCTGAGGTCCACAGATGGGTTACTGATCAGTTACCCATCTGCCTAACGAAGCTTATAGGGCAGTCTTCCCTACATGAGTAAGTCCATGCTGCTGGAGGACTACCTCATGGGTAACTGTTCTGGGACATACACCCTATAATCAGGGAACATCCACCAGCCTTCCTCGGTTCTCATGCCTCCTTCCTGCTGGGCCCACTCCTCTTCCCGAGGAGTGCACGTCGGAGGTTCGGGTAACTGGGGGGCTAATATGATCCGTGACGGTGCTCCTTGTTCTTCAGCAGCCAGCGTGGCTGCTGCGTCAGCACATTCGTTTCCTTCTGACACTGAGTCTTTCCCTTTCTGGTGACCTTCGCAGCGGCTATTTCCTTGGGCTCCCAGACTGCTTCTAGTAACTTTAAAATTTTGTTCTGATTTTTTATTCCCTTTCCTCTGGCTGTCAGGAGCCCTCTTTCCTTATATATGGCCCGTGGATATCAGGGTAGCGAAGGCATAGCGTGTCAGTGTAGATGCTGGCACATTTATCCTTACTGAGTCCCAGGGCTCTGACGAGGGCCCAAAGGTCTGCCCTCTGTGCTGACCATCCTTCGGGCAAGGCCTGTGCCTCGATTATCTCAAAAAGTTTTATACCACTGCATATCCCGCTCATCTTTTTCCTTCGTCTAAGAAGGTACTGCCATCTGTGAGCAATACTAACTCTGGATTTTTGCAGGGGTTGTCTGTTAGATCTGGCCGGCTGGAATAAGGCTCCTTTAGGACTTCCAGGCAATCATGCTCAAGGGCTCCCTCAGTGACGGGTAAAAAGGTAGCAGGATTAAGAGTTCTCACTGCTCTTCCACAAAATACCACGGCCTGGGCAAGTCTATTTTGAAGCAGTGGCGTTAGAAGAAGTTTAAGTTTAAAAAAATTTGGCTCTCAAAAGAAATTTCAATTGTACTGTTGATGTTTGTCTCTGTTGACTAATGAGTTTGCTGACCACTGCCCCAGGCTTTAAATCGATTAGCATCGGGGCATGGTCCTTAGCCAGGCCTGGAGAATTCCCTTCTGCCCAGATCAGTAGGAATTCTTTCTTTAATTCAGGTTCTAATGGTGAGGCCTTTGACTGGGGGGTACAATAGTCTCCGTTCTTCATCCCTCAGCACTGCTGAGGACAGGATCATTGGGGAGGTCTCCTCACTTAGGCGAAGCTATGCTGAGCCATTTGGAGCAAAAGTGATTTCTGCCCCCATTTTGGCTAAATGGTCTCTGCCCATTAGAGGCACTGGGGAGTCTGGAAAGCACAGGAATTCATGAATTACTTGGTGGCGACCAAGTTGGCATCGGCGAGGGTGGCAGAATGGTCCATGGATCTGATTCTAAGTAGCTCCAAAAATGATGACCTCTTTTCCCGAGAGAGGCGCTACTTTCGGTGTGACTACTGAGTGCTCAGCTCCCGTGTCAACCACAAAGTCCACAGTCTGGCCCCCCCTCTTTTCATGCTGACCATGAGCTTGTGGGGGCCCAGCTGAAAAGAGCCCAGTCTGTCCTAGTCAGAATCAGCCATTGCTAGCCCAATGAGACCTGCTTCAGGTGGCTCTGGTTGATAGTGACTGGGTGGAAGAGGGGGCCCAGTTCTCTTACTTTACCGTTTGGGACATCCATTCTTCCAGTGTCCTGTTTCCTTACAATAGGCACACTGGTCACGTCTCAGGCTCACTCTTCCTTCCCCCCCTGATCTGTCTTCTTGCTTCCCTTTCTGATCTGTCTGGGAGCCCAAGCCTCTAAAAGCCACTGCTATTATATTGGCCCTTCTTTGTATTCTCTGTTCTTCCTCCTTCCCTGCCGTACTGTCTTGGTTGATGAAAACCCTATTTGCTATCTCTAGCAGCTCAGTAGCATTTCCCCCCCCTGCAAATCCTTCTAGCTTCTGTAGCTTTCTCCTTATGTCAGGCTGGGCTTGACCTACAAAAGCTGTATTTACCATAGTTTGATTTCCTGGGGCCTCAGGGTTAAAGGGGGTGTAGACCTGGTCTGCATCACACAGTCTCTCATAGAAAGCCTGGACTTTCATCAGGCTTCTGGAAGACCTCGGAGATTTCAGCCATATTGGTGGGCTTCAGCCCTGACCCCTGGAGGAAGGCCAGCCGATATCTTTCTAGCCTGGCCCTTTCATCTTCTGAGTTCAGGGTCCAATCAGGTTCCTTATCTGGGAAGTCCTGCCTGACCCATCTGTCTGTATCTAGTATCCCTGCGGGGGCCTGGGTCTGAAGCCACTCCTGAGCCTCTGTTACTATTCTCATGCAACTCCTCATTGTTAAAGAATGTGAAAAGGAGCTGCTTGCAGTCCACCCAGGCAGGCTTCTGGGCCTGGAAGATCATTTCTAGAAGGTCTATCATGGTCTGAGGTTTGTCAGAATAAGCTGGGGTGTGATGTTTCCATTTGAGGGTGTTATTTGTGGTAAAGGGCTGATAATAATAGACTGGCCCTCCCTCCTGCAAGGTCCCATCTTCACCAAGCACTTTTGCACCCCAAATCTCCCTGAGAGGTATCAGATGAGCCGGTTGTGGTTTGGACCCTTGCTCAGCTGAACGCAAGCATCACCCAACTGGCTCTGGAGAGCTTGGACGAGGAGAGGCGGAATTGGATGGTGTTTCTAGTCTTTCTGGATGTTTCAGACCAGCAGGGAGAGCAGTTGGTGCTGTCTGTGGCACATATGGATGTGGTAAAACTGGCGGGGCTTCCTCAGGGGATTCCTGTAGAATAGGGGGCTAAGGGATCTGTTTCTTCTCTCCTACCAGCTTCTTTTCTCCTGCTACTAAAACCTTACTCTGTTCCTTCTTACACATGCAGAATCAGACCCAAGGAGGCAAGGTTTGAGCAATTTCTAACCAGCTGTCTATGTAGGGAACCTGATCAGGTGTCCGGGGTCTCCCCTGACTACATTCCAGACTGCCCTGACCCATCTTTCATGCCCTGAAGGCTGGCCATTCTAATTCACAGAATTTCCTCAGTGTTTTGGGGATCCATTTTAATACCATAATCCCCACTGAAACCCTTTTTTAATTTTCTCAACATGCAGTTGAGGACAGTGGGTTTACTTTGTTCTGACCCCATGATGATCGATGGCAAGAGACAGACAAGGGGGTGACCTGTTTTCACAGATCCACTCAGATGCCCATCTGGCCTCATCCCTTGGGAGCTTAGATTCGTCTTGGCTAGGTGCTCTCGTATAAACCCTGGGCCTGGTCACCTCCACGTGGGGGTGAGTCACCATTATGCCTTATGACAAATCACGGATCTGCAGGTAAGGGCCCACTCGGACTCTGTAACCAAGGCCGTGGGGCCACAAAATGGATAGGAGAGTGCATGTCCTCTCTCTCCACATTCATACACTTTCAACAGACATTCACTCAGAGGTTAAACAGTTCACCCAATTTCTGAATAATTTACCTGACAAAGTCTTATGACTTCCTGGGAGGTGATCAAGCTTCCCTTCCACTCTCTTGTAGTGGGTCCCACGTAGTGGGCTCTACCTAACCATTCCTGTCAACAGGTCCAGAGGTATCGGTCCACTTTCTCCAGATGCTGGCTGGGTCTTAGGCTGAGATATGGGAGAGCCTAGGCTGAGATATGGGAAATATGGGAGAGCTCCTCTGGTTCAATTCTACTAAAATCAGCAGGGCATGCATCCTGGAGGCCTAACCTGTGCCCCCAGGCCTCAAATCAAGTCCACTCACCAGAGGCCAAAAGACCAGTGTGGTTGGGGTTCTCAGTTAGGGAACCAGATATTGTAGTAGACCAGAGAAAAACCAAGCAATGCTTTAGAGACATGAAGTTACACAGTTTTATTACACCAGCGTACTCAACAGAATAATTTTCTAAGACTGAGTAAAATAACATGCAGGGAGCTTCTCCTTTATATTTTTCTGGTGTCTTTGTCCCCCAAATATGGATTATACTTCCAGTCCTTTCACGGGCTTTGCAAAAAAGACTCCAGGTGTTGGGGGTCTTGAGACCATATTTAATGGTCTGGCCTGGCGCCAGCACTAATACCTCACGTTTCCCCCTCTTCCCCCCGCAACACACACATACACTCAGGTCTGTGCACTGTTCATAGTTTATGGCCTCTGTATTTTCTGTATTTAAGTAATAGGTCTTGCAAGAGTAGTTTCTGGGAAAGAGGCAGTGACTTAATTATAGATTATCAAGAATGTATACTAGGCTTGTTGGCATAGATTCAGATTGCTAGCTCTCTCAAATATCAGGGTTACATTGGAATTAGTCTATTAGCCTTCTCAGTATCAATGTTGAATTTCTTGAGCGTGATAAGAGAAGTATTGTGATCATGTAGGAGAATGTCCCTGTTCTTAAAGGATAGAGATGTTGAAATATTTGGGAGGTGAAACATCATAATATCTGTAGAGTACTTTCAAATGGTTCAGGAAAAAAAATGCATACATATATGTAGTTCTCACTTTGCATGGTAGTGTAGGACTACTTCAAAGTGTGCAAAATGATTTTTAAAAATACTTTTAATTGGTTTCAGAGAGAAAGGGAGAGATAGAAATATCAATGATGAGAGAGAACCATTGATTGGCTACCTCCTGCATGCCCCCTAGTGGGGATTGAGCCCACAACCCAGGCATGTGCCCTGACTGGAAATGGAACTGTGACCTCCGAGTTTATAGGTCGATGTTCAACCACTGTGCCATGCCAGCCCGACCAAAATTATTTTAATAGTGGAAAAAACTACCACTGTTCCATGACCTTTAAACATTTTTGTCAAAACATTATGATTAGTTAGGAAGGCAGGAAAATGAAAAACTAGTAAAACAATGTTTTCTTTAGTACACTATAATTTAAAACACTAGAAACATTGTGTTTTTGTTTAAATGAAAAACATTTCATTTCTTTGTAAAAAAAAGTCAAAGGATAGTTTGAACAACTCTTCTGATTGTATAGTTATATGGATTAAGCATCTTCTCTATGCTTTTGCAAATTGTCATACTCCTTTCTAAGTTTGATCAGCTTAAATCATTTTGTCATTTGCACTTATGTCATGAAATAACTCCAAAATTTCTCTTAATGTGAAGTTTTTGTCAGTTCCACTGCCTCCAAGGCATCTTCATTCTTTTCATCACAACCACTTTCCTCATTAATCTTCATAAATTCGCCTTCACCAACTTCCTCTGGCAGCATAGCTAGTGTTTCTAATGGTGGCGGTATTAATACTCCCGGCTATCTCTTCTATAACTCCATTTATGTTTAATTCTAATTTCACTTTCAGCATTATCATTTTTAATTTTTTTCCTGTACCTTCATCTTTTTGGTCAAATTCCTCTTTCAAAAATCCATTTTTATAAAATGTCATGTAAGTTTATCACCAGGAGATAAGGAGGCAACACAATAGCATGCTTTGCTGTCATGAACTGAATAACACATGTGCAGTGACCCATCACTGACAGATTTGGAAAGAAGTGTTGTGATTGGTCAGTCACTAATCAGGATGGGCATCCATTAAATTTGTGGTGCTTTGAAGACTGAAGTTCTGGGAGTGAAGTTTGTTCTTTATGCAATTATAAGTAACTATCATAGGAATTAATTTGAATCATGTTGTTGTTGTTGTTGTTGAGTGTGTGTGTGTGTGTGTGTGTGTGTGTGTGTGTGTAGAGATATGTGTATGACTCTAGGTAGAGGGTATATATAATAGGTATCCAGTGTACTATTCTTTCAGCTTTTCTTTAAATTTCAGATTATTGTAATAAAATTTATGGTGGGGAAGAAAGTCATGAAAAGATATAACAAAAGAAAAACCTAGAGAAACACTCCTCCTACCTTATAAAAGAGTAATATGCAAATTAACCATCACTCTGCTCAAGCCACACCAACCAGCCATAGCCACAAGCCAATCAGATTGAGTAAATTAACCCCAGCCAAGATGGCTGCAGTCACAGAGAGCAATTGAGAGAGGCTTGGGTTTCCTGGGCAACAGAAACCAAGCTTTCCACACACCCTGGCTGGCCTATGCCTCCATTCAGGGCTACAAAGTTTCAGTTATAGAAGATACATGAGCCCCAACAGAATGGCTAACAGCCACAGAGGACCAGGGGGCTTGGCTCCACTCCAGGCTACAAAGTTTCAATTGTAGAAGGTAAATAAATTCCAGATACCAGGGCCTCCACTTGGGTTGCCAGGGGGCATGGCTGGCCTACAAACTGCCGCAGGCCCCTGGCCCAGATTGCCCCATACCCCAAGGGAATCCCCACCCTGATCTAGGATACCCTTCAGGGAAAACCAGCTGGCTCCCACCCATGCACCAGGCCTCTATCCTATCTAATAAAAGAGTAATATGCAGATTGACCATCACTCCAACACACAAACTGGTTGCCCCCATGTGGTAAAAGATCCTGCCCCCATGTGGACACCAGATGGCCACCACAAGATGGCCAGCAGGGGAGGACAGTTGAGAGGCACCAGCCTGTAAGGGAGGAAAGTTGGAGGTGATCAACCCTGCAGGGGAGGACAGTTAGGGGTGGCCAGGCCGGCAGAAGAGGGAAGTTGGGGGCAAACAGGCTGGGAGGGGAACAGTTAGACATCAATCAGGCTGGCATGGGAGTAGTTAGGGGGTGATCAGGCTGGCAGTCAGAAGTGATTAGGGGCAATCAAGAAGGCAGGCAGGCAAGAAGTTGGGAGCCAGCAGTCCTGGATTGTGAGAGGGATGTCCGAGTGCCCATTTAGCCCCAGTGGGATAGGGTCTAAATGGGCAGTTTAACATTCCTTGAAGTGTCCCAGATTGGAGAGGGTGTAGGCTGGGCTGAGGGACAACTCCCTACCCCATGCATAAATTTTGTGCACCAGGACTCTAGTAGCTAATAAAAACAGACCAATAGAGGAAACCAAGATGGCGGCATAGAATAGACACCAGAATGCAGCCTACCACAACAATTTTGAATTTAGAACTGGAAGACAGGGGAAACATTGCCCTGAAGCACCAGACGGCTGGTTGAGAGGAGGCTCTACCATCTGGGAAGGAGAGAGAAGACACACTGAGCCTCAGAAACTGTGAAGGTGCAGAGAACTGTGCGAAAGGTGGCCACAGAGTTCCCTGCTGGCTTGCTCACTGCGCAGTGAGAGGGCAGGCCCAGGTTGCTGCTGGGCTACTTCGGGCATGCGGAGAGAGCGGCCAAGTTCGCTGCTGGCTTACTCCAGGCACACAGAGAGGGCGGACAGCAAACGTGTCTTGTTTGGGAGGAAAACAGAATCACCCTATTTCTCTGATAGAGGGCTCCAGTCAGGGAGAGGCTGGACTGTCAGGCAGCGGGCAGAGATCTTTCAGAGGTGTGTGAAGCCAGTGGCTATTACTGCGGGACTCAGGGAGGGGCCGAAGGGAAATCAAAGCTTGTCTACACCACCCCCAGACTCCACCCCATCCAAGCCGAGCACAGATGCTCTGCTGGAGGCTGACTTTCTCTAAGGAGGGTCTGACCAGAATCCAAAGCTTGTCTGTGCCTTTACCAAAGAGGTGAGCGCACCTGCAACCTATCTTGCGGGACTCACCTCGAATAGGACTTTCCTAAGGCGAGACTGACAGGGAACCAAAGCTTGTCTGTGCCACCCTGAGACTCTGCCCCATCCAAGTGGAGTACAGAAGCCCTCCTAGCTGAGACGCTACTGATCCTCACAACCAATTGGCTTGGAGATCAACACTTCCCAGTGATACCAACAGTAAGCAAGGCTCAACAACAAGACTGCACACCCAGTCCACAAAGGGCTACACCAAGACTGTCCACCTCAGGTAACTGGGAAGGCTGTGCTACTGGGCTCTACCAGAACACCGAGCACACAAAACTATTCCATCACACCAGGGAACAACTAAAATGCAGAGAAGAGGCAGGACACAAGGAAGGAGATGGAGGAAAAGAAAAGAATGGACATTGAGTTCAAAACTACAGTTATAATGTTTTTCAAGAATTTCCTAAAAATAAGCCGATAAAATAAAGGAGACCTATGAGGATATGAAAGGGATCAACTAGAAATAAAGAAAACATTGTCTGAAATAAAAAAATATTACACAGAGTTCTAAAAACAGATTGGAAGATGCTCAACCATTGAGCCACACTGGCCAGGCAAAGGCAAGGTATTTTATTAGAATCAGTAGCAGGCGGGGATCAGAGATTCAGGAGAGTAAGGAAGACTTGAAATGAACCTTGTAAAGACCAAGAGAGCTAGTTGGCCAAATAAATGTGACTGGATTGTTGGCAGTGTTGAGGGCCCAGAGATAGTGATCTTAAAATTATAGTCATATCAGCTTGCCCTTTTGTGTTTCTCAGATGTGGTACATAGCTGCCTGGGTTCAGATATGGAGGATGTGGGCTGTTGAGTTCACCTAAGATTCAGGTGAGGAAAAGATAAAGAGACTAGAGAATGTATGGTATTGGCAAGAGGATTACTGAAAGTATGTACAGTGAACTCTAACCTGTGAGGGAGATTAGTGATGCGATAAAGTAGAGGGAAGGGTTCTCTTAAGGTCAAATAATGGTCCTAGTGATAATTATTTAACTAGCAAAGTAGCCATTTCCTAAATTAGGGAGCCGAGCTCTGTGTAAAGAGGATGTGTAATTGGGGCTCTTTCTGTTTTAGTTGTGGCTGAGACCCTACAGAGCAAGAAGTAAACAATAGGTGCTGTAATGAGAGGCAATATCACCTAAAACAGGGCTTGCAAGGAGAGGGTCAAAACTGGTGTTGTGATCCTTAATCCATCACCCACCTAGAGTTTGTACAAGAACTGGAGTTGAGAAATTGACAGGGGAGTTTTCTTTGGAGAATTGTTGGGGTGCCTTGGCTTTTTCTTCCCCTTTATTCTAGGTGAAGGGAATGATGTTTCTCTCTTTCTAAACCAAGTGAGAAAGATATTTCAAGAAAACTACTTAAAGAGCTTAAACTGTGCCTCCCTGAGTTTGAAGAGTGTAAGGACTGGTAAGAGAAAATGACCAAATTAGATAGGGTGATGGTGGAAATATAAGGTTACATTGGGAGCAAGCTACATATCCACCAGCAGTGGGCAAGGTTGGGAGAAGCCAGTCTGAGGCTATCTCAGATTCCATGGCTGGCTGGAGGGAGTGGCTACCAGCTGGTCAGGGGCTGAGGAATAAATTATAAGAAGCCAGGAGGAGGGGAGGAACCAAGATGATAGCCTAGATAAGGACCTAAGCTGCCGCCTCACATAACAATTAAAAAAAAAAAAAAACTAAATTCAAAAAGGACTTCATCCAAAAACACTGGAAAGCGGGTGGAGTGGGAAATCTACAACTAGAAAGAAGGAGAGAGGCTCACAGATCGGACTGGGAGATGCAAAGCACTGAGAGATCCAACAGCAGAATGGAGGAACACAAGAATCAGGTCAAAGAGATGGAATACAAAGAGCCAAAAGACACTCCTCTGGAGAAGCAAGAAGAAAAGAGAATCCAGAAAGTTGAAGATAGTGTAAGGAGCCTCTGGGACAACTTCAAGCGTACCAACATAGAATTATGGGGGTGCCAGAAGAAGAGAGAGTGCAAAATACTGAAAACATATCTGAAGAAATAATATCAGAAAACTTCCTCCACCTGGTGAAAGAAATAGACTTACAAGTACATGAAGTGTACAGAACCCCAAACAAGAGGAATCCAAAGAGGAATACTCCAAGACAAATCATAATTAGAATGCCAAGGGCAAAAGACAAAAAGAAGATCTTACAAGCAGCAAGAGAAAAGCAGTTGGTTACCTATAAGGGAGCACCCGTACATCTATCAGCTGATTTCTTAACAGAAACTATGCAGGCCAGAAGGGAGTGGCAAGAAATATTCAAAGTGATGAATAAATGAGAACCTACAACCAAGATTACTGTATCCAGCAAAGTTGTCATTCAGAATTGAAGGGCAGATAAAGAGCTTCACAGATAAGAAAAAGTTAAAGGAGTTCATCACCACCAAACCAGTATTATATGAAATGCTGAAAGGTATTATTTAAGAAGAGGAAGAAGATCAAGTGAATTAAAAATATGAGGGACAAAATAAACTGGTGAATATAATAGAATCAGGGGCAAAGAAAGGGAGTGGATTGATATCAGGGAGAAGGGGTGTGGGAGGTGCGGGAAGAGATTGGATTAAAATCATATAACCTATGGATGAGGACAATGCCGGGAGGTTGGGGCAGAGTGTGGGGTGGGAACTGGGTGGAAGGGAGCTATGGGGGGGGAGGGGAGAGAAACAATTGTAATAATCTGAGCAATAAAGATTTATTTAAAAAAAAAAAAAAGAAAGAAAAGAAACCAGGAGGCCAGAGACATTGCCACCACCAAGGAGTATCTCCTCAAAAGTCCTTAAGGAAAGAGTGATCAATAGGATTCTGTCATCCCAGAGGCGATCATGCTGGGCTGTGTCTATGCCAATCAAGGGAAACCTAGACTATTTCTTCTCTCTCTTCCTAATGCAAATAGAGGTAGCCAAACTGGGGGTGAGAAGGGAAAGACAGAGAGGAAGCTGCCATCACTACTCCTTCCCAGCCAGCAGCAGTAACAAGATTGGGGAGGAGAAGAGCTTTAGCTTAGAATGTAACTCAAATTCTATTGAACATTCTTGTGACTGTGAGTTCCCAGGAGAATTTTTACCACCTGAGAGTAGCCAGAAAAGTTAGGGGTCTACCCTAGGGGCAAGGAAAACAAAAGAAAAACTAGCTCAGGAGATGAAAAGGGCAATTGAAAGAAAAAAAGAACCTTAAAATTCAGCCCTGGAGAGTGCAGTTCATTCACCGTGCTACTGGTTACTCCAAATAAGTGAAATAATAATAACAAGCTCCAGAGTGTGGTTGAGGGAGCAGTTGGCGCTGATGTACTGGAATAGAATGTCATTGAGGGGAAAGATATGAGAGATATGGTGTTGGCTATGACATCATTGTGGATGATGAAGTCTTCCATGATGCCTGCAAAGATTGAGTAGAAAGACTGCAAGCAATATGCCCACGCCCAGTGGTTCTCAAACTTTGGAGTGTATTAGAGTCATCTGGAAATGAAGATCCAGAGACAGGCTTGTTGAAGTAGGATAGGGCCTGGATTTCTGTATAATTTTAGCAAGTTCCCTAGTGATCTGGAATTTACAACAACGTGTTAGAACCACTGTCCAATATGTAGTGGAGGGAAGTAACTGATTAGTCAGTACATAATAATATATATCAGGAGAAAGGAAGAGAGGGTAGTTTAGCCAAATAGAAGAGACCTCTGTGAAGCAATTTAGTCTAGAAACTAATAGGGACAACTTAGCCTCTTAATCCATTATCCATAACTATCACCTTTACTTCTTTCCTTTTTGTGAAAATGAATATTATTAATTGAATGACGTCTCCTCAAAAACGATATGTTGAAATCTTAACCCCTAGTACCTTAGAATGTGAACTTATTTGGAAATAGAGCTACAGAATTTTGGAAACAGATGTGATTAAGATGAGGGCATACTGAACTAGGGCAGGCCTCTAACCCGATATAATTTGTGTCCTTAAAGAAGATGGCAATGTGCACACACAGGAAACACAACGTGATGATGAAGGCAGAGATCAGAGTCACGCAGCTACAAACAAAGAAATAGCAAGGCTTGCTGGCCAACCATCAGAAGCCCGAAAGAGGCAAAGAAGGATTCCCACTTTCCTTTGATTCTGGGTTCCTAGCCTCTCTAGAACAAGGAGCTAATACATTTCTGTTGCTTTAAACAACCCAGTTTGTGGTACTTGGTTATGGCAGCTCTAGGAAAATAATACGGTACAATGAAATAACTGTAAGATGAAATATTCCTTTCACGATGTACAATAAATCATCTCTCTTACATGCTGCCCAGGCTGTGTCCCTGTCCCTTTGCATTAAACTTACAGTTTATCTCAGTACACACAAAGAAACACGGGTAAGTCGATGGGTGCCATTAGAACAACGAGAAAACGTTCACTGCTTCTTGCCACGCTTAAGCTGAAACACTTGGTGTTCTTGATGGAGTCGTCAGCCCCCATACTGGCTTTTGGACTTGTTATTGACAAATGAGTCAGTTCATACAAGGCTGGTAGCTGATTTGAGTAGGTGTAAGATATTTTGAAAAAAAAAAAAAAAGGAAAAGAAGCCTGTAAAATATACCTGCATGCTACTCTCATAAGAAAACATTCCCGTGAGAAATCTTAAAACAGCCCTCATCAAAGTGCTGAGAAAACATCTTTGCCATCATACATAATGGGTTCCACCTCCCAAAGTCCTCCCGCCTCTTCTGATTTTCATAGCTATTCTCTTCTCTTCTTCCCAATACTGAAAGAGAGTTGTGGGCTATGGAATGGCCCAAGGGACAGCGCTGACTGAATCCAGGAAAGATTAAGTTCCTGGTTTATTTAGCAAGAGGCTACAGAAACCGAGCAGTAAAACGCTACTCAGAGCAGGAAGAGAGACACAGCATTTCTCATGCAGCTTTTTCCTGCCTCCAACAGTCCCTGGGAGGATGCAAAGCTGCCCCTGACATGTCAAATTAAGATATACCTTATGGTCCAGAAATGCTACTTCTAGAAATTTCTCTTCCAGGAGAAAAACCAAAGTCAGTGGCTACTAGCTGAGCTGGGTAGTCCAAGACTTATGTCTAGAAAAGGCGGTATGTGTTGCATCTCCTATTTTACATCAGGACCTTGAGTATGTGCTGCAGAAGAGACAGGGTGTGCTAAAAGGGCACCCGGCCATATTCTTGTCCCAGCTTTGGCCGCACATGCATGGTTCCAAAGCTCTCCCTCAAGTCTTCTATAAGATAATTTTACCTGGATGCTCTGCAGCTGTCAAATCCCAAAGCTCACCAAACCTGAAAACTTCCTTCATTTCAGCCCCATCTCCTTCCCTCAAATCTCTCTTTCTTGAATTTAATTTTTATATCTCTCCTAAACTCCCCCAAAAAGAGTTACCTACTTGTACTATTTCAAATTGTTAATCTCCTACAGAATATCCAGCCTATCTTCAGTATCCTTCACATTCTTGAAACAGCCTGATTAAGGCCTCAGTGACCCCGAGATGCCCAATCTAATAGTCACTTTATTCTCTCATGCTTCTCAGCAGCATTCAAGCTGCCGACTTCTCAGATGACTATTCTCCTCTCTTGACCTCAGGTACATTACACATCCTGATTTTCTTTCTACTTCCTTTCCCCGTTCCTCTCTATTTCTCAACATTCCCCTCCTCTTCAAACTCTAAAATACAGAGTTCCTCTAACATATCTTAAAACATTATCATCGATACATGTTGATCTGTCATGGCAGAATGCATGGGAGAACGGTCAGCCAGCACTCTGAGGGAGGAAAGTTTAACTTTTATTTCATAGATCTGCTTAGTCCAGGGGAATTCCAGATCCAAAGCCTGAACTGAACTCATGAGGAAGCTCTGACCTATATATCTCCTCCTGTGGCGGCCCCTGAGGGTCCCCAAAGCTCTGCCCAAGTCAGTCAGAGTGGGGAAGTAAGACTACAGTTTTAACCAGATACTGAACTAGGTTGCAAGCCCCCGCTCCCCCACACACACCCCATTTCCCTTTTCATTCCCCCTCTAGTCCCACAAGCTATTCTTAGCCTTGGGGATTATAAAAGACTCAGGAATTGGCGTTAAGGTTGATGACTATTCTTGCTACTTCCTGCTGAAGGGGGCGGGGAATGAAAAAAGGAGTTCAGTATCCAGATTCTTCCCCATCTTCCCCAAGGGGGTCTTTGGAGTAGCTAGGGTAGAGAAGTTCTCTCCCAGTACCAGTCTAGGGTTCCAGCGACACTTGTATGAATACAGAATAAAACTTAGAAAAAAATAAAAACAATAACTATCCAGATAGAAGGGGATAAGGAGATTCAGGTCAGTGAGCCAGATCAACCATCTTCTCGAGATGATTCACATGGGGTGGTTCAGGTCAGAGGTCACCTTCACTCTGGATGCTGATTGTTCAGCTGGTGGGGCTGCTTTTACCCAGGAGGGTCCAGGTGTTCAGCCCTGTAACTTTGAGAGCTGAGGAGGTGGTTAGTATGACTGGATAAGGTCCCTTTCAGGTTGGCTTAAGGGGTTCCTTTTTCCAATCTTTTACCCAAACCTGGTCTCCACGCTTGTGAGGGTGAACAGCTGTTCCTAGAGAGATTGGGCAATTGATCAGTAACCCATCTGTGGACTTTAAGGATAGTTTTCCTAAGCCCTTGTAGCTGTTTCTGAATTTCTAAGTTCCCTATTTCCCCCAAATATCCCTTTGGCCAAATTAAGGAGGGGGGTCTGCCATATAGGATTTTAAATGGTTCTCAGGGTACAGCACACTCACAGGAAGATATCTGTCTATGGTAAGTTCATCTCCTGGCATAGCTTAGCCATAGCCGGTTCATGCATTCTACTTTCCCTGAACTCTGGGGCCTGTAGGCTGTATGTAACCTCCACTTAATTCTGAAGGCCTTAGCTACCTGCTGTACTACCTCAGCTATAAAGGCGGGGCCATCACCTGGCCCTATGGTTAATGGCATCCCAAACCGCAGCATTGTCCTTCAGTAATGCCTCAGTGACTTCTCTCACCTTCTCTGTGAGGGTAGGCTATGCCTCAAACCAGCTTGAAAAGGTGCAGACAAAAACGAAAAGATATTTATTTCCTCTGTGAGGCTCTATTTCTATAAAGTCTACCTCTAGATCTTCAAAGGGAGCCTGCTCACAGTGCTGAATTCCTATCAGCCCTACAGGACCCTGCTTTGCATTGTTCAGTGCACAGAGGAGGGAGCTCTGAGGACAGGCGCATAGGAGGGGAGATGGGCAATTAGATAGTACCTGCTTACCAAGGCTTCTAGAGCCATCTTCCCTAACTGGGGAAGTTCATGCTGCTGGAGCACTACTCTATGAGCTAACCGTTCTGGAATGTAGACACTGTAATCTGGAAATATCCACCAACCTTCCTTTGTCCTTTTACCCTGCTCTCCTTGGGCCTATTCTTCTTGAGAAGTGTATTTCAGAGGGTCAGGTAATTCAGAAACAATCATGATCTGTGATGGCGCCGCCTGCTCCTTAGCAGCTAGCCTTGCCGCTGCATCTGCATCTGCATGACGGCTCCCTTCTGACGCTGAGTCTTTTCTTTTTTGGTGTCCTCTACAATGGATGGCTGCTACTTCCTTGGGCTCCCAGACTGCCTCTAGTAACTTCAAGATCTCATTCTGATTTTTTATTCCTTTTCCTCCAGCCATCAGGAGTCTCCTTTCCTTGTATGTGGCCCAATGGATATGCAGGGTAGCGAAGGCATAGCACGAGTCAGTATGGATGTTGGCACGCTTATCTTTACTGAGATGTAAGGCTCTGACGAGGGCCCAAAGTTCTGCCCTCTGGGCTGACCATCCTTTAGGCAGGGCCTGTGCCTCTATTATCTCAAAGTTGGATAATACGGCATACCCAGCTCATCTCTTTCCTTCATCTAGGAAGCTACTGCTCTCAGTGAACAATACTAAGTCTGGATTCTGTAGAGGCCTATCTGTTATATCTGGTTGGCTGGAGTAAACCTCCTCACATAAGATATTTATTTGATAAATTATCTAGAACCTCTAGGGGTTCTAGATAATTATGCTCAGGGGTTCCTTATGTGATGGGTAGGAAAGTGGCAGGATTAAGAGTTCTTACTGCCTGTAATCTCATTAGTGGATTTTCATATAGATGCCCTTGGTATTGAGTCATCTAAGCAAGAGTCAGCCTATGTTGCCCCTTAGCTTCCATTAGGGCGACAACAGCATGAGGCACTTCAACATTTAAGTTTTGTCCCAAAGTGAGCTTGTCTGTGTCTTTGGCTCTTAAGGCTGTGGCTACAAGGGCCCTGAGGCATGGGGGCCATCCGGAGGCAATGGGGTCAACCTGTTTGGAAAGGTAGGCTACTGACCTATGCCAGGGTCTCAACTCCTGAGTCAGAACTCCTAGGGCTATCCTGATGTTCTTGTGAATGAAAAGGTTAAAGTCCCACGTCACATCTGGGGGCCCTAGGGCCGGCGAGCGAGCTTTGTCTTTATAGTCAAGAAGGCTTTTTCCTGTTCCAGACCTCAGTTAATGGGTGCCTTTTCCTCTTATTTTAAGGCTTCATAAAGGGACTTAGCTAGATTTTAGAATCCTGGGATCCAAATTTGACAGAATCCTGCTGCCCCTAGGAATTTGTTGCCGGGTGCTGGGCACTGGTATGGCACATCCTGCCTGCTTCCTTTCAGTTCCTAGTTTTTGTTTCCCCTGGGTGACTCGAAAACCTAGGTATGTGACTTCCCTCTGACAGCGCTGAGGCTTCCTTTTGGACATCCAGTAGCCTGCTTCAGTTAAGAGTCTTAGAAGGGCTTGTGTTCCTTCCTAACACTGAGCTCGCGTGGAGTCAGCCAGTAGGAGATTGTTTACATGTTGGAGTAGAATGCACCCCAAGTCCTATCCTGGAAATTTGGACAAACCTGATGCTAGTGCTCCACTAAAAGAGTCCGGGGAGTTCTTGAACCCTTGTGGCAGTCTGGTCCAAGTAAATTTCTCCTCAACCCCTGTGGTTGGGTTTTCCCACTCAAAGGCAAACAGGGGATGACTGAAGGGTGCCAGCTGAAGGCAGAAAAAGGCCTTCTGCCTAGACCAGTGGGAATTCCTTCTCTAATTCACGTTCTAATGGTGAATCCTTTGACTGGGAGGTATATTTCTGCTCCCATCTTGGCCAAAAGGTCTTTGCCTATTAGAGGGACCAGGAAGTCTGGCAAATATAGGAATTCATGAACCACCTGGTGGCTGCCTAACTGACATCGGCAGGGGCAGCAAAATGGTCTGCAGGTGTGGTCATGGTAGCTCTGATAATGGTGACTTTCTGTTCTGAGAGGGGAGATACTTTGTGAGTAACTACTGTGTGCTCTGCTCCTGAATCAACCATAAAGTTCACAGTCTGAGCCTCGATTTTCATTTCGGCCATGGGCATGGGGGCCCAGTTGGAAAGAGCCCAGTCTGTCCTAGTTGGAGTCGGCTGCCACCAGTTCGATGAGGTCTGTGAAAGGTGCTGGACTTCCATCAGGCCTCTGGAAAGCCTCACAGGTCTTGGCCATATTAGTGGGCTTGTTGGCCCCATTCCAGAGCCCCTGGAGGAAGGCCAGCTGATACAACTCTAATCTGGCCTTCCCGTCCTCCGAATTCGGGTCCCATCTGGGTTCCACATCTGGGAGCACCTTCCTGGCTCATTTGTCTGTGTCTAATGTCCCTGGTCTGGAGCCACTTTTGAGCTTCTGTTATTCTCATGTGCTCCTCAGTGTTAAACAGTGTTAGAAGGAGTTGCTTGCAGTCGACCGAGGTGGGATTATGGGTCTAAAAAAATTGACTCCACAAGGTCGATCATGGCTTGAGGTTTTTTGGAATAAGTGGGAATATAAGAGATAGGGCATAGTGAAAACTGTAGTAGTAATTGGTAGTAAAAGACCAATTCCCTACCACCACCACCACCACCACCTGTAGGGTCCCATCTTCCCCCAATACTGGGGGACCACAAGTTTCTCAGAGAGGCATCCGGGGGTGGCCTGGATCCCTCATCAGCTGAGCACAAATGTCATCCAATTGGCTTAGGGGAGTCTAGTTGTGAGGAGATGGAAGGAGGTGGTGACTCTAAGCTTCCTTGACCAAGGCAAAGGAGCTCTGGGTGTCACTTGAGGCACATATGAAGGTGGTAAAACTGGTGCTACTTCTTCAGGGGGACGGGGAGTTCCCATAGAAGAGGGGGCTGAGCTTTCTTCTGAGAGACCTGCTCCTTTTCTCCTGCCTCCTGTTCTCCTGCCACCAAAACCTTACTCTGTCCATTCTTAAACACGCAGAGCCAGATCCAAGAAGCATGTGCCAAGCTATTTCTAGCCATTGATCTTCATAAGAAAACTGATCTGGATGACCAGGATCACCCATGATGACTTCAAAGAGGGCTCTGACTGTTGGGACATCTAGGGTTCCCTCTGAGGGCCAACCTACACCAGAGGCTGGCCACTCTAATTCACTGAATTTTCTTAACTTTCAGGGAACTAGTTTCACATTATAATCCCCGGCAAATTCTTTCTATAAAACTCAGTCTATGTAATAAAAACCTAAGTGACTATTATGGTGGAACGACCAGAATGACCGGTCGCTATGATGTGTACTGACCACCAGGGGGCAGATGCTCAATGCAGGAGCTGCTCCCTGGTGGTCCGTGAACTCTCACAGGGGGAGTACTACTCAGCCAGAAGCCAGGCTCATGGCTGGTGAGCACAGTGGCTGTGGCAGGAGCCTCTCCCACCTCTGCAGCAACACTAAGGAGCAGTGAGCCCAGGGGTAAGGAGCAGCGAGCAGGGGGTGGTAAGGAGCGAGAGGTCCCAGACTCTAAGAGGGATGTCTGACTTCCAGCTTAGACAGACATCCCCCGAGGAGACCCAGACTGTGAGAGGGCGCATGCTGGGCTGAGGGGTCCCCTTCCCCCAGTGCACAAATTTCGTGTACCAGGACTCTAGTATTCTATAATATTATAACTAATGTAACTACTAATAATTATTAGTTATAACTATATTTGACAAAGGACCCTATGTACCTTCAGAAAACAAACATTCGAGGCACTTCAAAGCTATTGGGATGATCTAAATCTAATTCTAGGTCAAGAGGACGTTTCTTAAAATTAAAACCCTTGAAGGATTATCAAACTTGATGTTACCAAGATTATATATCAAAGTGTATTAGACACAAACATTCTTATAAGTTTCAGGAATAACCAGCTTTAGAAATTACCTTCTTTCTCCTTCAAAATGCATTTCTATGCCTATGCTTTCTCTATTTCACCAAAGCCATAATTTCCTTCTAATTAGTTAGAATTATTTTTTAACACATTTACTTTTATTCTCTAGATTTCTAGAGAAGGCAAACTCAGAGTTTCACACATCCTTTTTTTTTTTTTTTAAATGTGTAGGGAACTAGATTTACTCTGTAGTCCCCAATAAACTCTTTATAAAATTCCTTAACATACATTCTAAGACAGTAGAGTTTGAGGAGGAGCTATTACCCATGATGCAGGGAGGAACTGGGTTGCCTCCTAAAAAAAAAAACAAAATAAAAACAAACAAACAAACAAACAAACAAATTTGAATAAAAAACTAATCAAAATAAGGCTTATTTTCTAATCTCATTTGTCCTTGGGTGTGGACTGAAAATGACACTAATCAGATTTCTGCTCTCAGTCTCCCTGAGTACATTGACATAATCTGTTTGGGGAGGCAAAATCCAAGTAATTCACTCACTATTGGTTTAGGGAGGACAAGATTTCTGCTTAGTTTCCCTGTTCTACTTGTCCCAGCTTACTGGCCTGTCAATCCATTCAACTTCCTTTCAAATTTTCTCTTTACCTTCCTCCATTACACCAAAGTCACACTCTCTTTCCAGTTAGTTAGAACTCTTAGCCTTAATTTTTAGGTGACATGATATCTAAACAATTTAAACAAACAACAAAGAGACATATTTAAATAATAAAGACAAGATAACATTCCCCTCTAAGAACATTAAATCACCACAGAAATGCAGGAGAGGTTTAGAAGATTTAAAAAAAAAAATCAGTAAATAAATATTTTTACACCAGCATGTACCACATTTCATTCACCAAATCAGTTTAAATTGCCGAGAGATACAGAACAAGTCCCTGAACAAAAGAGGTAGAAAGCTACCTAGCAATGCTTCTCCTCTATCTTTTTCAAAGGCAGGCCAGACTCAAATCCTTAGCCAGAGTTTTGACTTCCCTCCTAGGAAGTCCCAGAGATGGTGAATACCATCTAGAAGCCATTCCTCCAATGATCCAACCTATGCTGCGGTAAATAATTACCTAGGTAGGTGTCAGCTACTTCTCTGTCCCATAGGACAGGCCAGAACTCGGACCCATTTTCCCGGGGAAAGACTTACAGTTTCAGCAGATTGATTTTTGACTTCCCTCCTGGGAACTCCCAGAAAGGTGTTTCCTGCTTCTTCTGGGTCCGCTGGAGTGTGGAGTTGCCCCAGACCTTCTGGGCCCTGCGGGTTCAGGAACTAGTGAATGTGCTGGTCGCGTGCCTTCCTTGGGTCCCAGCGCCCGAAGCTAGCGCCCTGAAGTCTGCTCTCATCAGCAGTGGCCTAAGAGCCAGCTCAACTGATGTTTCCTGGCCAAAATGCACTAAACATTATGGCAGAATGCACGGGAGAACAATCAGCCAGCACTCTGAGAAAGGAAAGTTTAAGTTTTATTTCACAGATCTGCTAGCCCAGGGGAATCCGGATCCAAAGCCTGAACTGATCTTGTGAGGAGGCTTTGACTTATATACCTCCTCTTCCGGCAGGCTCCTGAGGGTACCTGAAGCTCCGCCCAAGTCAGTCTTGGCGGGGTCATGGGGCATGCGCTGCAGCTCTGCCCAAGTCAGTCAGAGTAGGGAAGTAAGACTATACTGTTTTAGCCCCAGCAGGTTTTGCTCAGTGGATAGAGCGTCAACCTGTGGGCTGAAGGGGCCAGGGTTGGATTCCAGTCAAGAGCATGTGCCTGGGTTGTGGGCTCAACCCCAGAAAAGGATGTGCAGGAGGCAGCTAATCAATGATTCTCTCTCATCATTGATGTTTCTATCTCTTTCTCCCTTTCCCTTCCTTTCTGGAATCAATTAAAAAAAAATTTTTTTTAAAGACTACAGTTGTAACTAGATACTGAATTAGGTTGCAAGCACCGCCATTTTCCTTTTCAGATCCACCATGTACCTAGTAGGCTCCAGACCTGTAAACATAATTACTAACTTGATATCTCCCTCTCTGTTTCTAAGACATCTCAAACAAACAGCCCTGACCAGTCTTGATTTTCTTTCAAAACTTCTCAGGTCAACTTGTCCTTGTCCAGACTTCCCAACTTAGTAAACAGCATCACATTTCATGCAATTGCTCAAGCCAGGAGCCTTTCCCTTCCCTTCCTCTCCCACATCGAAGCCATCAGTAAACCCTATGGTTTCTACCTTCACAGTAAATCTCAAATGTACCTCTCTCTTTATACCCCCTCTACTACTTTGATCTAAGCCAAAGCTTGGCCTCTAAATTGATTTCTCTGATACCCTTGCCACATTCACCCCACCCCAATCTCTTGACTCAGACAGAGAATAAAATTTGAAGAACTTCTTACTATGGCCTCCAAGGCCATGCATGATTTGGCTTTTGCTAGCCTCTCCAAGCTCATCTCATTCCATTCTCTCCTTTGCCCACGGAATTTAAACCCTGTGTCCTTTCAGTTCCTGAAATCAGCCCACTTCTTTCCCATCCCAGGGCTTTTGCACAAACTTCCCTTTTCCTTGAATACGCTGCCTACTCCTTTTATATATGTTCTTTTTGCCTAATTACATTATGTACAGTGATTGACTCATACCAGGCTTTGAATAAGTACTTACTAAATAAGGCCACCAAATGGTGTTGACAAGAAAATTTACCAACCACTCACAGGTCAGTGACTAGGACAAGAGAAAACCACCCACTCTGTGCAGAAAATGCTTGGTGCCCCTTTTCCTTAAAGATTCTGCAATCTCATTGCACAAGTAAGAAAATAACCAAAATACTGAAAGAACAATAACACTTAGCTGGCATGAGACAATATAAGTGTTTCCAGAAAAAGGTAGGGTAGAGTTCATACGTAAATAAAAAATACTCACTTAAGGCAGCACAGTATAGAAAGACGACTAATTGCAAAATGATTACCATAGACACATGTTTCCCATTTTCATCACCAAGGATTTGTTTCATTAGCTTTCAAGACATTCGCTTTTCCCACAGTGACCTCATATTTCAGAAAAACATTTATCTAGTAAACTACATTTCTCATGCAATAATTTACTTTTTCATTATTAATCAGATGAAATTCCTAATTAGAAATACATAACCCCTAATTAGAGCATTTAATTAATCATCATGCTATGAAAAATATAAGCCAAAAAAAAAAAAAAAAGTAAGGCCAGGTAGCTTTGTTTTAACATAGAATTTTCACTGGGCTTTTTGAAACATTTAAAATATCTTGCAAACTTCCACCTGATATTCCATGCAAAGATTAAGCATATATGTAAAGAAAATAATATGCATGGTTCATTTATCCTTTTTCTTCATAAAAATCTCCCTGTGGCCTCCACAGATTAATAACTGTAAAGTGAATGGGATCCTTCAGGGAGAGAAACTCTTCTCACAATGGAATTTTGATAATAAGGTAATTGAGATTTAGATAGTCTACCAGAAAACCAAAATACATTAACAGACAAGTATTGCTCTACGTCATGGCAGATGCCACTGTGGAATTTAACACGCCTCCTCTTCTCTCCAATGGTTGCCATGCAGCAGTAGTCAGAGAAATGGAGAGGAAAGAAGTGAATAAAACTTTCCTTTTTAATGGAACTAGACGTTATCCTTTTATCCTGACTTTTTGATAGGAAAATAACACTACATACCAGGCAAAACTAATTCAAGCACTAAAACTCTATTTTCCTTTGTACTTTTTGTCTAATTTCTAATCATTTTATACACCATTGGCTCTTAAATAATTTCCATCAAAGGAAGGAAAAAGGTGTAAATGTTTTATATCCATAAAACAAACACTCACTCATGTACTTTAAAAATGTCTGAAATAAACCAATACATTTCAAGTTGTCATGCTTCAAGGATATTTTCTGAAATTTGACCATTATCGACAAAATCAGTGTTTCTAGAGTGTTTCTAGAGATATTCAGGGTATATAAGCAACTCGTGTTATCTAAGTTCTAAAGAAGAATGTTAATCATATAGTTATTGAGCAACTTACCACCGGAAGTCAAGATATTTTAATTCATAATTTTGCTAACAGTAGGTGAATCTTCTATGTTTTAATAGCTTTTGTGTGGGAAGCAAGCTGTGGTTTAGCTGGAAATTTCATCTTACCAGACAAATGTTTGATAGATTAAGTTTTTTTGGTTCTTAATGTACCCCATGATGGATCCAAATTTTAGCTTTTCCTGTCAAGATGTTGCAAAAATATCCCCATCTTAACACCTTAAAGGAATCTACAAATGAACATTTTTCTTCACATTTTTGCCACAGAAAAAACAGATGTAGTAACTGTTTTGAGTTACCTCTGCAAAGCTGGAAGACAAGTTTACAGATTCTTTTTCATTTCACATGTGTATATACATACATGTATATATGTGTATATATATATGTATGAACTTTCTTTCATTGTGGTAACTGGCTTGGTTGCCCCTTATTGAGCCCCCTGTTAGCCTAGTCACCCCCAACTGACCCCTCTGCCAGCCTGGTCGCCCCTCACTGGTCCCCTGCTGGCCTGGTCATCCCAACTGCCCCTCCTGCTGGCCTGGTTGTCCCCAACTGCCTCCCTTCCCCCCGCTGGCCTGGTTGCCCCACGCAGCCTGCTGTTCAATCGTTTGTTCATCCCTCACTAACCCCCCTGCCAGCCTTGTTGCCCCACGCAGCCTGTGTTCAGTTGTCCATCCAGTTGTTCAGTTGTGATGGCCCCTGGTTTTTTATATATTAGAATATATATATACTAGAGGCCAGGTGCACAAAATTTGTGTACAGGTAGACCTGGCCAGCGACCAGGGCTGAACTGTGGGGTGACCAGTGAGGTAATCAGGGCCCCCTACTCACACCCACCTTGGCTGGCCTGGCCCACCTGCTCACTGACCCTGCCCCCTGCCTCTACCGCCAGTTGCCTCCCTCTACGGGGTGACCAGCGGGGCAATTTGGGGCCCTACTTGTGTCTGCCTTGATGGCCTGGCTCCACCCGCTCACCAGCCCTGCCCCCTGCCACCGCCACTTGGGGTCTGTGGGCTGGGGTCAGCTCCTACATTGAGTATCTGGCCCCTGGTGGTCAGTACGCTGTTTGTTCTGCCACTTGGTTGATTTGCATATTAGGGTTTTATTTAGATTGATATATGTAGAACATAAAATACGCCACTTTACTATTTACAAAAATATGCATTAATTGCATTCACAATATTGTCCACTATCAGCACTATTACCAAAACTTTCCCATTACCCCAAACAGAAACTCCTGTATTATTAGGTATATTTTATGCAACATGTTGAGTAAGTGTTCATTCATTAAATAAATAGTTTACTCATTAAAAACATAATTATTAAGTACTCACTGTATGTATCATCCTGTGCTCAAAATGAGATGAACAACCAAACAACCATGATGAGCAACAGTGAACAACAGAGTGGCCCATTTGTGAACATTTGTGCTTTCTGTGAATGGCCAGGTGACCAATGCAAATATCAGTAATAATATTAATACTTGCTATCTGACCTAAGAGCTTTAAAAGTATTAAATAAGGGAACTGAAACAAGATGGAGGCCTAGGTAGTCTCCTAAGCTGCCACCTCATCAACAATTTGGAAAAAAACAACAGCTAAAATTGAAAGGGATCACATCAGACCCACAGGAAAGCTGGCGGAATGGGATGGCTACAACTAGAGATAAAGAAAACCGCCGCTGCCGCCATGTGGAGTTTAAAACTACGGTGGAACCGGAGCTGCCAGAGCCGCCGCCGCCACCTCCGCCTCCACCGTGAGTGAGGGAAGCCCACCAAGAACAGATCTCGCTCCACCCCGGGCTCAGGGAGTGGGCTGCTTCAGAGCCTGGCCTCCGCGTCCGCAGCCTTCCAGCCTGCCCGCCGTGGGAGCAAGGGAACCCATGCCGGGCCTCGGCTGCGCCTTCTGCTCCACCTGGATTGAGATGCCTTGGATCGCGGTCTCCCTGCCCGCAGCCATCTCAGCCCGCCTGCAGCCATCCCAGCCCGCCCGCTGTGCTGGTGAGGAGCTGGGGCGGCACCTTTTGTTCCAGGCCCCGGGAGCCCTTTGCCCGTCCGTCCTGCCGCCGCAGGGCCGGGCCAGAGCCTCTGCTGAGCCCCCAAGGAGGGGCGCTGCTGCCTCCCTGTGGATTTTAAAACTATAGTGGAAATGGAGCCACAGGAACCACCGTCGCTGCTGCACCTGCCGCCGCCACACCTGCCGCCGCCTCTGCAAGTGAGGGAAGCCTACCGAGAGCTCACTCCGCCCGGGGCCTAGGGAGTGGGCTGCTTCAGAGCTTGGCCTCTGCATACGCAATGGTCCCAGCCCACCCGGAACGAGACGCCTTGGAGCGCGGTCTCCCCGCCCGCAGCCGTCCCAGCCCGCCAGCCGTGCTAGCGAGGAGCTGGCATGGTGCCTTCCGTTCGCAACCCCAGTGCCCCAGGGGGTCGTGTGCCCTGGGTGAGTCCTGTGCCCCGGAACAGCTGTGTGCCCCAGGGGAGCCATGTACCCCGGGAGAGCCGTGTGCCCTGGGGAAGTGGTGGAACGGGGGGAGGGGGGGCGGTGTGAACCAGAGGAGGAGCGATTCTATTCCTGTGGCCCTGAGATAGTCACCATAAAAACAAGAAAACTAGCAAATGACAGCGGGGAGGGGGGAGATCTGGGGGAGATAAGAGATCAACCGAAGGTCTGGTATGCATGCATATAAGTACAACCAACTAATACAAAACTCTGGGGAGGGAGGGCATATATGGGAGGTGGGGGGGGGGGCACAATGGTAAGCTATGTACACATATAATACCTTAATACATTTTTAAAAAATGAAAAAATAAAAGTGTTAAATAATTTAATTCCTACAAGAATCCTTTGAGGCAGCTATTTATTATTATTATTATTATTATTATTATTATTATCATGATGCTACAGGTAATGAACCTGAGGCAAAGGGAGATTAGGTAGCTGTCCAAGGTTCCAAGGCTAAAAAGAGTTGGAGCTGGGTTTCTAGCCCAGGCTGAAAGGTTCAGAGTGTATGTCCTTAAAATAATTAATACCTATAACTATTTTTAAGATACATTTTATTGAGGCATAATTTCCATCAAGTAAATGCAACCAATTTAAGTTATGGCTTTATGAGTTTTAACAAGTTATTACAACCATGCTAATCCACAGTCAAGAAATAACACATATTTTTGTCACCCTAAAATGTTCCCTTGTATCCTATTGCTGTTAGTGCTCCCTGACCCACAACCAGTAGACTTAGGCAATCACTAATGTTCTTTCTGTAACTATATATCAGATTTCTTTTTTCTTCCTAGAACTTCATATAAGCAGAATCATAGAGCATCTACTCTCCTACGTCTATTTTATTTTGCTCAGCATACTGTTGGAGATTATTGAACATTGTTTACATTGGTAAGTTCCTTTTAATATATTAGTAATATTTCATTGTGTGGATATTCCCTAATTTGTTTATCAATTCATCTGTGGGTGAACTCCTGGATTGTTTTCGGCTTTGGATACTATGAATAAAGCTACTACAAACATTCATGCATAGATATACACTGATCATATTTCCATTTGTATTGGGTAAATATCTATGAATGGGATTGGTGAGTTGTATGGTAAGTGTATGTTTAGCTTTGTAAGAAACTGCCCAATTATTTTTTAAAGCAGTTGTAGCATTTTATGTTCTCACTAGCAATGTATGACAGCTCTAGCTGCTTTTTATTCTTGCCAACAGTTGATATTTCAATCTTTTCCATTTTAGACTTTCCAGTAGTTATGTAGTGGTGACTCATTGTGGTTTTACTTTGCACTGCTCAAAAAAAAATGATTTGAAGCATCTTTTCATGTGTTTAGTGGTTATTCATATGTCTCCTTTTGTGAAGTGTCTGTTCAGAGCATTTGCCCCTTTATTTTATTGGATTGTTTTATTGTCATACAATTGAGTTGTAGAAGTTCTTTATATATTCTGGATACCATTTTTTTGTTAAATGTGTATTTTGCAAATATTTTCTTCCAGTTTGCGACTTATCTGTCTTTTATTTTCATGAAGTTAAATTTATTAATAAGTGATTTCCTCTTATTTTTGTTTTAAGAAATCTTTGCCTATCCAAGCTCAAAAAGATTTTCTTTCATGTTTTCTCATCCAGTTTTTTACAACTAAGTATGGTGCTAGTTGCAGGCTTTTATAAATGTCCTTGCACAGGTTGATATGATGAGAAAGTCTATCATAAAAGAAACTTTTATCAAATGCTTTTTCCTTATATATTGAGATGATCATATTATATTTTCATTTGTTCTGTTAGTATGCTGAATTATATTAATCGATTTTTGAATTTCAAATCAATGTTATTTTCCTGAGATAAACCTCATTGAATCATGATATAGTCTCCTTTTAAATACTGCTATGCTTGATTTGCTAATATTTTGCTAAGAATCTTTGCATCTATATTCATGAAGGATATTGATCAATGGTTTTCTCTACTTATAATGTATTTAACAGGTTTTAGTGTCAGAAATGCTGGCCTCATAAGTGAGTTGGAATATGTGCCTCTTTCTTTGATTTTGTAAAGAAGTTTCTGTAGAATTTACATATTTTTTAAATTAAATGTTTGGCTGAAACCAGTTTGGCTCAGTGGATAGAGCGTCGGCCTGCGGACTGAAAGGTCCCAGGTTCGATTCCAGTCAAGGGCATGTACCTTGGTTGTGGGCACATCCCCAGTGGGTAGTGTGCTGGAGGCAGCTGATGGATGATTCTCTCTCATCGATGTTTCTAACTCTCTATCCCTCTCTCTTCCTCTCTGTTAAAAATCAATAATATATATATATTTTTTAAATGTTTGATGAAATTCACCAGTGAAGCTATCTGGGTCTAGATTTAGGCCTAGATTAGGATTTCAATTTTTTAAAAATATATTTTGTTGATATTTTGCAGAGAGGAAGGGAGAAAGATAGAGAGCTAGAAACATTGATGAGAGAGAAACATCGACCAGCTGCCTCTTGCACACCCCCGACCGGGGATGTGCCCGCAACCAAGGTACATGCCCTTGACCGGAATCAAACCTGGGACCTTTAAGTCTGCAGACCGATGCTCTACCACTGAGCCAAACCGGTTTCGGCAGGATTTCAATTTTTAAAATTAAATTTCTTTAGTAGATATGAGGCTATATAGGTTTTTTTTCTTTATTAAGGTATTACATATGTGTCCTTATCCTCCCATTTCCCCCTTACCCCTCCCCACTCATGCCCTCACCCCCCTGGTGTCTGTGTCCATTGGTTAGGCTTATATGCATGCATATAAGTCCTCTGGTTGATCTTTTCCCTTTATACCCACCCTCCCCTAACTTCCCTCTGAGGTTTTTATTCTCTTATCAATGCTTCTCTATCTCTTGATCTGTTTTTATTCATAAGTTTATGTTATTCATTATATTTCACAAGTGAATGAGATCATGTGATATTTATCTTTCTCTGACTGGCTTAGTTCACTTAGCATAATGCTCTCCGGTTCCATCCATGCTATTGCAAATGGTAAGAATTCCTCCTTTTTTTATAGCAGCGTAGTATTCCATTGTGTAGATGTAGCACTTCTATTTTTTTCTTAAATCAATGTTGATTGTGTATGTCTTTTAAGGAATTTGTTCATTTAAGTTGTTAAATTCATTAACAAACGTGTTTACATTATTTTATTATGCTTTCAATATTTATAGAATATGTAGTATTATTTTTCCCTCTTTTTTTTTTTACCATCTATTGATTTTATTGTTGTTTTTTTTAAAAAAAGCTTTGGACATATTGATTTCTCTCTTTAGTCTGTGTGTTATTTTACTGACTTGTGCTCTTATCCTTATTATTTTTTTCCCTCCTGCTTATTTTGATATAAATTCTTATCTGTATAGCTTCTTAGGTTGGAAGCTTTGACTGTTGCTTTGTACCTTTCTTATTTTCTAATATAAGCTATTAAAGGTATAAATCTCCCCCTAAGTACTACTTTTGCTGCATCCCACAAATTTTAACACATTGTGCTTTCACTTTTGTTCTATTCAAAATGCTTTCTCTGTTCTCCATGTTTCTTCTTTGATGCACCAGTTTAGAAGTTTATAGTGTAATTTCCAAATATTTATGGATTTCCCAAATAATTTTCTATTATTGATTTCAGTTGTAGTAAGAGAACACCTATCTTCTGAATGGTTTCAATTGGGATTTATGTGATGGTCCTGGATATGGTCTATCTTGAAGATATTCTGTGTGCACTTGAAAAGAATATGTATCCTGCTATTGTTGGTTAGAATAGTTTATAAATTAGATCAACTTGATTCTTGTTTAAATATTCTATGACCTTATTAATTTTTAATCTGCTTTTTCAAATACTTTTCGAGATAGAAGTATTGACATCAATGGCTATAATTGTGAATTTGTCTATTTTTTCTTACAGTTCTAGCTTTCACTTCATGTATTTTGAAGCCAACGTGAGCACTGGAAATTGGCTTATTGCTCCCCAGTCAGTTATATAAAATCTTACAATACTATGTTTATCAATCAGCATAGACCAGTATGTACTATGACAACAAGCAATACCCAAAGCTCAGTGGCTTATGACTTACACAGAAATGTTCTTTTTTTTCTTGCTTATGTCATGTGCCCACTGTATATTGGCTGTGACTATTCTGCATCTTCTTTACTTTGGGACTTAGAGTAATGGAGCGGTCACTGTTGGAACATTACTTGTCCTGCTGGCAGAGGGAAATGACATAGCAAACAATGTACTGGCTCTTAAACATTTTACCTCAAAGTGTCAGATGTCACTTCTCTTCATATCTCATTGGCTACGTCAAATCTTATGGCCAAGGCTAACATCAATAGGATAGAGAAATCTAATCCTTTCCCCAAATGTTTGTGAATGAAATAGTCTAGCACACTGTGCTAAGTATTTAAACAGTTTCTTCTTTAATTTTCATAATAGCCTTCTTAGAAAGAAATACTATTATCGTCTCCATTTTACAGATGAAGAATCTGAGGCTCAGCGAGTAAACTGGAAAAGTCAAACAATACAGTCGTCTCCCCTTATTTGCAGTTTTGCTTTCTAGAGTTTCAGTTTTCTTGGTCAAGCATCGTCCAAAAATATTAAATAAAAAAATCCAGAAATAAATAATACCTACATTTTAAGTTGCATGTCATTCTGAGTAGCATGATAAAATATTGCACCCTCTCATTCAGTTCTGCCCAGACATGAGTCACTCCTTTGTCCAGTATATCCACACTGCATACACTCTTGGCTGTTAAGTCACGTAGTAGCCATCTCAGTTACCAGATCAACTGTCCAGGTATTTCGGTGCTCAAGTTCAAGCAACTATTCATTTACTTAATAATGGCCCCAAAGCCCAAGAGCAGTGATGCTGGCAATTCAGTATGCCAAAGAGAATTTGTAAAGTGCTTCCTTTAAGTGAAAAGTATGCAAGAATAGGAAATACTAGTATATACACTGTCCATGGTTTCAGGCCATCCACTGGGGTCTGAGGGTCTTGGAATGTATCCAACACAGTTAAGGGGGAATACTGTAATCAAATGGCAGGGCCTAGTCTCAGCCTGTCTGACACCAGTGTATCTGTGCTATATGCCATAAGAGAAAAAGAAAAAGGAGAGTAACCAAGGAAAAAAAAATAAAGGGAGATACTAAAAGTAATAGCAAAGTACTTCCTATGGAAATCTGATCTAGTAATCAGAAAGGATTAAAGGAAAAGAGAATGGGGAAGGCCAGAGAAAAAAGGAGAAACCCCTTTTATCTTAGTTCTTCCCAGTCCATACACCCTTATCTCATGCCATCCCCAAAAAGCCCAGCTCCTGTCTCTCCACATTCCTAAGGCCCTAACCCCATTATCCACACTGAGGTCCCCAAAAGTCCCAATCGATTTTAATTGACTATTTTGTTTATATAGTGCAAATCAAACAAACAAACAAAAAACACACACAAAAAAAACAAACACAAAAAACCTCCACAAAACCCAAAAAGTTACTACATAAATTTGATATTTCTATAATGTACCTAGCATGTTGTCAAAATCCCCAAACTTGACAACTTTGTATTATATCTGGAAACGTGTGAAGAAAAATCAATATCCAAAGCTTTCTGAAGCAATTATCTGAGAATTAAAGGTGGATGTAGCTTATTAAGACAATCTTAGAATTACATTAAAAAGAAAAAAATAATTAGAAAATATTATATAAAACACTCATACAAAAATATTAGATCCTTATAAGTAAATACACTAGGGAAATAAATAGATGCTTCATTCAAGAGGAAATAGCTAGTAAGCAAATACATGAAAAGGAGTTCAATCTCACTAATGTAAAATAAATGCAGATTAAAACAATGAGGACCATTTTACATTTATTAAAGGGGCATACAATTCTTTAAATGTCACTACTTGGCCACAGAAATGTTGTTCTTTTCCTTTTTTTTTCAGTGAACTTGTTATAATCTTAAAGTGTTGATGTTAGTCTTTGTTGAGAATAGCTGTCACATTACAAGCCTATATGGATTATAGGTCATAGTATTTAAGCTTATATTTTCCTGAAATAGACTCTGAGCTTGTCCCAGCATTCTGTGGGGCTGGAAGGTAGGGCAGGCTGCTGGTATTTGATAAACTTCTGAGGCAGAATTGCCTATATCTGCAGGAAAAGGTGGGGTGGGGGAAGCGTCGAAGGGGGAAGGCTGTGGGTGGGGCCTCAGACCTCCTTGGTCACTGACTAAAATAAAAACCTCCTCATATCCAGGCTTTTGACCTTCAATCCTACCACTTGGATTGTATTCTTTTTTTCTTTCTTTCTTTCTTTTTAAAGGTATTTTTATTGATTTCAGAGAGGAAAGAAGAGGGGGAGATAGAAACGTCAATGATAACAGAAAATCATTGATTGGCTGCCTCTTGCACGGCCCCCACTGGGGATGGAGCCCATAATCTGGACTTGTGCCCTGACCTGGAATCCAACCATTATCTCCTGGTTCATGCTCAACCACTGAGCCATGCCAGCCAGGCTTGGAATGTATTCTTTTTAAAATATATATATATATATATATATATATATATATATATATATATATATATATATTTTATTGATTTTACACAGAGAGGAATTGAGAGGGATAGAGAGTTAGAAACGTCGATGAGAGAGAAACATCGACCAGCTGCTTCTTGCACACCCCCTACCGGGGATGTGCTTGCAACCAAGGTACATGCCCTTGACCGGAATCGAACCTGGGACCTTTCAGTCCGCAGACCGACACTCTACCACTGAGCCAAACCGGTTTCGGCAGGCTTGGAATGTATTCTGAAGAAATAATCCATAAGGAAAGGAGGCTTAGCTGCCACATTAATTATCCTAGAAAATATTACCAAATAAATCTCTGGCAGCAGGGGAATAATTAAAAATATGGTATAGTTATTAAAATTTAAATTACAAAGACTACACGGCAACATGGAACATGCTTCGGAGATGCTATTAACTGAAATCTGGAGAATGCACTCGTGATTATCCACCAGGGCTAGAGGGAGCAGTCTAATGAAAAGTTAGCTCTGCTGAGCTGACAAGATTGGGAGCAAAAGTTCTCCCCTACTTATTTAGATTTATTGTGTAACACAGAATATTTATATAATAAGAATTCTATTTTTAGAGAAAAGGAGAAATAGGGCACTATGACCCTTTGTACTCTGCTTCTCGTTGGAGGTGCCAGGATTTCATTAAAGTGCGAAACTCAAAATCACCCTCATTTTTGGTGTATCCTGACACATACATTATAAGATTACTCATAATTTGAATTGGTCATCCTCATGGAAGGGTTTATGTGTAGATAAATAGCTTTTACAGTAAACTGATTAGCTTGGAAGACTGAATGGAGAGTGTACACCAATCTGATTGTCCACTTCCGTTTTTTAAATTACAGGGCATTCTGCAGGGTGTTGGGAAAGAAAGCATGGGAGAAACCCAATCAATATGTTTTTGTTTTCAACTATATTCAGATGAGGATTCTCTTCAGGTAGAACAGTGGCTTTCATTATTAATCTGGGGGGGGGGGAAGTACAATAAATGCACAGTATTGTCTATGTTTCCAGACTTTTGGATACTCCTGTACTATTTTTATTGTACTTTTTTTGGATAGCAATTGGATTCACTACCTTACATTTAGAAATGCTTCAGCTGAAAAGGGATTTGGAGGTTGAAGAAAGACATTCAGCATATTCTTTGGAAATGTAACTAAAATACTCTTCGCAAGCATTTTTTTTTCCCAATCTGACATTCTGAGCACCCTGTGGTGTCTTACCCTTAGCGTTGCATCTTGTCAATCGACAAAAACAGAAAAGCCAGACACAGTCCCCCAGACTGGGGGCGTGAGAGAGGGCTGGGAGAAGGGAGCAAGTGCAGAGGGCACTGTAAGTTTTTGTGGCTCTCTTGGCGGAGGAAAGTTGGGTTTGAGCAGAAGCCTTGAAATGAGCATGGGCTCACTGATGGATGGGGTGAGATTGCGGGGAATGAACTGGGGAGGTGGTGAAAGATCTGTGTGCCCTCCGGTACCCTGACAGCTTCCTTAGTATTCACACAGTAAGGCTGAGGCAAAGTTGGGAGGTAAAGGAAGTTCCAGAGATGCTCTTCTCTGTTCAGCAGCTCTCCTAGCCCGGAAACTGTGTGTGTGTGTGTGTGTGTGTGTGTGTGTGTGTGTGTGTGTGTGTGTAAGGTGGGGGTGGTGACAGAGGCGGTGGTAAGAGAAAGGAGAGGAAAATCTCAGCGAAGGGAAGATAATGAGGCTGTTGAGTGTGGGAGCCCAGAGCAGAAAATAGTCTGGTGCCTGAGAGAACCGGAAGGCGCGTATATAAATGTGTGCGTGTCTCTTTTTAGATCCTTTCATTCAGGAGGCATCTCCCTGGAGACTGAGGAGATGGTAGGAGTCCCCTGGGGTGCTGTCAGCTCCGCTCACTGAGCTTCCGGAGGAAGAGTGAAATACCGGGTAAAGGAATTGCCTCCAGCCAGCTCCCAGGCAGAAGCAGGATTGGGAGAAGGAGGAACAGGGAGGGTGAGAGGAATCTGAGTCAGCTGGAGATGTTTCCACATGTGGTTCCTTTTTCATTCTCTCCACCGCACTGCACCAGGGACCTTAGCAGGAAGGAAAACTGGATTGTCCTGTGGTGTCCCCAGTTCTGGGTCAGATGGCGGAATGCTCCCCACAGTCTTGCTCTCCCCTTCCTTACTTTCAGCCAAACACCAAGGCCCTCAGCCTCAAAGAAGGGCCATTCCTGGGACAGCACCAATGGCACGTCCAGCGAGTGGGGTTGAAAGACTGATCCCTTTCCCTCTAGGGACTTCAGAAACGGTGTGCTCTGTCAAACGTTCCCCTCCTCCACCCCACCACACTCCCCTCAGGGGCCTGCCTGCCAGAGGTTTGTTTGCAGCCAGGAGTCATTAGGGCAAAAGGATGTTTGTTGGGTTGAAACAGGCACACCATACATTTGCAGCAGCTTCCTTTGCCTCTCTGTTTACATTGCAAGTGTGAACTGACCTCAGCGGTGTTGCTTTCCCCTAAAAGTCTCATTGTCTCTGGGGAAAGGGTGCTCCATGTTTCCATGTTTGAAAAAGACAAAACCCTGATAAACACTTGGAACACAGACTTTTTGAAGAATGTTGCCTTACAGCCCCTGGAAATGCCTCCCCCTCCCATTCCCCCCCCCCCCCCACACACACACCCGCCAATGTACCATGACAAGCATTTCTTATGTACCTGATGCCAGGTTGGGAAGAGCCGTGTCTGTGCTTTCTAAATGGGGCCCGTGTTGCTGGTATTATGGGATGGTTTTAGATTGTACACCGAAGTCATTGGCTTGCAAGTAGGAGGTCTCAGTTTGGAGCCAAAAGATCTGTCACAGGGTTCTAACACTTGCTTACTGCTATTATTATTATTACTATTTTAACAGGTACAGGCTCAGAACTCTTGGCTGGGTCTGTTGACACAGAGGGCAGACTCCCAAACTGGTGGCTCTGGGGCTGGGTGCAGGCTGCAGATATGATTTGCCTACATGTTAAGATGCAGAAAACTTTGCTCCAAAATCCAGATTTCTAGCTTCTGTGGAATAATCGGAACATATGGCAACTCTAGGCCCCCATTTTTTTTTTTTTATGGCAATAGCTGGCTTGCCCCTTTAAGAAGTACATATGCTCTCCAGTTTGCCACCGTCACACCACTCCTGACGGTGTCCTGCAGGACCCATATTATCCGTTTCCATTACCTTCCCACCCCTTAAGAAGCTCTTGAGTCTTAGGCCTATTTTAGGAATTCTGTGGCTATAAAACGATAGGTCACAGTCAAACTGGGTTCAAACCTGAGGAATTTGGTCTTCATTCCATAGGAAATAGAAAGCCATTGATAACTTTCAGTAGGTCAGCCGAGGTTTGAAGCAACCCTTTCAAAAGTGATTCTGACTTTTATTTGAAGCTGGGGATGAGAGAAGGAGACAGGATGCGGGAGGCTGGTGAAGAGGTGACTTTAAGCCTCATTGCGTAGGGAAATGGCACCTGGGGCCTCTTGTTGGACTGAGTCGCTAGGAGCGGGGCCCGTGCTGTGAAATGAGAGATCCTGGCATCCATGGCTCCCAGCCTTTCAGTGAAGAGCAGGGTTGGGAGCCTTGGGCAGCGCAGGGGAAAGCAGGATGCCAACTGTGGGCTGGAAACACATACGTGGCCATCAGAGAGGTGAGGCCAGCGGGCTCTGAGTCCGGAAGGAGCCCTGGCAGCAGGGGTACCAGGGGAGGGGGCTTTAGATAGGGCCTATAAGCAGGATGGGAACCATTAAAGTGGTCAAGCTCACTGATCAGGCAGGTAAAGGCCAGATCAGGGTGGTGGCTGTGGGAAAGGAAAAAGGAGGAGAGAGAGGTAAGAGAGAGCCATTTAGAAGGAAGATTCGGTTGGATTGATGACTAGTAGGGAAGGGGATATGAAAAAAGAATGGGGAAGCCGAAACCGGTTTGGCTCAGTGGTAGAGCATTGGTCTGTGGACTGGAAGGTCCTGGGTTCGATTCCGGTCAGGGGCATGTACATTGGCTGCGGGCACATCCCTGCTGGGGGGTGTGCAGGAGGCGGCTGGTCGATGTTTCTCTCTCATCGATGTTTCTAGCTCTCTATCTCTCTCCCTTCCTCTCTGTAATAAAATCAATAAAATATATTTTTTTTAAAAAAAAAAGAAAAAAGAATGGGGAAAAAACTTTAAGACTTTTAGCCGAAACCGGTTTGGCTCAGTGGATAGAGCGTCGGTCTGCGGACTGAAAGGTCCCAGGTTCGATTCCGGTCAAGGGCACGTACATTGGTTGCGGGCACATCCCCAGTGGGGGGTGTGCAGGAGGCAGCTGGTTGATATATTTCTCTCATCGATGTTTCTAGCTCTCTATCCCTCTCCTTTCCTCTGTAAAAAATCAATAAAATATATATATTTTTAAAACTATAAGACTTTTAACTTGGGAGCCAAAAAAAAAAATGGTGCTATTCACACACATAGAAAAGTGAGAAAGAAGAAGAAATATGAGGTGCCATCGGGACACCCAGCAGGCATTGAAAGGACTGGAGTTTAGAAGGGTCCAGACTGGGAGGAAATACAGTATTAGTATATCATCTACTAGGATAGAGAGGTTGGAGATGCAGATGGAGAAAAGGCTGAGGGAGGGAGAAAAGGAGATGTGGTCCTTAGAAGGAACCGACCCTGCCCACAGAGATTTAGACCGCCAGCTCCAGAACTGGGAGGCAGAAATGACTATGTTTTGAGAGTCTATGAAAGTATCAGGAATGGTCTGAAGTGAAGGAGAAACATTTAGCTCCATGTTGATCAAGAGGCAAGGCTGTGGTGTTCAGTTAGGTCAAAACCTTCAACGACCAAAGCAAATGCGAATCAAGAAACAAAAGCAAAGGCAAAGGCAAGTGTTTCCCCAGAGAGAAGATCTCCATATTCATGCATTTCTTTGACAAATATTTATTAAGAAACTGGATTTTATCCAGGCCCTGAACAAACTAAGGTGAGCAAAAGAGAGACCTATCCTCATGGAGTTTACATTCTACTGGAGAAGACCTTTACTAAACAAATATTGGCTGTGATCAATGCTATGATGAAAAATGAAGCACAGTAAGTGGATAGAGAATGACAGGTCCAAAAAGGCTTCTCTGAGGAGGTGGCATTTATTATTATTTTTTAATATATATTTTATTGATATTTTACAGAGAGGAAGAGAGAGAGGTAGAGAGCTAGAAATGTCAATGAGAGAGAAACATCGACCAGCTGCCTCCTGCACACCCCCTACCGGGGATGTGCCCGCAACCAATGTACATGCCCTTGACCGGAACAGAACCCGGGACCTTTCAGTCCGCAGACCGATGCTCTACCACTGAGCCAAACCGGTTTCGGCAGGAGGTGGCATTTAAATGGAACCTTAAAGTGAGGGAATGGACTATGCACGTATCTGAGGGAGAACATTCTAGACCAGCTGTGGGCAAACTATGGCCTGCAGGCAGGATCTGGCCTGTTCTGCTGTTCTATCCGGCCCACGGAGCTGAAAGAGCGGAGGGTTCTCTTGCTCTCCCCTCCGCTCCTTCACCAGCAGCCCAAGATGAGAGTGCCAGCATGGTCAGGTTGCTTTTGTTCCGGCCCTCCGGTCCAGTTTAAGAACCCATTGTGGCCCTCGAGTCAAAAAGTTTGCCCACCCCTGTTCTAGACAGAGGGGAGAGCAAGGGCCAGGCCTGAGTCTGGGTGTGAAAACAACAGGAAGCCAGAGTGGGTCAGAGAGCCCGGAGATAGGTCACCGAAGTCTATGTAGGTCATGTGTAGGACGTTAGATGTTAGCCTGTGTGAGGGGCCCGAGTGGAAGGTTGAAACAAGACAGTGATATGGCATTAATTTTCCAAGTGAGAAAGATCACTTGGAACATCTGACCGAGGCCTGAAGGGTGGGGCTAGGGAGGAGGCAAGAGCTCGAGCAGGCAGTTAGGAAAGAGGCTTTTAGAGTAGCTGAAATGAGAAATGGTGGTTTGGAGCAGGAGTGTGAGATGGATGCTCGGGGGTTGGAGCCATCAGAGAGGGAGACCTTGCAGATGCTGTGAGGATGGGGAAGAAATATACCTGAGATCCCAAGAGGGGAAGGAGGAAGAGGAGGAAAACTGTTACCCTGGAAATCTTCGACACTCAGGGGCTGTTTAGACGTTCTGGGGCACAAAGAAGGCAGGGGACACTGACTTTCATGTCAGCCACTTTTGTCTTCTCCCTACAGACCCCTGCAGATTGGCTGTTGATATTAAACGGGAGGCGAATTTGTCAAAGTTGAAAGAAGGCTCACTTGGGGAGGAAACTTGTGTTTTCAGTGTTTGAGAAGAAAATGTTGATCTTTCCAGACCTCAAGTATTGATCTAGAAAAAAAGGCTCCTTTTCTCAGGTTAATTAGCATTATTATGGCATCTGTTTAGTTTGATTTCAGGGTTTCCTGGACTTTGGGTACTGACATGGGGTGACCCCTGTGGCCCATCCTGAGTACCACCACTCTCTTATCCTCTCCACGCTAGGTAACTTGCTACACGTGACCTTCTAGGCTGCACATGGCACTACGTCAATGTTCCAAAGTACCGCATGGATCACATCAGGCCTTTTCTCAAAAACATTCATGTGCCCCTTCTTACTTAGCAAGTTGAAGTAAGTACCTCTTCTGAATGATCCCAGCCTTTCTCAATGTCCTCCTGGTCTCCTTCTCATTCCAGACCCAGCCAGACAGCACTGCTTGCTTTTCTCTAAACATGCATCACCTTATTCTCCTGCTGTGCCTTTGTTCCTGTACTTTCCCCCCTTTTGCAGGAGTCTGGTGCTTTAAGTACAAAAGCTCCCTTTTGCTTTTGTTTGTACCATCTGAGCTTGGTAGCACAAGGTCTTGACCCTAACAGTCAGTCAACAAATACTCAATGGAGTTGATTTTCAGATGAGACAAACAAGAGTTCGGGAAGACATGAGAATGTGGGAAGAGCATCTTGTAAAGGACTTTATGCACAAATGTTAAAGGTGCTGAAGGAAAAGCAGAGAGGGCAGGCAGCCAATGAGATGGACACAGGCCTGGGGGACAGCCAATCACATGTGCCCCTGGCAGTGAAGGAAGAAGCGTCAGGACTGCAAGGTCACCTTCCCACATGTGACCCTGCTGTCTGGAACAGTGGCCTGCGGGTCCCCTAGATTGCAAAAGTCGTAGGTGCTGCTCTCCAGACTACTTGCTTTCCTGCTCTAAGCTCTTCCAGGAGGCTTGAGGAAGCCCTCCCACCAGTGATTTCACGTGACTAAGCAAACAGCAGACTCCCTCCCCTCTGCAATTTATGTGCCTACTCTGGCTATAAAGGCCTTGGTTCACCAGACCAGTTCCGACTCCCTTCTATCTCATTAATTCTGGTTCTCTTGAACTGTTTATCACCATGAAATCACAACACATCTATGACCTGCACATAACCATCAAAGTTACTTGCTATAATAGACTCTCATTTCCCCAAACAGCCTTTCCAGCTGTTAGAGCACAAAAGAACCTCTACTGTTACTTCATTCAGTTGACTCCAGCGAGGCTGCCATGCAGAATCAGCTGCATAGCTTTCCTGGGCCCCGCCCCTAGAAATCCTAAATCAGTAGGATTTGGTGGGTTGTGGTGGGAGCAAGCGCCGAAATTTTAATAAAACTCTCACACGGCCTTAGAAATGGCGATGTAATCTCTCCCCTCCTCTTATATATGAGGACTGTGAGGCCAGGGTACTTGGCCACCTGGTCCAAGGTCATGTTGCTGGTGTTAATGACAATACTTCCTTAACACTTTATAGGGTTCTTTATTTCACATGACCCCTCAATAACCCGCAAGGCTGACATCATTCCAGGCTCATACCCAGTTTACAGAGGAAGGCAGGAAGCTGAGCAGCAGGCCAGTGACTTACCTAATGTCTCACTGTTAGTGAGCAGAATAAACCTGCACCCAGGTTTCAGCCCTAGTCTTGCCATCCTTTCACTGACCAATAAGGGTCCTAAGCCTGAGGAAGTGGTGATGGATGGTGTTGAGCAGGAAGGACATTCTAAACCCAATTCCACACCGGTCTGGCTCCTTATTGTGCTTGGTACCACCTGAAAGAAGTGGGCAGTATAAAAAGACATGTATCAACTTCCCTCAGGCTTATGAGCTTTATTCTGATTACTTTAACTTTTCAAACAAATTTTTAATTATGAAACTATTCAAATCTACAAAATTAGAAAGAATCTACTATTACACTAATAAAAGGGTAATATGCTAATTAGACTGGATAGACCGGACATCTTCCGGACGTCCAACTTCCTTCCAGACAAAGTCACGTTGGGGGTGGGAGGTGGGGATGGGGTCAAGGAAGAGATGGTTAGGGGCAATCAGGCCAGCAGGGGAGAAAGCAGTTAGGGAGAGATCATGCCGGCAGGGGAGGGCGGTTAGGTGGCAATCAGGCCAGCAGGCAGAGGCGGTTAGGGCCAATCAGGCAGACAGGCAGGCAAGCAGTTAGGAGCTAATGGTCCTGGATTGTGAGAGAAATATTGGACTGCCGATTTAGGTCTGAACCCTGTGAGATTGGCAGTCAGACATCCCCTGAGGAGTCCCAGATTAGAGAGGGTGCAGGCCAAGCTAAGGGACACCCCCACCCCCATGGGAAAATTTTGTGCACTGGGCCTCTAGTCTATATAATAAAGAGGTAATATGCAAATTGACCCTCATACCATCACACAAGATAGCCACCCCCAGATGGCCTCCACAAGATGGCTGGCAGAGCAAAATAGTTGGGGGGTGACCAGGCCAGCAGGAAAGGGTAGTTGGGGGTGACTGGGCCAGCAGCAGAGGGCAGTTGTGGAGAACCAGGCTTGCAGAGAAGGGTAGTTGGGGGTGACTGGGCTAGCAGGGGAGGGAAGTTGGGGATGACTGGGACAGCTGCAGAGGGCAGTTGGGAGTGACCAGGCCTGCAGGGGAGGGCAGTTGGGGGCAATTGAGGAGCAGTTAGACATCGATCAGGCTGGCAGGGTAGTGGTTAGAGGGTGATCAGGCTGGCAGCCAGGCAAGTGGTTTGGAGCCAGCAGTCCTGGATTGTGAGAGATGTCCCAAATTGGAGAGGGTGCAGGCTGGGCTGAGGGACACCCCCCTCCCAGTGCATGAATTTTGTGCACTAGGCCTCTAGTAGAATAATAAATCTGATTTACCCAACGTCCAGATTCAGAAATAATTATGATTGGGCTACACTTGCTCTATCTAGCCTCTTTATTATTTTCTTCTTTATTCTTGGCTGAAATCCTTATATTTAATTTTTTTTAAAAAAATCCCAGACATCATGCCATTTCTTCTCTTTATACCTCAGGGTGCATCTAGCAAAACACCTGACCTTGTGTATGAAGTGTGACTCTGCAGGCAGAGCCACCTGGGACCTCCTGTACCAGGACAATAGATTGCAGTGAGCACTGTGAACTTTCCCGGATGTGCTGGCAGGCCGCTGTTGCCCTCTGGAACCAGGTGTGGGCTCTCAATCATCCTGGCTGGCACACATTTTGGGCTCCCTCCAAACCCTCTGACATTCGGATATTGATTGCATCCGGTCTTGGTTTGCCAGTTGCTGCTCAGCGCTGCCTTGCCTACTTAAAGACTGTCAGGAAAGAAAGTAGTGGAGCAGCTTCAGGACAAATTACTCAATTTCCGGTTCACAGGTAGGACTGGAACCAACCCTCTCAGTCCAGTAAGATAAAGGACGTATGTTCTTGCTGCCATAAATCTGAGATACAATCACATTCTGAGGAGTCAGTCAGAGTCTCTAGCATACATCAGCAGGCAAGAGGAGTCATTATTTCTAGCAACTAGTTAAATATCTGCCTAATCCCGTTGTCTGCAAACTGCGGCTCACGGGCCACATGCAGCTCTTTCACAAAATATCATGGCAGAAACTGGTTTGGCTCAGTGGAGAGAGCGTCAGCCTGGGGACTGAAAGGTCCCAGGTTTGATTCTGGTCAAGGGCATGTACCTTGGTTGCGGGCACATCCCCAGTAGGGGGTGTGCAAGAGGCAGCTGATTGATGATTCTCTCTCATCGATATTTCTAATTCTCTATCCCTCTCCCTTCCTCTCTGTAAAAAAATCAATAAAATATATTTTAAAACAAAAACTTCACAAGAAGAAAAAATATCGTGGCCTGGGCGAGTCTATTTTGAAGAAGTGTTGTTAGAAGAAGTTAAAGTTTAAAAAATTTGGCTCTCAAAAGGAATTTCAGTTGTTGTACTGTTGATATTTGGCTCTGTTGACTATTGAGTTTGCAGACCTCTGGCCTAATCGATGCTGTGTGCCCACCAGCTGCACTAACATGCGAGGTACTCTAGCGTCACCTCTGCAGCAGGTGGGAGGGTGCGAGGAGAGGGCACTTTTATAGCTCACAGGGTTGAGGCTATCCTCCCGCTGCATACCACCAGCTGTACCCACCTGCACTACACCTATAAAAGCAAAAGCCAGAGTCATGGAGTGTGGAGTGAAACACATCCATCTAAAGGCACCGTCTCAACCAGAGCCAGGTGTGGACTCCCCTTAGCTAGCCTGGCCAGCACCCCAGCCTCCCCGATGCTCCTAATGGGGCATTCTTAGGACACTCCAGAATATCCTCTGCTGAGACTCTTCCCCACTCATTCTGCTGACGTACGATGCAGCACTGACTGGACACAGGAACTGCAACTTTTGGCCCACACTTCTGTTTCTGGGAGACGGCAGCATATGTGCGTCCTAAAATGCTTTCGGGAAACAGGAATAGCCAAACTTGACACATGTTTTTACAAACACCTACTAGTTTTTGCTTTCAATTCGAGTAACTGAAACTTGATGCCTTTGTAGCTACAGAAAGACCTCATTCCTGGATTCTGCCACCACCACGCTATCTAACACCCATCGGCTCACCTAATTAAATATTTTCCTGTGGTGAACAGGGACTGAGACAATTGGTACTATAGTTATGTGTTTTTTTGTGTGTTTTTTTTTCCATTTTTTTTATATAGTTATGTTTTAACTCGGAAGGGAATCGATGTCATTTGATACCTAGACGCATACCCCAAATTGAAATTAAACTATATGTGGCATCATTTGTATGTAAATGTGTCTTTATGATGCTGGAAAGACCACTGAAAAACTAAACAGTTCAGTTGACTTAATTGTTTTGTATAAAGGATTGTTTGACTGGGTTTCCGGTAATGACAGGCACCACCTGCTAAATTTACCTTATCTGGATCTGGGTAGGGAACAAAATGTAAGGAGGCACTTACTCTCAGAGTCATGCACCTGTTTATTCTACACGCTTGTGCAACCCTGAGAGCAAGTTCTTCCTTAAATTTTGTATCCAGAGCTTTACCCTTGTGTTACCCTCATCTCAGTGCTGTATACCGAGGCCAGTAAGCGGCAGGGGGAATACTTACCTGGTTAAGTTACAGAGTATTCCAGTCCAAAAATGGGAGATTCCAATTCAGTACATCTGGGGTAAGGTTCAGGAATCATCTCTCTCTATAAAACCTAAGCAACTGTCTGACCATCAGACCATCCGACCAGTAGCTATGATGTGCACTGACCACCAGGGGACAGATGCTCAGTTCAGGAGCTGCCGAGTGACAGCAATTTTCCAGAGTGCCCTCAGGGGTATCAGACTGCTGGTTTCGGCCCAATCCCTGCAGGCCAGGTTGAGAGACCCCACCTGCCAGACAGGCCCCGCTCACTCTGCAGATGCCCTTTGAGCCCTGGCACCACTCCAGGTGTGGCTGACAGGGAAGGGACTGTGGGAGGTTGGCTACTCTCACCCAGTCTCACCCCACTGGCCACCTTCTAATTAATTTCCTTTCAATATGCACAAATCCTCTAGTTTTAAATAAGCTCCCTCAGGTAATCCTAATATGTAACCAGATTTGGGATCCATTGGTGTAGTATTTAGAATACCACCAGTAGAAGGTGCTAGTGCCAGGGTGGGCAAACTTTTTGACTCGAGGGCCAGAATGGGTTCTTGAACTGGACCAGAGGGCTGGAACAAAAGCATGGATGGAGTGTTTGTGTGAACTAATATAAATCCAAAGTAAACATCATTACATAAAAGGGTACGATCTTTTTGGGGTTTTTTTTTAATTCAATAGTTTTACTCACTAGATCCGGTCTGCCGGCAGTAGTTTGCCCAGCCCTGCTAGTCCCTCATTTCTAGCACAATTAAATTTAGCACAATTAAATCCAGGTATAAATACTGGGTTTAATGCTGAGTTTTCTCCATGTAAAAAGCAGGCATTCCTATTGTCAAAGCTCTACAGATTATTTTAATAGTAGCCAAGGATGGACATCGCTTTTTAGACCAATCATGATCGGTGTGTTATCAAGGTTCTACTAATGAGGAGAAAGTAGTGGAGGGCAATGGGCCTGTGGTAGGTTTAGATAGTGATTCCTAAACTTGTCTGCAATTTTGAACCACTTGGAAATATTTCAAAATCCCCAAATTCAGGTCAGACCCAAGATAATTAAATCACAATCTCAGGGAGCAGGACAGAGAACATCAGTAGTTTTTGAAGCTCCCCAGATGATTCCAATGTGGGGACAAATTTGGGTACCCCAGGTTAACAGAGGACTGCCAGGAAGAGTATTGCGTTTGAAAACAATGTAAGAGGAAGATACGAATGGAGGTTATTTGGATTGGAAAAGAGAAATCTGAAGATTTATTATTATTATTATTATTATTATATTGTCCAAGTGTGTGAGAAAAATCTCACAAAGAACGCTGTTTTCTATCTGAACTGAAGCACCAGCAAGGAGGAAATGAGATTAACCTGGTCAAAGCCCTTGGGTTTGATGCAAAGAAAAAATTTCTAGCTGCAAATTGTTACAAGGAAATGTGGTGTGGTGAGAATGGGGTTGTGCAATCCTGTCACTTAAGAGCTGTAAAAATAGTATAGATTCTTATCTGTGTAGAATCTTTTAATGTCATTCTTTCTGAAGGTGCAAAGGTGGATGAAATGACCTGTTTAAGACTTCTTCTTTGAAATTTTTCTATTTTATTTCTCTTTTCATTTCACATCGATTTAGAAGACAGACCTCTGCATTAACAATTCAAAGAAAACATAACCTTTGCCCACCCCTCTGCTTGAAAGGATAAAATACATGACAGATAGTAACCATTTGAGATGCCACAGCTCAAACTGTTTGGATCTCTAAAAGGCTATTTTGAGCTTCTAGATGACAAGCAAACTGCCAAATATAGAGGGCCATTCGAATTTTTTTATTCGAATAGGTTCTTGGGTTTGAAATGTAAATGTTGTTCTCATGGATGATACATCATCATGTCGGAGTCCTGCTACACACCACACACACACACACACACACACACACACACACACACACACAATAGCTATTTTCATGCCACCCAGAAATAAAACATGGGTTTAAATACAGCTCCAAATGAAATGTATTCTCTGTATATGAAAACGTCACTGGATATTGTCAGTAAGACATTCCCTCTGAATTGTCTTTTGCAGGGTTGGTAATAGATTTGCCCAATCACACCTAACCTATTACCTGTACCATGCATCAGTACAACCACTGGGGTTTCAATTCAGAGGAGAAAATAGGAAGTCAGTGATGGAGCAAATCCACCCTCAATGGATTTTAGGCTGAAGATCTCAAAGTTTTAGGAGTGTTGTTCCCAAATTTTACTGCACATTATAATCACTACTAGTGCATGAATTTGTGCATGGGTGGGGTCCGGCTGGCCCGGCCCCAATCGGGATGGATCAGGGCTTGGCCTGCTGGGAGGAGGAGATGGTGGGAGGTTGGCTGGCTGGCCCACCCCAATCAGGGACTGATCAGGGCCAAGCTGCTGGGGGAAGAGGATTCTGGTGATTAGCTGGTGGACCCTGTCCCTGATTGGGGTTGGGGGACTGATTGGAAGTGGGGCCAGCCATAGGGAGAGGCTGTGGGTAGTGGGCCAGCTGGCTTCACCCCTGAATGGGGTGGGAGGGTGTCGATTGGGGGCCAGCAGCCTAGGGGAGGGGCCATCGGTGGTTAGCCGGCTAGCCCTGCCCCTGATATAGTGGGGGGACCAATCTGAGGTGGAGTTGGGTGGGGTAGGGGTTACATGAGGGTTGATTGGCCAGTCTTGCCCCCTATTGGGGTGGGGGTGCGATTTGGAGCAGGGCTGTCCTGGGGGAAAGGAGGGGACATTTGGCCTGTGGCCAGTTCTTAATCCTTGATTGGGGTGGGAAAGTCTGATCAGGGGCAGGCCAGCAGAAGGGAGGGGCCGTGAGGTTGGCTGGCTAGCCCCACCACCTGCACAGTGGGCGTCATAGCAATTGGTCGTTATGGTCGTTAAGGCCAGTAAGGTCATTGGCTTTTTATATATACAGATGGGAAGCCATGGGTGTGGAATTCAGGCATCAGTAATTTTTAAGATTCCATGGTGATTTCATTGTGTGGCAAAGTTTGAGAGCCTTGGTACCTTCATCACAGAATCTCAAATCTTTTATAGAAAAAAAATTCTCTTAGATCTCATGTCAAAAGTTGAAGTGGGAATTAGGTAAAATTTTCTCCTTGCTATGTGTGACAGAGATTAATTTTCCCAATTATTCATCCCACCTAAGTCCTCTATCCTAAGAGAACTTCTAGTAGTTAACTGACAACATGGCCACTCAGAATAAAGGTTACTTTTTCCAGCCTCCGTTGCAGCAGAGGATGGCCTTATGCCTCGATTCTGGCCAATGGGAGTAAGTGGAAGTGTGTGTGCATATTTCTGGACAGTCCCTGAAGGAACGGTGTGTATTCTTATCTTTTTCCATCTTCTTGGTAGATTGAATGCAAACCTAATCCATGAAGCTCCAACAGCCAATTGGACTATGAGATGACTTAGAAAACAGAAGCCACATGAAGCCAAGAAACAGGGTAGATGGAGCCTGGTTCTCAATACCACAGAGCTTGGAGCCAGCATTCGACTGACTGGCTATCTCTGGGATTCTTAAGAAAAAAATAAATTTCTGTCTTGCTTAGGGCACTGTTTCTGTTAAATGCAGCTGAACTTAATTCTAACAGACTCGGTGGTTCTCAAATTGTGGTACATAGCAGAAATACCTACCAAGCTAATAAAGTACATTAAAGTAGGTGATTTATGATTCCTTAATTTGAGAATAACTATACAGATATCTCTGGGAGCTAGAAAGGAAGCATGATGAGGGTAAAAGTTTGAAAAGTACTAATTGATTAGACTCATTTTGGTAAAGTGAATCTACTGAATAAAATATTTAGCCATGTGGTATAGTGGTTAAAGACTTCAGTTTGGGAGATAAATAGATCTAGACTTAAAGCTTGGACTTGCCACTTACTAAGCCCTAGTACTTAAACTGTTCTAACCAGTTTTCTCATTTATAAAATGGGCCAGTAACAGTTCCTATGGCTGGTGGTATAATGAGAATTAAATGAGATAATCTAAGACAATGCTTAGTATAGGGTTGGCACCCCCTCAAATAAAACATAAAGAAACATGGCACCCCCTCAAATAAAACATAAAAATCCTCTAACTTTGTAGGAAAATAGGGGACATATGAAATTTGCCAAGACAACATCATGTAATGGAAGAAAACATTGGCCAAGAGTCAAGACCTAGATTCTAGGGCTGCTTAGTATAGTAACTACAAGGTAGTAAAGGTTCAGTAAATGTTGACTTGGGGGGGGGGGATAAGGGTAAAATTTATTATCACACTTTGAATTCATTTTAGTCCCTGACTATTCAGTAGCACTCTATTCAAAGTGGTGGCCACTACGCACACACATCACCACTTCACATATACTGGATGGCTATAATTGAAAAAGGACAATAAAAAGCCTTTGCCAGAATATGGAGAAACTGGAACCTGTATACAATGCTAGTAGAAATGCGACATGATGCAACTACTTTGGAAAAACAGTTGGCAGTTCCTCAAAATATTAAACACAGAGTTAGCCCAGGATCAGCAATTCTCTTCAGTACAGACAGAAGAAATGAAAACATGTGTCCTCATAAAAACTTAGACTAGAGTGTTCATGGTACCATTATTCATAATAGTCTAAAAGTGGGAAAACACGCACAAATGTCCATCTACCAAATGGCTAAACAAAACATTACATACAATGTAATATTATTTGGCAATAAAAAGGAAGTATTGACATGCTACAACATGGATGGACCTTGAAAACATTATCCTAAGTGAAGGAAGTCAGTCACACAAAAACACACACTGTGTAATTCCACTTGTAACAAATCCATAGAGATAGAAAGTAGGGTAAGGGATTGCCTAGGGCTGGGGGTTGGAGGAATGAGAATGACTGTTAATAGGTACGAGGTTTCCTTTTGGGGTGAAAAATGTTCTAAATTAGGTAGTGGTGATGGTTGCACCACTCTGTGAATGTAAGAAAGACTGTTGAATTTTTACACTTTAAATGAGTGAATAGTACAGTATGTATATTAAAGCTCAATAATGCTGTTAAAAACAAAACATGGGCTGAAACCGGTCTGGCTCAGTGGCTAGAGCATCGGCCTGCAGACTGAAAGTCCTGGGTTCGATTCTGGTCAAGGGCATGTACCTTGGTTGAGGGCACATCCCCAGTAGGGGGTGTGCAAGAGGCAGCTGATCAATGATTCTCTCTCATTGATCTTTCTAACTCTCTATCCCTCTCTCTTCCTCTCTGTAAAAAAAATCAATAAAATATATTAAAAACAAAAACAAAAACATGGCACCCCTCAAATAAAACATAAAAAACACCCTAACTTTGTATGAAAAGAGAGGAGATATGAAATTTGCCAAGACAACATCATGTAATGGAAGAAAACATTGGCCAAGAGTCAAGACCTAGATTCTAGGGCTGCAGTTACTACTTACTAACAGCAAGGCCTAGGTCAAGTCTCTGAACTTCTATCTTCAGCCTCTTTATTTATTAAAGGATGAGGGCTCCATTTATGATATTTGGTGGCAAAGATGTCTTTCCTGTTGACCCGATAGAGCAGCTGTTGCATCAGATTCTCAAGAGGCTTGATGATCCCCAAAACACAAGAGCTGCTGCCTTCTGGCGTCAACTCTGTACTCTCCTTGCTGGTAAAAATCTGATGAAATGCCTGCAGGAGATCCCCAGGTTGCCAGGCCAATGAAACAGGCCTTCCTCAGCAGGGACTGCATAGTATATTCCACTAGGAATCCTGCAGAGAGAGAGGGCTTGTCTCAGTTTTGATGGAAGCATTTGGTTCAGGCTGTGCCCTTCCCTAGCAGACAGAGGGATGTGAGGGAGAGCATAAAAGCACTCTTCAAGTTGTCTCTGCTCAAATTCTCTTCCTTATACTATATCAAGAACAAAACAAATACAACAAGAAATTTTGCCCAATTGCAGACTCATCTAAAAAAGAATAATGTAAATGTGAGAGGGAAAGGGACATTGATTTCAATCCTTTCACCTCAGTGATGCAGAAATCAATGACCGGAGGTTTAAATGATTTGCTCAAGGTCCCATTATCTGTTGAATAGGGACTGAAATCCTTGACTGTTGACTCTATTTCTGATGCCTTTTCCTTTGACCTAATACAATACATCTTTTCAGTTGAAATTCACAGAGTGGAAGAGGGAAGATTTAGCCTCATACATACCTTAGTTTCATTTAAGTGAACAAACATCCAATTAAATTGCAAGTCAGTGCTGAAGAAATTAAACCTGAGATTTTCTCTTAAAGAATTACTGCAATCAAACAGAAGGCCAGTGTTTCCAAACACTTTTGTTGAAAAATTTGGTATGCCTCCTGCCTCAGAACTCGGTTATCTTTTTTTCTCTAGGCTCACTTAGTGCTCTTATGCTATCTCATTATAAATATGCCATTCTCTTCTTCATAACTGACAACCAATCAATCAGGAAATCCTATTGACTTGACCTTCAAAATATATCCAGAATCCAGCCACATTATCATCGCTTCCACACTGGTCTAAGTGGATTACTGTGACAGCCTCCCAACCATTCCCTAGTTTCTGTTCAATAGACCAAGGCAAAACAATGCTTTGAGAGAAAGGAAGTCAAATTACATCACAACTCTGCCCAAAAGCCCCAGTAGCTTCCCATAAAAGTCAAGGTCCTTACTGTGGCCTCCAAGTCCCTGCCCACTTGCCCCTCCCTCTTCTGCTCATTCTGCTTCTACCATGGAGGGGGTCTCCTTGCTATTCCCTGAGCAAGGCAGATGTACTCGCCTGCCATGACATCTCGGTATAATGCGGCAACTTATTCCTCCACTCCTCTACTTTTGTCCTCCCCCATAGCATTTGCTATGATTTAATATACTATATAGTTAACTTACTTATTATATTTACTGCTTCTTCCCCACCACCACGCTAGAATGTAAGCTTCAGGACCCCCAGTCCCTGGAACAGTATTGACATGGAATACATGTTCAATAAACATTTGTAGAAGGAATGGATGTTCAATAAACATTTGTAGAAGGAATGTTCTACATGTAAAAGGAATAGATGTTCAATAAACATTTGTAGAAGGAATGTTCAATAAACATTTGTAGAAGGAATTTCTATTTCTTCAATGACATTTTAGGGGCAATTGGAGCACCTAGGCCTGACATATGCTAGCTACTCAGTTAGCCGTGATCTCGTAGATTAAGTTAATTTTTAAAAGTCATCATTGCTACTAGTCATCCAATACCTAGCATGCACCAAGTTCTTTTTTACATTCTCTTGACCACCCTGTAATAGGTAGATGCTATTATTATTAAGTTGATTTTTAAAAGCCATCATTGCTACTAGTCATGCAGTACCAAGCATGTGCCAAGTTTTTTCTCAACCTTCTTGTGACCACCCCATTAGGCAGGTACTATGATTATCCCCATTTTACAGACGAGAGAACCGAGTTTAAATATATTGCCTATGATCGCATAGCTCAGAAATATCCAAATCGGATTAAACTTTAGGTCTGTCTTATTCCAAAGCCTGTGATCTTTCTATTTTGCTAGTAGCAAGTTTCTTTCTGGCATGATTGAAGGAGGTCATGAAAAAAATAAACAACTGCATTAATTTGCAATTAAAGAATGGCTCCAACACATTCTTGCTTTGCAACCCTGGGCAAGTTTCTTAACCTCTAAGTTTATTTTCTCATCTGTAAAATGGACCTCACAGTGCATAGTGTGAAGAAAAGAGAAATAAGGGAGATAGTATTTAATATCAAAGATTTCATAAACATCAAATAAATATTCGCTTCAAGGGATTTAAAAGCGCTTATAATTAAACACACACATTCATAAATAGAACTTGGAGGAAGGCATGAGCCCGTTGCCATGGGAAATCAGTGGTAGGGCTTTTTTCTAAAGCCAAGCACACAGAGGCAGGGCTCAAGGAAACAATGCAGGAGTGGGGCAGAGAGGACCACTGTTGCAAACCACAAGGGAAGGAGAGGGACATTCTTCTGGAGTCACATTTTGTCCTTGCCTCCCAGGAGTTGGCTTGCTCGCGTCTTTCATTAAAACACTACAGCAGGCCTTTTTTTCAACACTTTGCTGAACAAGTGTCACAGGATACCTGAAGTTTCCTGGAATTGAGTCATCCCCTGCAATTTCAAATATCTGAAGTGCTCAGTAAAAGAAAAGCTCCAACTTGTTGTCTTTCTGCCAAGCTTCTTTGGGAACAATAGATGATGAAAGCCATTCTGGCAATGTTAGGTGTGGGGGAGGTTGAGCCAAAGGCTAGGAGGTCCCCTAGGTTAAGGAGTAACAGCCTAGCACCCATAAGACTCCAATTAACTTGGCGGAGAGCCTAGGGCTTGCCTCATGCACCCTGGAGGAGCCCACATCTTCTCAAGACCCTGACATGGGACAGGCAGCGTTGATACATGTTATTTTCTTTTCTTCTTAATGGTCTCTGGGGACATGTGAATATTCCTTAAATAAATAATTTGACTTCATGAAAGATGAATTAGCATATAGTCTAATAACAAATTTTTAAAAAATATTTAGAAGCCTCTGACCCTAATGTGGCAACAATTAAAAATATATATATATTTTAAAATCTGTGTCCATGTAACATACGTGACATTCTTGGTTTTCTAGCTAATATTGCAGGGTTCTGATATTGAGGAAGTTGGGACAATAGGATATATAAGACATGTCATGATTAAGTCTGGCTGTGAATAACAGAGCTGTGGAAATTAGCAGCTTAAACAAAATACAGTGGAACCTCCGTTCTCAAACTTAATTCATTCTGGAAGGCGATGGGAGAAGTGATTTGTTCGAAAAATTGAGATTCCCTGGGTAAATGCCTCTGCCAGTGAGAGTTTTCAGGACTTCTCACTTGAGTGATAGAAACAGGTACCATATTTTTATTGTTTTTAATTAAAATTTGTTTTAATTGAAAAATTAATACATACATGATTTAAAAATCCATGAACATTTATAAAGTATGAAAGAGTCTGTGAAAAGTAAACTGTTCTAATCTGCCTCACTTCAAACAAACAAACAAACAAAAACAACAACAAAAAACTGGCAATCCCAAGGTCCGGTGAAAATGTGGAGCAACTGAAATTTTCATGCAGTCAACAAAGTCAAATATCAACAGTAAACAATTTAAATTTCTTTTGAGAGCCAAATTTTTTAAACTGAAACTTCTTCTAACGCCACTTCTTCAAAATAGACTCGCCCAGGTCATGGTATTTTGTGGAAGAGCCACACTCAAGGGGCCAAAGAGCCACAGTTTGCCGACCACAGTGCTAGGACTAACAAATGGTAGAGCCATTGAGAAAACAGACTGAAATAATGTTAAAAATAGGGAAGAGTATAATTTTAATTGTGTATCAAGGATTCATACACTTAAAAAGTTCAAAGAAGACAGTTTGCTGAAATGTTGATCAGAGTTTTCTGTGGTGGGTGATTTTATTTTCTTTCTTGTTGGCTTCTGTTTTTTTCTTTAAAATACTCTAAAATTGTAATTGTGAACGAAACATTCTAAGGTTAAGGGTATGCAGCAGATACTCCTGACCTTGTATTTTGGATCACTGGTGTTATTGCTCCATAGAAGCATACTATTTTGAAAATCTACATTCATTGTGCACAATGGGTAGAGTCTAAGAACTTCTCAGGGGCTCAAATATTTAAAAACTGAAAAAAATAAACCACATATTGGTTTCTAAATGTACCAAAAAACTGACAATATAAAAATCACTAAATATTTAGATAAATGTCTATGAAAAGCTACATTTGTGGGTTTTGTCTCCAGAAACCATATGCCATAACATTTTGAAGCACAATACAATACTGTAATATTGAAATATATTAGAGGTTTTCTTACAAATTTAAGTATGGTTCTGTTTATACTTGTTAAGGTTCACCCTTTTAAATATGAGATTCAAGACTCTTAAGACTTCAGTGTCCAATACGGTAGCCACTAGCCACCTGTGGACTGTGGCCAGTCCTGAGAGGTGCTGAAAATGTAAACTACAAACCAGATTTTGAAGACTTTTAATTTAAAAATATACATATTGTTAGTAATTTTCATATTGATTACTTGTAGAAATAACATGTATATGTAAATTAAATAAAATGTATATTAAAACTAATTTACCTTTTTTTTTTTAAGAGTAATTGGTCCCATTACTGTACCTGTTTCCTTTTACTTTCTCAATGTGGTTACTAGAAAAATTTAAGTTATATATATATATATATATATATATATATATATATATGTATATGGCTCACAGTATATTTCTGCTTTAAAATCTGTTCTCAATCTAGCCTTTAAGACTCATATTCTCCCTCATCTCTGTGCATGAATAAACAATACAGACCCCTCTCTCATTCACTCTGTAAGATAGTGTCACTTTCTGCTGCCCTCTCCTGGGCTGCAGTCCATTTCTCCCCTTTAATTCATGTTTAAATTCTATTGATCTTTAGGCCCCAGCTAAAATGCTGCCATATCAGTGAAGCGTTCTTGCATTCGTAGGGATCCTATTCAGCTGCATACAACAGACACCATAGTGAGATGCTTCAATCAATAGGTGTTTCTCCTCCTCGTGTGTCCAGAGGTGGGTCAGTCAGGGCCTGGTGCAGCAGCCTCCTGGCATTATCAGCCTCCAAGCTCTTTCTGCCTTTTAGTTTCAGAACATCCTTGGTGTGGGGCTTCTCTAATCACGGTCACTTTATCGTCACGAGACAGCGGATCTACCTCCAGCCCTAAGTCTGCCTTCTGGGTAGGAAAAATAAAAAGCAAGAAGGAGAAAAAAGAGATATCTACCAGCATAACAGGAAAGCAAACTTGCCCAGCAATCTTCAGCAGACTTTCACTTGGATCTCTTTGGCTGGGATTGTGTTAAATAGATACCCATTTTGCATGACACAGAGAAAAATATGGTCCTTTTTGGTTTTGCTGTTGTTTCATTCTTGTTGTTGACTTTGTTTTTGTTTTGCTGAACAAACAGCTGCAAAGAAAAATTAGTAAGGAAAAGGGGATTCTAGTAGTGCCTGCCCACATCTTTGATTTTACTGGTCAAAATTTATTTCCTTGGGTGGTGCTGGATACACACTGGAAATTGCTATTGTTTTTGCTTCCCTCTTTCTAGCTTCCAGAGGGATTTTGTTTCCCCATAAACATAGTTTTTTTCTTCAAGCAAAGAACACAATAGTTTATCACATTTTGGATTTTCTTAATTACCATACCATTCCGGTATTGCCTCTGGAGGCTTTTCATTCATTGTGCACAAAGCCTAGAGTCTAAGAGCTTTTCAGGGACTCAAATATCTGAGACCTGAAAAACAATGTATTCTTTTTCAAATGCACAAAGGAAATAGTAATATGAAAATCATTAAATATTTAGTTAAATGTCTTTGAAATATATAGTTCTATCCAATACATTAATTGTTAAATTTAGTATTCACACAGATGTTATGTTTGAAATATATTTGCAGATTGTAGTCTCATTCTCCTGAGTATACATAGTAATCACCCAGAAATCATAGCCAAACAGAAATTAAATGATTTTCTTTTAGCTTTAGTGAACATTTCCATTGCCTCCCCACATCTTTTCCAGCCAGGTTTTGCTCCAAGCCTTTTACAGTACAATAGCCCTCCCCCACTTGTCTGCAGGAATACATTCTAACGCCCCCAGGGAATGCCTGAACCCGAAGATAGTACCAAACCCTTTTGCTGTACATACATACCCATGATAAAGTATAATTTATAAATTAGGCAAGGTAAGAAATTGATAACAATAACTAATAATAGAACAACTATAGTTATATGTGAATATCTCATTTTTCTAGAACAAGGGGTCTATGGTACAATAAAGTATTTTGAGAGAAACCACATTGACATAATTTTAATATGCATAATTTTAATATAACATAATAATAAATTGATAACAATATCTAATAATAGAATGTTCTATTATTAGTTATTGTTATCAATTTATTATTATGTTATATTAAATCATCCAATGTCATCCAAGAATAGAGGATTAGTTGGGTAAACCATGGTATAATACTATCTAGCCTTAAAAATTATGAAGTAGCTGTACATTTCTTAAAATGAAAAGATAAGCATGATAAAATTTTTAAAAATACATTACATTGCTATATGGTATGCTCTGATTTTACATACGTTTGTGCATATATGCAATTACTGGCAGTATACACATAAAACTTTTAGTACTAGATAATTAGATTGTGGAAAATGATTTTTCCTCTTTGATTATTTTTCCCCCCTAAAAGTTGTAACTGAATCTGGAAAGTTTGTGTATTGAATATTGAAAAAGGTCTCCATATCTAAGGGGTCAAATGTGAGGGCTCTTTTGTTTGTTTGTTTGTTTGTTTGTTTGTTTGTTTTGGCTGATCAGGCGGGCCACAATCGGCAGCAACGTGGACACACTTTGGGCACAAACATTGCAGGCCAGCTGCTACCCTGGCGGCTTGCCTCCATTTAACACAGAATTCTTATTTTAAGATGAATCATTCCTGCTTTTCCTTGGGAGCTCAGCATCCTACCTGGCCCCTTCCGTTAGCTTTGTGATGGGAAAGTTTTTTATTTTATTTTTTATTTTCTTTCTCTTTTTTCTAGCCACTGTGGGAAGCAAAACCTGTCTTCGGGTGCCTATTTTGAATGCAGAGCCCATGACCTGCCAGAGCATGGACAACACAGCTTTGAAACATGAACATGAGCATGCGTGGTGCATAGCCACGCCGTCTGTGCAGTGCATGGAGCCTGCAGAACTCACACAGGCCTGCCTCACTCCTCCCCGTCCCGATGAAATTATTAGTCCCCAGTAGCATGCTGTTTGAGTTACTTGGAAATATCTCTTTTCCTTGCCTGCTCCTCACCCTGAGCGCCGTTGGTCTCCTTGCTTCTGGCAACAGTCTTATAGTTGTCACATGACCAGCAATCACAGGGAACCAATTGTTTCACCCACACCATCCATTATAGAAGGCACAGCAGAGTGGCCGCTTAATTCCAGGCACTGGCCAGGTATTCAGAGAATGGCCCTGTACTGGACTTCCTGGTATGAAGCTTGCGGAATTGCTTAGTGATCATGTTCCACTAGCTATTTGCCTCCTGGAATTTTCCTCCTGGAGGGCTGAAGCTAGAAAGGAGTCATGACATACCTAGTGTGGAGGAAGAGTAGGGCCAGAATGGGTCTGAGGTTTCATCCGCCCTCCTGGCCTTCTCTTCCCTCCCAGAGCCTGTCTGGAGCTCCGCAGCATAAACCGGAAGAGGAAAGTGGCAGGGCCCTGGGAGGAGAGGGGCCCAAGGAGGAAGGAGTGTGATTTGAAAACGGGGCAGGAGAGCTGCTTGCTATTGTGTATTTTCACCCACCGCTTTGGGGTGGCCAGGGACCCTCAGAAGCAAAAACAAGTGGCTATTTTCTCCCCCTTGGGAAACAAGTGATAAAATAGCAGAGTAACGTCAATGAAGCTCTCTCTCTCTGAAGCACTAATAAATTCAATACCAGTTGCAGATTCCAAGATGCTGCTCTTTGACTTCCAGTGCCTTCAGTGTTGCCATTTTTGCTCACAAAGAAGTGAGATAAATGGAGGCCGTGAAACAGATTACTAAGTAAATTCTTAAGTGCAAAAAGTCTGAGTTCTTACATGCTTTCAGTTGCTTTCGGTCTCTTGGTTATATGAACTGATACTAGCATCTTGCTTTTATAAGTGGGCATTATAATATATTTTTGTTAGCCATTGGGAATACAATGCAAACGTCAGATAGGTAATATGAAAATTAAATACAGATTTCCTCTAAGACAGTATTACTTTTATTGGTCAACAGCTTGATGAGTGGTAAAGAAAAAAAATGCTTGAAAAAAAAGAACTATGCAAACGTAAGCCATTGTTATATGGTTCAAATGGATTCTTGGTAGGAAAATGAATGTCATCATTTACATAAGATATCTATTTAATTTCCAGCCTTCTACCTGACTAGGAACTTCACATTTTGCAATCGACACAAATTTAAGTGACAGCTCTGAGTGGGATACCATTCTGACCACCTCCTAGTCACCCCATCATTGAAGGAGGGAATTCCCAGCCAAATGGTACAAGAGGGCCAAAGCATACCACACCTGACATTGGATAGATGAGAATGACAGCAGTACAGCAGTCACACATACCTACAGCAGAATGACAGCAGTATAGCAGTCACACATACCTACAGGCAGTGGGAAGATATCACACACTGGAAGTTATCCGGGAATTGAGTGAACAAGCAGGAGCTGCAGGAGGCAGGCTTTATAGCAACAAGAGGTAGGGTGACCCCTGATTCCCATGGGAGGATGTGACTGGGTGTTTGAATAATTTTATAGGCTGGCAGGGAAATGATATCTATATCTATTAGGTTGAGGACCAGGTGGAGTGTAGCTGTTCTGTCTAATGGGGGAACCAGCCAAGTGGGGAAACTTTCCCACTGGGTGGAACTATCTGGCAAAAGCAGGAGAGCTCACAGGTAGGCCCCTTAAACTGTATGTGCAAAAGAAGAGTAAGACAGGGTTCCTAACAGCGAAGAGCTTGAATTTTCTGGGCTGGGATGGAAGTGGGGGTTGGGGGTCTGGGAGTGTCAAACTATTATAAATGGTTCTGACTGCAAGCACCAGAGAACTTCTGAGGAAATTTGACAGTAACTGGGATAGATAAACTTCATAAAATTCATGATGCTTGCCTAGAACCTCAAAGGTGGGGAGGATGTGTGGTTAGAGGGAAGTGTGTGTGTGGGGAGGGTGTTATTTCAGAAGAGGAATGAGGTAAAAAAGCTTTTGCTTATGTTTAAAGAACATTATATGTATTTATTCAACACTAGTAGCCCAGTGCACAAATTCGTGCACATTGAAAGGAAATTAATTAGAAGAAATATTTTAATATCACTATTCACCCTGTCTCTATAACAGAAGTGTCAGAGGTAAAAGAAAATTAGTAAAATTTACATGAGAATAATACATCAGTTGATCAATAAACCAGCAATAACAACATGATATAACAATGAAAATTTTCCATGAAATTTTTATTGTCAGAATCTTTGTTTATCAGTGTTTTTTTTTTTAAAATATGCCAGGTATTTTGGAAAATTTATATCATTTGGACTAACTTTTCCTTTGCTACAACACAGAGTAAATTTTCCACCAGATGGTTTTTCATTGGAGAAATTTAGGGATAGGCAAAATTGGCATGTAACAGTCATTCCAACAAAACTGTGTTCGATAATTGCATCCTCATTTACCTCATTTTCATTAAGAAGGCAGTTCCTACCGGTATTGGTAGTAATTGACAATGACTGTTTTTCAGAGATCTCTTTCTTTTGGCCTCAGAGATACATTGTGCCAATAGTTGGTCTTCAGATATATTCTGCCGACAATTTTGGCTTCAGAATGTCAACAAAAATGTGACGTCATTACCTGTGCCCACACCACTGTTTGCGGGGCTTGGCTTGGCCGTGGGCTGCATTTTGCACCACAACAACATCAGCTGCAATTTGGTGGGCTGTCACTCGGGTGGTGGCAGGGCCTATAGCCCACTTGGGGGAAGCTGAGTGGTGCTTTGTCAGCGCCATTTCTCTGTGCATCTCGGCAGCTCCTGCATTGAGCATCTGCCCCCTGGTAGTCATTGTATGTCATAGCGACCGGTCAAACAGTAGGAAGGACACTTAGCATATTAGCCTTGGTAGATACCTATTGAGGGCCTGTTCAGGGCTCAGACAGTCCAGGTGTAGGGTAAAAAAGAAGCAGACCTTGCTGGTTGGACTGTCTGGTCCAAGTTGAGGGTGAACTACAGGGCAGTGAAGTCCCCAAAAGGCATTTGACTGGGGTCTACCCTTCACCAAGGGCTTCAAATATGGACTTTGGACATAATCTCCAATGAGGTAAAGCCACCACAGAAAAATATACCCACAGAAGAAAAAGATGCTCAATTTTAAAATTGTTGTAGACACTTAAAATTACCGCAATTTCAATACTTTTTTTTTTTTAGCATTTAGTTTTTCATATTCTAGGACCTTAAAAAAATGGGAGTAGCCCTGGTGTCCCCCAACTTCAGGAATGCCCTGCTAGCCAGATTGCTTCATGTGGCCACCATCCAGCCACATCAGGTTGGCTCTTCTGGGATCACCCCTAGATGGCCTCATCTTTGTCCTTGCTGAGCATTTCCGTGTCAGTGCCCCCGGAGCACTCTGGGCTTGTTCCCTCCTGTGAAGTAGTTGGAGCTTAATGCTCCAGCCAACTGGTCTACCCAGCATGTACTGGCAGGCACAGAAAGAAAAGGACGCCTGTAAATTACTGAAGGGAGCATGCTGTTCCTTCCAGTACAGGACAGTCAATTTGGGGTTGTCCAGGACAAATGTGTACCCCCTAAGATATTTATCAGAAACTTATTTCACCTCTTGTACTTGGCAATGAAAGCATGCGCACCAACATGTCCTTAGATTCGTTCTAATTTTATATCCCAAATATGCTCTGAGAGAAAAGATATCGGGGTGTTCTTGAGCTCCAGGAAATTCATTATAATTTAACTTTTTCTTCCTTAATGAATAACTATGTGCTCTGTGTTACTTATTTGTGACCCAACAAATAGTGTGTCTAGTAAGATGTAAAGAAAAAGAAAGCTCACCATATCTTCAGGAATCAACAATGACAGCAACAACAACAAAAGCTTAAAAAGAGAAAGAAGAAGAAAAAAAACATTCATGGATACAAGTCGGCAGCAATGAAACCCAAAAGTTCGAATAGAAAATGGCTAGAATTCTCATGGCAAGAAATGAACTTGTCCCAAAAGAAATGGCTGTACAGATCAACCCAAAGAGTACCGGCACAATCAAAATAGTAGGTTTGGTTTGGGGAACAGACAAGGGTAGATGTATGTAAACATCACATTAGCCATTCTGAGAACTGCTTTGCAGAGTTTTAATGACAACTGTGCTACCTTCACAATGACCCCGTGGGTAATGATGTTCTCAGATCTGGACATCAGGAAATCTTTCAGTATGTACTTGATCAGTGAGAAGAAAGCCAAACTGACCCTAAATGTGACTATGAGTTCAGTTGACACCTTAATGGGAAAACAAAATATACAAAGTCTGTTGGAGTCACTAAAGCTTATAATGTACTGGAACGGGAAGTCAGTGTACTGTACATTCTTGCAGGAGGTGTAACATTTCAGATGTGTTCTTTCAGGCTGGCGGTTTTTTTGGGAAATGAGTGCATAAGAATAATAAGACAGACAAATCACCACTCACATCCTGAAGAAATTCTGACTTCATCTTTGGACTGTGGTTTTCTCTGGAACCCTGAGTTGCTTTTGAATCATAATGCATGCTTAAAACCGACCACAGGGGCTCTCACATGAAGCTTGGGGAGACATAAATGTAGGATTAGAGGATCCTGGGTACTGAAGTAATGTGGGGATTGCTAAAACACTAGTGCCAGCCCTGGATCTATTAGTGCTGTAGCTTTGCTCCTGGTCAGCTGAACGAGCTTTTGAGCAGGGAGGTCCTGGTGCCTTGGTCCACTGCACCGAGGCCCAGGAGGTACCATGGGGTCTGTCTTTTCTCTCATTTATAAAAATGTACTGTCTAAAGTAGCTATGTGGAAGAATAATTATAGGAACAAATGCACACAAAACTTCATTTTGTTTGACATTATTTATTTTGCATAATTTTTTTGTTTTATGGTCAGGCTGCTTTATCAGCCAAATTAGCCACTGTCCACCATTTGCAAGGGTCGCCTCAGCGCCAGGACTAAGGTGAGATGAGTGAGGTACTTACCCTGGGCACAAACTTTAAGAGGATGCTGAAAAACTCAGCAATTAAGTGATATTTTTATTTATTTTATTTTTTTCTTTAATAAATCTTTATTGTTCCTATTATTACAAATGTTCCTCATTTTTCCCCCTCCATTGCTCCCCTCCACCAAGTTTCCATCCCACCCTCTGCCCTTTCCCCATCCCCATTGTCCTCATGCATAGGTGCAGTTTATGTTCAGTCTCTTCCCGCCCACCCCCTCCCCACTCCCCATTTCCCTGAGAATCATCAGTCCACTCTCCTTCCATACCTCTGATTCTATTATATTCACCAGTTAATATTGTTCATCATGATTTTTACTTAATGAACTGTTTTAAAAACCAAATGGACAAACCATGACTCACAGGTCATGGTTTTCTTGTAAATAAATTTTTTTAGAACTAGGGCCAGGATTTGAGCAAGGTCAGTGAGGCAGGATCGTGCATGTAAATAATCAGATCCTGTTCTGTATTTATATTTTTATTGTTTATCATGGATTTTTTTTTTGGTATTAATTTTGGCTTTAAAAAATATCTCATATAGCTAAATTGCCTTCTAAACTTCTTCTCACTCCCATTAATTTTGCTTATTTTCTAATTTAATAAATCTTTATTGTTCAGATTATTATAATTGTTCCTCTTTTCCCCCCCCCATAGTTCCCCTCTACCAGTTCCTACCCCACCCTCTACCCTTACTCCCCTGCACTGTCCTCATCCGTATGTGTATGATTTTTTTGTCCAGTCTCTTCCCGCATCCCCCATACCCCTTTCCCAGTCAGTCCAGTTTCTCCACGAATGAGTCTGAGTTCCCAGAGTCTCACCAAGAACTGGAGTTCAGTGCAGTTGGGAGCTTTTGTCTCCCTTCCAATTGAGAAAGCCAGCTGTTTGCTCAGTTGCCTGCCCTCTCCAAGCGCACACCTCGGTACCTCTGCCTTCTGCAGTTTCTCTGAGTCTCAGTGTGCTTGTCTCTTTCCTGATAGTCCAATTTCTCCCAGTATGAGTCTGGGTCCCCAGAGTCTCGCCCGGAACTTGAGTTCAGCACAGTTGGGAGCTTTTATCTCCCTTCCTTTTGAGAAAGCCAGCTGAGCACTTAGTTGCCAGCCCTCTCTGCACACATGCCTCGGTACCTCTGCCTCCTGCAGCTCCTCTGAGTCTCAGTGTGCTTTTTATCTTTCCTTCTAGTTGTAGAATTTCCACTCAGCTAGCCTTTCTTTTGGTTCTGGGTGATGTCCGTTTTATCTTTTAGTTGTAGTTTTGAAATTGTTGGGCGAGGCAGCAGTTTAGGTGTTTGCCTATGCCGCCATCTTGGTTTCTCATCTCACTCCCATCAATTTTGGCAGTTACCAAGTTATCCTAGATTAACAACATTAATTGGTGTCTAGTACATAAAGCTGACCCTGCTCTGCCTCCCTCCCCGCCACTCATCGGTGCTTTCTTCCTTCTTAGGGGTGTGATCAATTTCAGGCCTTGTTCCCCTATTTTCCCGTCTTTTTCAGCTCAGAGTTAGGTTAATCCCACCATAGGTAGTCAATTTATTATATCCATACATAATTCTTTTTCTTTTTAAAAATTTTTTTATTTATTTTTAGAAAGGAGAGAGAGAGAAAAAAATATATATATATATAGAGAGAGGGAGATTTGTTGTCCCATTTATTTATGCATTCATTGGTTGACTTTTGGATGTACCCTGACAGGTATCAAACCCACAACCTTGGCGTATTGGGACGATACTCTAACCAACTGAGCTACCTGGCCAGTGCCATAGTTATTTTTTAATATCCTTTTTCTTCCTCTCTCCAAATTGTCAGGATGAATTTTTACTTAGGATATTTCTTTAAACCGACTTGGAGATGAGAGAAAGCATTGTCAAGAACCTGCGTCAGTAGAGTGACCTTGGGCAAGTTCCTTAGCGTTGGTGGAGCTGCTGTCTCCACTTGTAAAGTAGGTGGGTTAAGATGACTAATCTTTAAATTTCCTCCAAGCTGTACAATTTCTAGACCATAGGTTATACACCTGAACTGCTAAAGGTCTCGAGAGTACCTGAAGGTTCCGGTAATCCATTTGTAAATTAACAACATACACGTACGCTAACACACACACACACACACACATCATTTTTTAAAATTAGAGTGTCACATTTGCTGGAATGCATTTTTTAAAAATATTGTTTATTTAATGGCATGTAATTGGCTACTTCAGTGTGTCTATTGACAAATACAGAATCACACCTGAAGAAGCTTACATCAGAAAAGAGCTCTAGGAGGAGAAAATGGCGGAAGAGCAGATGGGCGGTTTCTGAGTCTTGTCCCGAGGAAGAGAGAGAAAGCAGCTGAGGATCGCGCTAGGAGTGCTCGTCAACAAGCCAGGAGACTAGCAAACACCAGAGGAAATTTGGGGTCTGCTGATTAGGGAGCCACCAGCAGCTGACCACCCACAGCTGGGTCCCTTGCGGGAGATACTTGCCGGCGCGGACGGGAAATCTCGCCATCTTGGAAGGGAGGAGGTTCGAGTGTCGGAGGCCTGATTATCCCCAGCCCCAAGGAACACCAAATGAACATAGTCGGCGCGAACCCTTGATCTCAGAGGAGCTCAGATTTCGCAGCGATCCGGTGGGTGAGTTCCCCTCGGACCGGTAGTTCTGACTGAGTTCCACTCGGCGCAGCAACACCTCCCCCCCCCTGCGCGCCAGCCGCGCGGTGCACAGAGGCTGAGGGACTGGGACCCGTAGTTCTGACCGAGTTCCACTCGGCACAGCAACACCCCCCCCCCCCCTGCGCACCAGCCGCGCGGCGCGCAGTGGCTGAGGGACTCGGACCGGTAGCTCTGACCGAGTTCCACTCGGCGCAGCAACACCCCCCCCCCCCTGCGCACCAGCGCGCGCGGCGCACGGAGGCTGAGGGACTGGTCTTGGATTTACTTCTCAGCTGGAGGCGCGCCTGTCTGTGGACAGGGCTCCTAAGACTAGGGATATCTGGGGAGCAGCACAGCTGGATCTGAGTCCGGGAGGTGGCCGCGGAATTGCAGGGGAGTGCAGCCAGCTCCGGACCGCCCCACCCCCAGCCATCAAAGACACAGAGAAGAGGAAAAAGCTAGAAAGGCTTTAGAGTCCTGGAAGTCATTCAGAAACACTGCCACCCAGAGGCTAAAGCACATAGGGTCTCTAGATTGGCTTAAAAATCAGGTCTTGTAATCAACACGGAGGAACGGTGAAACACAGTGAACTGCCACTACCGCCCAGACTGGGAACAGGCGTGCAAGACATAGCAACACAGAAAGTGAATGACCTTCATTACTGCAAATTTTGTTTAATTTTTAATTTTCAATTTTTATTTTTTTAACTGTTGAATTTTTGTTTTTTACCTACTTTAATTGCAAAGTTTACTCAAGAAATTTTTTTCATCTGCCATCACTAGATTTTACCTTTTTAATTAATTCATTTTTATAGGTAATCAACATTATTACTACTACTATTTTACCTTTTTTATCTTTTTTATCTTATTTTCTTTTGTTTATTTTTATTACTACTTTTTAAGTGTCATATTATAATCCTTTTTTTTTTGCTTTCTATTTTTTTTTCCTTTTTCCTCTATTTCCTTTTTTCTCTATTTCCTCCTGCGGGATTATTATTCTAAAAACTATTCATACCTTGCCTTCTCCAACGCTCTATTCTATCTCAAACCTACCTTTATGACATCTCTCTATTCCTAACCCTTTACCTTTGGTGTCCTGCTTATCTTAACCCTTTACTGCTATAGATTTTCCTTACTCTTTCTGTTTACCCTCTCCAAAATTTTCACCTGTCCTGTGTATATATAATTCCCAACCCCCTGCTCCAATCCCATTCACACCTACCTTGCCACTGCCCCCCCACCAAAAAAAAAAAAAAGCCTTCTCTCTACCCCTTTGTTGTTGTATGTTGAATGCTAACTATATCAAAGGTTTATGCTTTTTTGTGTGTGTGTAAGATTGGTTTGCTTATTCTTTTTATTGGATTGTATGTTCTTGTTATCTGGGTTCTAGACACCTTTATTGGAGGATATTAATATTGCAAACACATTTCTGTCCAGTGCCTTGTGTGTTGTACCTGGTTGTGTTGTATTTTGTGCCTTTAAATCAAAGCAGGAGGGAGAGAACTACGTTACCAGGCACCCTATAAAGAGAGAGCATGGGGAGACTAAGAAACAACCCGCCTGTGAAAGAAAATCAACCATCACCAGAAAATGAAGTAAACGAGTTAGAGGCAAGCAACCTACCAGAGCAAGAATTCAGAGTAATGATCATAAGTTGGCTAAAAAGAATGGAAGACAAATTTGACAATATGAATAAGACCCAAGAGGAAATGAAGAAGACCCAAGAGGAAATGAAGGTGACCCAAGAGGAAATGAAGGTGACCCAAGAAGAAATGAAAAATGACATCGCTACTATGAAGAACTCAATAGAAAGCATCAAGAGTAGACTAGATGAAGCAGAAGACCGCATCAGTGAGCTAGAAGACAAAATGGAAAAAAATACCCAATTACAGCAGTTGCTAGAAAAAAAAATTAAAAAACAGGAGGAGAGCCTAAGGGAGCTTTGGGACAATACAAAACAAAACAATATTAGAATAATAGGGGTTCCAGAAGGAAAGGAAACTGAGCAAGATATGGAAAAAGTATTTCAAGAAATAATGACAGAAAACTTTCCTGAGATAGAGAAGAAAAAACCAACACAAATCCAAGATGCTCGAAGGGTCCCCAACAAAATGAACCCCCAAAGATCAACACCCAGACACATTATAATTAAACTGGCAAAAAACATCGACAAAACCAGAATCTTAAAAGCAGCCAGAGAGAGACAGAAAGTTACATATAAAGGAAACCCCATCAGACTAGCAACTGATTTCTCAACAGAAACTCATCAGGCCAGAAGGGAATGGGATGACATATACAAAGTCATGCAAAGGAAGGGTCTGAACCCAAGAATACTGTACCCCGCAAGGCTGTCAATCAAAATTGAAGGTGTAATCAGGAGCTTCAACGACAAAAACAGACTAAAGGAATTTATCTCCAACAAACCAGCAATGCAAGAAATGCTAAAGGGTCTACTGTAATAATAAAGAAATAGGAAGTGAAGAAGGAACACAGGGGGATAGAATAAAAATGGCATCAAATACCTACCTTTCAATAATTACTTTAAATGTAAATGGTTTAAATGCTCCAATTAAAAGACATAGGGTAACAGAATGGATAAGAAAGCAAAACCCACTCATCTGCTGTCTACAAGAAACCCACCTCAGAAAAACAGACGCCCACAGACTGAAGGTGAAAGGATGGAAAAAGATTTTCCAGGCAAACGGAAACGAAAAAAAAGCTGGGGTAGCAATACTTATATCTGACAAACTAGATCTCAAAGTGAAGGACATAACAAGAGATAAGGAAGGCCACTTCATAATACTAAAGGGTGTAATCCAACAAGAAGAAATAACCCTGGTAAACATATATGCACCCAATTTGGGAGCACCCAAATACATAAAGAAACTGCTGGAGGACATTAAGGGACAGATTAATAGCAATGCTATCATAGTAGGAGATTTTAATACTCCATTGTCACCTCTGGACAAATCATCTAAACAAAAAATCAGTAAAGAAACGTCAATTCTAAATGACGTATTAGACCAGATGGAATTAATTGACATCTTCAGAACATTTCATCCCAAAGCCACAGAATATACATTCTTCTCAAGTGCACACGGGTCATTCTCAAAGATAGACCACATATTGGGACATAGGCAAAGTCTCTTCAAATTCAAGAAGATAGAAATCTTATCAAGCATTTTCTCAGATCACAGTGCCATAAAATTGGAAATCAACTACAATAATAATAAGCCAAAGAAATTAAACACATGGAGACTAAATAGCATGCTATTGAACAAAGACTGGGTTACCAGAGAAATCAAGGAAGAAATCAAAAACATCATGGCAACTAATGACAATGAAAACACAACAATCCAAAATCTATGGGACACAGTAAAAGCTGTTTTGAGAGGGAAGTTCATATCCCTACAAGCCTATTGCAAAAAACAAGAAAGAATGGTAACAAATTATCTTACCCTACAACTCAAACAGTTAGAAAAAGAACAGCAAGAAAGGCCCACTGTAAGCAGAAGGAAGGAAATAATAAAAATCAGAGCGGAGATTAACGACATAGAGACCAAAGACACAATACATAAGATCAACAAAACCAAGAGCTGGTTCTTTGAAAGGATTAACAAGATTGATGAGCCTCTAGCCAGGCTAACCAAGAAACAAAGAGAGAGGACCCAAATAAACAAAATTAGAAATGAAAGAGGTGAAATAACAACAGACCCCGCCGAAATACAAAGGATTGTTACAAAATACTATGAACAACTATATTCCAACAAACAGGACAACCTGGAGGAAATGGACATATTCCTAGAAAAATACAACCTTCCAAAACTCAATCAGGAAGAATCTAAAAATCTCAATAGACCAGTAACTTGGGAAGAAATTGAAGCAGTCATCAAAAAGCTTCCAGCAAACAAAAGCCCAGGGCTAGATGGCTTCACAGGAGAGTTTTACCAAACATTCAAGGAAGAACTAAAACCTATCCTCCTCAGACTTTTCCAAAAAATTCAAGAGGAAGGAACACTGCCAAACTCCTTTTATGAAGCCAGCATCACCCTAATACCAAAACCAGATAAAGACAACTCAATGAAAGAGAATTACAGGCCAATATCCCTCATGAACATAGATGCCAAAATCCTCAACAAAATTCTAGCAAATCGGCTCCAGCAGTACATCAGGAAGATCATACACCATGACCAAGTAGGTTTTATACCAGGAATGCAAGGATGGTACAATATTCGCAAATCAATAAACGTGATACATCACATAAACAAATTGAGAGATAAAAATCATATGGTCATATCTATCGATGCAGAAAAGGCATTTGATAAAATCCAACACCCTTTCCTGATAAAAACTCTCAACAAGGTGGGAGTACAAGGATCATACCTCAACATAATAAAAGCTATATATGATAAACCCACAGCCAACATCATGCTCAATGGGCAAAAACTAAAACCATTCCCTCTAAGAACAGGAACAAGACAGGGATGCCCACTCTCACCACTCCTCTTTGACATAGTACTGGAAGTACTCGCCATCGCAATTAGACAAGAAGAGGAAATAAAAGGCATCAAAATCGGAAAAGAAGAAGTAAAGCTGTCACTATTTGCAGATGACATGATATTGTACATAAAAAACCCAAGAGACTCCATCAAAAAGCTAATAGACTTAATAAACGAATTTGGCAATGTAGCAGGATACAAAATAAATGCCAAGAAATCAATGGCATTTCTCTACACCAATAGTGAACTTACAGAAACAGAGACTAAAAAAGCAATCCCGTTTACCATCGCACCAAAAAAATTAAGTTACCTAGGAATAAACTTAACCAAGGAGGTAAAAGACCTATATGCAGAAAACTACAGGACACTGAAAAAAGAAATAGAGAAAGATGTAAACAGATGGAAGAACATACCATGTTCATGGATTGGTAGAATCAACATCATCAAAATGTCCATACTTCCCAAAGCAATATATAAGTTCAATGCACTCCCCATGAAAATACCATGGACATACTTCACAGACCTAGAAAGAACTCTCCAAAAATTCATTTGGAACAATAAAAGACCCCGAATAGCCTCAGCAATCTTAAGAAATAAGAGTAAAGTAGGAGGAATCTCAATACCAGATTTCAAGCTGTATTACAAAGCAACTGTTCTCAAAACAGCCTGGTACTGGCACAAGAACAGACATATTGATCAATGGAATAGATTAGAGAATCCAGACATCAACCCAAATCAATATGCTCAATTAATATTTGACAAAGGAGGCACGAACATACAATGGAGTCAAGACAGTCTTTTTAATAAATGGTGTTGGGAAAATTGGACACATACATGTAAAAGAATGAAACTAGATCACCAACTTACACCATACACAAAAATAAACTCAAAATGGATACAGGACTTAAACATAAGACGGGAAACCATAAAAATACTAGAGGCATCCACAGGCAGCAAAATCTCAGACATATGCCTAAAGAACTTCTTCACTGATACTAACCCTAGGGCAATGGAAGCTAAAGAGAAAATAAACAAATGGGACTACATCAAAATAAAAAGCTTTTTTACGTCAAAAGAAACCATCAACAAAACAACAAGAAAACCCACTGTATGGGAGAACATATTTGCAAACGATATCACTGATAAAGGTTTAATCTCCAACATCTACAGACAGCTTATACAACTCAATAAAAGGAAAATGAATGAGCCAATTAAAAAATGGGCAATGGACCTAAATAGAATCCTCTCAAAAGAAGACAGAAGGAAGGCCAAGAGGCACATGAAAACATGCTCCAAGTCACTAATTATCCGAGAGATGCAAATCAAAACAACAATGCGGTACCATCTCACACCTGTCAGAATGGCCAACATCAACAAAACAACAAACAACAAATGTTGGCGAGGTTGTGGAGAAAAAGGAACCCTCGTGCACTGCTGGTGGGATTGTAGGTTGGTGCAACCACTGTGGAAAACAGTATGGAGCTTCCTCAAAAAACTGAAAATGGAACTCCCATTTGACCCAGTAATCCCACTACTAGGAATATACCCCAAGAAACTAGAAAGACCAATCAGAAAGGATATATGCACCCCTATGTTCATAGCAGCACAATTTACAATAGCTAGGACTTGGAAACAGCCTAGGTGCCCGTCAGCAGATGAATGGATCAGAAAACTATGGTACATCTACACCATGGAATACTATGCTGCCATAAAAAGGAAGGAATTCTCATCATTTGCAGTAACTTGGATGGAATTGGAGAGCAGCATGCTGAGTGAAATAAGCCAGTCAATGAAAGAGAAACACTACATGACCTCACTCATTTATGGATATTAAAGATCATTATAAACGAATGAACAGAAAGATTGATATAGTGACAGTAAAACAACAGGCAGTCTGTCAAATGACAGCGGGGGGGGGGGGTAGGGAGATCTGGGGGAGATAAGAGATCAACCAAAGGACTGGTATGCTTGCATATAAGAATAGCCAATGGACACAAAACTCTGGGGAGGGAGGGCATATATTGGGGGGGGGGGCAATGATAAGCTATGTATACAGATAATACCTTAATAAAAAAAAAAAAAAAAAAAAAAAAAAAGAAAAGAGCTCTAACTATTAGCACAGCATTAGCCTGTATGTATGTATTCAAAGCCCATAAACAGATACACTTTAAACAGTTTTTTATTAAAGTTGTTTATTAAATAAGTAGAAACAGTCAAAACAACACTAAAAAGTTAAAGGACCTGCAGCTATAATTCAGATACATTAAAACTCACCTGTGTTCAATTCAGGTGTTGTTGTTTTTTAATTGCTTATTTAGAGCCATCAATATTTAGTTTTTATAGAATTCCTTGAATTTTGACAGCATGCTTGAGTGAGAATGTGCAAATTACACACCATCCCCATGGAAATGACCTTGGGACCCCTGCATTTTATGTAGGTCAGCATGGCCAGCAGTGACCACCACCTCCTCCTCAATGCCAATGCTGCGAAGAAAGGAAGACTATGCAACTTTGATGGGAGCTGGAGGTGGGGAAATATGAGAAGCAGTGAAGGGCAGAGAGCCAGGAAGGTCTGAGCGGGGGAGCTCCAGGCTTCTCGAACCCGCAGTGGCAGAAGAAAAGCAGTTTTTAAATTGTCCGCATGCCCTGGGTGGCAGGGTGGGCCCACGAAACTATTACCTCCTCCTCCGACGTCATGGGTGGACATGCTGTATTTACAGAAAGTGTGCACTGACCAAGTTGATAGGGATATATAATTAGCCTCCTTTTTTTTTGTCAGACAAGGACTATGTAAGGTAATCTCATCCCCAGCTTTCAGTGTTGCCCAGCTCCCGTCCTCTCTCTGTACAGAAAGACACTGAGCTGTCACTGCTCCCGCCTGGTCATGTGACTGCTGCAGGAGGCCCCTGGGCTTACTGGATAAAGGGCAACCTCTCAGCTGGACACACAAGCCCCATTGTGAGCTGGTCCCTGCCTGCAGCTCTGGCTGCAGATCCCACCATGCAGAGCACAGCTCAATAGTCTTCAACCTGCTTATTTTTTTTTAATGCCATTTTATTATTTATTGAGGTATAAGTGCATCTATCCCAAGTGTACAGCTGTATGATGTTAACATGTTTTTGTGCCCAGAGGTAACCACAGCACGATCAATGCATAAAACATTTTTCTTACTTTGTGTGTTTCCCTTGTGCCCTTCCTCAGTCTGTACACATTCCAGGTTTGGCCTGTTCTTAAACCTTATATAAAGGAAAGTATACAAATGTGTTATGTTGTCTGCCTCTTTGCAACATAAATGCTTTGTGAGATTCATCTGTGTTGTGCATATATTTAGTTCATTTTTTCTTGAGTAGTATTTCACTGTATGAATATATCAATCCCAACTGATATAGCCATTCATAGTTCTCCTATATTACTCAGCATAGTAAAAGGTTTGAATGAAAAGGCACATGCAGACTTCGTGACTGCATGGGAGGCAGTTTCCTGAGGCCTCAGAGAGACTCACTCCTGGTATATTGTCTGACCTTGGACCTGGTAGCCTCAGTAGCCTAAACTGTGAAGTTAGGCAGAGGGACCCACAACAACCATGTCGTCAGGCCTTAGTTAGAATGTCAGGAGCAACTTACTTATGTATAATGAGAAATACAACTGTCACATATTTAGGTGACTACACTTATGTATTTTTTAAATGGTTCTGTAATATTTATGTAGCATTTCTTCCAAAGAAGTATGAATACATTTAAATAATTAGTTGCCACAGCATTCTGATAAGTAAGTTGTTGGAATTTACAAAGGAAGAGTTTGGGACAAAAGGAAAAACTAAGCCTTACCCATGGCAAACTGGTAAGAAAAAAATAATAAGCTTTAACCATATTTCTGCTTTTTTTTTTCCAACTCAAGTCCAGAAGCAGGGCGGCCAAGTGATGAAGGTTGCAGGCCCTGGGGCCAGAGGGCTGTGGGTTTAAGTATATGCTGAGCTCCCACCGCCGTGACCTCGGGCAGGTTGCACGGCCTCTCCCTGCCTCCGCTACGCCACCTGGAAGAATGGGATGCTTCTCATAGGCGTCAATGAGCTGCCAGAGACAGAGCGATCTGGACAATGTTAGCATGTAGCAAGCAATTTTAAAATGTGAAAGAATGCTAGTGATATGATTGTTTGGGCATAAATTGTCGCCTTTCTCATTCTCAGAAACTTAGATCACATCTAGGAATTACTAACTGCTAAGGCCTCGACCAGAAGTCATGATGACAGAACAATCCCGGTTAAGTTCCTGAGGGACAGGTATTTCTAGAGAAGAATCCGTGTTGGTGATACTCAACTCATAGTCTTTTGATGGAAACTATAAAAAGGTTAGGGGGGGGGACCCACATATAAGTCAAAGCATCCTAAGGTAACTTAAATGTTATAAATAAATATCCCAAGGTGGTTAAAATGTTTTAAATAAATATATTGTGTTAGGATCACGGGTTTGTATATCTGGTGTGTTTGTGCTGTTTGGAATACTGTTCTAGAAAATCAGGAAATCTGAAACCTCTTCTGGGACATTGCTAAGGAAATTTTACAATCCAAGACTACTAATTAAAATTAATTCTGCTTATTGTGCATAAATTAGGTCTTAATGAGGAGGGAAGCTGCAGTAAAATAATTACAGAATGAAAATATCTTCCAGGAATAAAAGCAAAACAAGGGGGTCTTTACACTCCCAATTTTATCTTGTTTCTTTTTAGCTGCAGTTGGATTAAAAAAAAACAACAGCTCTGAGAACAGAGAGAGATGGAAAATCAACACAAAATCTTTCGAGTAATTAGCCTACACGATCTAGGCAGGGCCAATAAGAACACCTGTGAGTGGCAGAGAATGAAGTCTTTGTAGCCATTGGATGCTAAGCCACGCCAGGGCTCTGGAGCTCAAGACCAGCCCAGAAGTTAAGGGCAAGGGCTCAGAAAAGGGTGAGATTCCAAGCCAGAAAGATGCAGAGATGCAAAATCAGTACAGGATTAGCACCAGGAGAACTAAATGATATTGTAACCATTTATATCTTTCAAAGGTTATTTTCTAAAAGTAACTGGTGTGGATGAATGTGTTCAAGTACCACCCTTTGAATGAAAAATAATTATTTTTACATAGAGAAAGAGAGAATATGTAGGAAGTCTGAATATTATTATGGTGTCGATTTTCAAAAACATGAAAGACTCAAAGAGACTTCCTGGAAAAGGCAAATTCCAGGTTGCCAGTTCTTTTTTTATTTTTAAACATATTTTATTGATTTTTTTTTACAGAGAGGAGGAGAGGGATAGAGAGAAACATCGATGAGAGAGAATCATCGATCAGCTGCCTCCTGCACACCCCCTACTGGGGATGTGCCCGCAACCAATGTACATGCCCCTGACTGGAATCGAACCCGGGACCCTTCAGTCGCAGGCTGATGCTCTATCCACTGAGCTAAACCAGTCCCGGCTGCCAGTTCTTGGTAAGCTTCCCTGCGAAACACAATGAGGCATGGGGTGTCAGGTCCCCTGGCTTCAGAGGTCACAGTCTGGGGACCCCTAGTTGAAACCTGCCTGCAAACCCATTTTTGATTATCTATACCGAGTTTAACAATATGTGTGAACTCTAACTCTCAAAAAAGAAAGCATTACTTTTTAAAAAAATGCCAATATCTGGCTTCTCTCACACACCCTGAGATGTGCCACCAACACTGGGCCAGGGTTCCTCCCACCAATAGGGGGCAGCACCTGAGTAGTGGCTGCTCCTCTGCACCCATCAGTTCTCAGGTAGCTATTTGGGGGATAAATATTTAGATTCTATCTCTTGACTAAACTTCTCCAGGGCAGGGGACCCGGGCTCATTCATCATGTCTCCAGGTTAGCACAGTGTGCAGCATACCGTTGGTGCTTAATAAATATCTAGTAGATAACTAAAAGCTCAGATGACCGCTGTGTTCTCCACCCTCTGTAGTGAGCATGAGAACGTATATTCTTTTTTTTTTTTAAGAGTAATTCCGTTATCTGGATATCATCTCTCCCCACCAAACATGAAAATCTTCATTCATTCTCCTGTATCTTATGACCCTCAGGAAATTCACCTCCTAGGAACCAGCAACCTGGATGGGAAAACTACTGGGTCGCCTCTAGACTCCCTTCTAGCTCTTCATATGAGTCTCACAGGAGATGAGCCAAGAGTATTCCAACTGAAGACCAGCTGCGTTACAGGGAGGAACACGGGGGATCTGTCCCTTGCATACCTGAGCAATATGAAGCAGGGCGCACCACAAACTCAATCGGCAATTCCCGTGTGAACCAGCTGCTTTCACTTGCTAAAAGGACACTGTTTTCAGTGTTCCCGCATACTTGGCCAGAATTTCCCTCAGGATAATGATGAGCAAATGTTAGCTGTTTATAAACGGGGTTGCCAAACTCAGGAACCTACAGACAGGGTCAGCCAGATAAGGTATGTGAGTGAAATTTGCTGGGACAGTCGAGAGGAACATACACTCCTCTGCTACAAGCAGCAGCTAAAGCTAATGCAGGAACCTGGATCTTGTGTGGCCAGGCTTCCCATTTTTCAAGAGAAGCCTGGTAGCTGGACTTAAAGAGACAGTGCCAGTAGAGCCTCCTGCATTCCCCTCACTGGGGCTTGAGCCTGCAACCTAAGCGTGTGCCCTTGAGCGGAATCAAACCCGGAACCCTTCAGTGTCGGCTCGATCTACTGAGCCAAACCAGCTAGGGCTATTTAATAGATTCTTTAAAAAATATATATTTTATTGATTTTTTACAGAGAGGAAGGGAGAGGAATAGAGCTAGAAACATTGATGAGAGAGAAACATTGATCAGCCGCCTCCTGCACACCCCCTACTGGGGATGTGCCCACAACCAAGGTACATGTCCTTGTCCGGAATCGAACCTGGGACCCTTGAGTCCACAGGCCAATGCTCTATCCACTGAGCCAAACTGCTTTCGACTCTAATAGATTCTTATCAATCTATAAGGTCAGAAAGTAAACCAGGAGTTGGCTATGGCTGGAGATGGGGTGGGATTGGAATGTGATTGCTAACAGGTGCTGGATTTCTTTTGAAGTGATGAAGTGTTCTAAAACTCATGGTAGAGATGATTATATGACTCTCCGAATACACTAAAAACCATTAAATGACACACTTTAAATGTTTGGATTGTAGTATGCGAATTATCTATATATATAAAAGCCTAGGCAACCATTAGGACAGGTCAACCAAACAACCTGTCAACTGTCGCTATGATGCGCACTAACCACCAGGGGGCAGACACTGAACACAGGAGCTGCCCTGTTGGTCAGTGCACTCCCACAGCCAACTTCCCACAGCCAGACAAGCTTCCTCGGTCCCTCCCCTCCAGGCTGGCTGGACCCCATAGGGACTGGGCGAGACGCCTCGATCACCCTGATTGCTGGCCAGGCTGAGGAACCCCACCCATGCATGAATTCATGCACTGGGCTCTATTATTTTTTTATTGTTTTAATAAACTATTATTTTAAAAACGAGTCATAGCTAACTCTCTCATAGCATAATCTAGGCACAGTTCTAAGTGTCATATATAAGTTAACTATTTAATGCTTACAATGACCCATGAAACAGATACCATGATGGTCCCCAGAGACATATATACATAAGACATATATACTTAACTTTCCATCTACACTGTCCTGGGTTGGGAACCGTTAACAGCTTTAGACTTAGATAAACCTGGCTTCTGATCGTGGCTTTGCCACTTACCAGCCAAGTTACTGAGGTTGGTTTTGCTCAGAGGTTAAGTGGAAATAATGGTACTGGTGTTCAGCATGGAGAGTCTCTACAGGAAGCCATTCCTAACTCTGAGAGCCTTCTTTTTGTGTAGTATTGTCACCGGTTTAAAAACTGGAAAGCATGACACACACCGAAGCAGCAGGCAACCTAACGCTGCAGAGACTTGAGGAGTCAGCTAATTATTTCTGCAAGGACGGGGTTTTGATTTCCACACAGAAACGGCCTGGCACACCGCTGGTCTGGCAGTCCACCTTTTACATTGCGTTACTTCAAATTCAGAGTTAAAACGAGGGTAAAAGCATTTGCCACATGCACTGAGCCCTGGAAATGTTGAAGATTTGCTTTTTTATTGCATGAAAATAAGCAGAAGTGTGGGATGAAGAAAGAAATGTGTCACTTCCCCAGCACTGGCCCACAAGGGCAGAGCGACCTTACACCAGAAGAAAAATGCCAGTAATTGCAAACTAATCTAATTTTAAATTTCCAGATTTGCTTACTTCATCTCGTAGAGACATACTTAGTCTTGAAAGAAAAAAAACACAACAACATCAGTGGTGAATGGAGTTGTATGAGTTTTGCTGGCAAGCCCACATTGCATAGTCCTACAGAGCTCTTTTGCAAGGCAGGAAAAACAAATCCAAAGTCCACCACCGTTCTGTCATTGCCCAGATGTTCCTTGGAGCACAGTTTGTGACCAGAACTTATATATATATATATATTAGTTTGGGGGTGGCACAGTTAGTTACGGTGTGTGATTCAGTCTCTTCTTTCGTCTCTGATAAATGTGAGGACTTGATCTGAGGGAAACTAGAGAAAGTCAATTAAATGTGCTAAATGAAGACTTGAGAGAATGGGCAGTTAGCCAAGTGGAAAGACTGAATTTTATATCATTTTCAGTTCTTAAACTTATGCATGCTGTATGTGTAGGGGGTCAGTGTTGGGGTGCTTCTCTCCTACTCCTCTGTTTTACCTGAGGAGAGGTATTCCTCGTCTCTTCAAATTTTATAAGAATATAATCTGTTGTAACAGAGGCATCACAATCAAGGTGGGAAGCGTCATTTAATAAATGGTAGTGAAGCGATTGGTTCAGGAAAGAAATCAATATAGATCCTCTTCTTACTTTCAGCACCATACCAAACCTAATATGGATTAAAGAGAGCCGAGTGCAACAAATCACATCAAAAAAGTCTAGAAGGAAAAATGAGCCTTTGTATTTGATAGTAGAGTGGGTGTACTTTCTAAACTTAGAAGTGTTACGAGGAAATTTTTTAAAAGAAAAGGTTAAGTGTACTTGAGCAGATAATCAATGCAAATTTCTATAGGTGTCTTACTTCCCCCAAGGAATATAGCCCCAATGTATTTACAAAGTGATTGCCTCCTTGTGAAAGACAGCGTATTTTATAAAATGCACATGCAGAGCAATGGAAATCAGCAGACATACAATTTCTGAGCGCCCAAGCCGGGTCTATGCCAGATACTTTGCAAACGTTCATTTAAAGGAAACATCCCCAGTTGGCACAGGGAGAAACCGAGAACCGGAGGTATGAAGGGTCTTGCCTACTCACTCACCTAATGGGCAAGTGTGATTTTTGCTCTCAGACATCTGATCCCTTCCAACCCCATCCTCCAAGTTCATAATCATCTTGATTTCCAGGTAGCCACTCCCCCATCCTTCACAGCCCAGTGCCTAGGGGACCCTGGCTCCCACCCCAGGCCCAGAAGATGGGCCCTCAAGGGTCTCAGTTATTGAAGGTATGGTCTCATCCCTCTTGCCAATGATTGGCATTGAAAACGGACATGTGCCCCGGGTGAGCGTGTGTCCCAGGGGGCCATGTATCCCGGCAGAGCCGTGTGCCCCAGGGGAGACATGTGCCCCGGGAGAGCCGTGTGCCCCGGGGAAGCAGTGGGACCCGGGGGGAGGGGTGGTGTGAACCAGAGGAGGATGGACTCTATTTGTGTGGTCCTGACATAGTCACCATAAAACAAGCAGATTGTCAAATGACATCGGGGAGGGGAAGGAGACCTGGGGGGAGATAAGAGAACAACTGAAGGACTGGTATTCGTGAATATAAGTACAACCAACGAACACAGAACTCTGGGGAGGGAGGGCATGAATGGGAGGTGGGGGAGGGGGGGCAATGGTAAGCTATGTACACATATAATACCTTAATTTTAAAAAATTAATTAATTAAAAAAGAAAATGGACATGTGCCACATTCTGGCTGATCAGCAGGGAGGGCGAAATCACCCCCCTTGGATTTGGGGAAATAATTTTTTCCTCTCATAAACAGACAGTTCCCTTTTTTGTTGTTCTGTTCTGCTGTTTTGTATGCCTACCAGGATTTCATGAATATTTAATCATCTGCTCCACATCTTTGCTGACCCTTTGTTCTGCCGTTTTGTTTGTTTCTTTGCTTTTTGTATTTTAGCCATTCTATTAGATGTGCAGTGATAATTTGCTGTGATGCTCTCAATTTGCATTTAAACACACAATACCCAATGCAATAAATAACCTAAAGAAATTAACAATGTTAGTGAATTTAAATGCATTGATCTTCTTCTTTCTTTTTTTTAAAGAAAATCCTCACCCGAATATATTTTTTCATTGATTTTTATAGAGAGTGGAAGGGAGGGGGACAGACAAAGAGAGAGAGAAACATTGATGTGAGAGAGACACATCAACTGATTCCCTTCTGATGCATCCTGACCAGGGCCAGGAATCAAGCCTACCACTGAGGTCTGTGCCCTTGATGGGAGAGAACTTGGGAACCTTCATTTTAAGGGTTGATGCACTGAGCCAAACCAGCTAGGGCTAAATGTATTGATCTTTTTATTAATTGTCACTGTTTTATAGATGAGAAAGTTCTTTCCCAAAGAGAAATCAGAAGGTAATTCAGCTGTGTTTTGGGAGTCATGTGTGAACGAGATACTTAAAAATGCTATGTTCATCTCATGATCGTTAGAGGTGGGACAGAAACAAATCTTCTGGGGAAGGAGTGGGGAAGGCCAAATCCTAATCATACTTGCCCCTGCTGGAGTGGCTCTATTTGGAGCTCCATCTTATGGGAGACCGCACATTTCCTTAGTATTTGATCCCATTGAGTCTGTGTGTTCCCTGGCTTGGCACCAAAGGCCTTGTCACAGAGAAAATGACTATAACAATAGCAACTATGGCTTATTGCATGCTTACGACATGACAAACACTATGCAGAGCAAACAAACTGACTTCACCCTTAAGACAAGCCAACTAAATAGACACTGCCATCTCCAGTTTAAAGATAAAGTTTACAGAGACCCATGGAACTTGCTGAGTTCTTGCAGGCACAAAGGCTGATTCTCTGCAATCCTACCACTCTGCAAGTAAGCCAAGCAAGTGTCAAGACTAGTGAAATAGGAGCACCAAAAACAGAAGAAAATAATTAAAGTTTGAAATTTGATGTGAAACAAAAAGCATTAAAGGAAGTCATCACAGGGAAACATCTATTCATTAGCCTTCCTTGCAACATATTTTCAGCTAAATGTTGTATTTGAGCTACCTATTGAGGAGAACAGGTAGCCCCCTTATCATTGGTGAGGATCCCTAAGGGTCTTACTCCAGCCCACGGAGCCAGGATGCATGGCCTGTGCTTATAACAAAGCCTATGCTTATCACAAAGACGACTGGGACCCAACTTAGAAAGCAATTTAGCAAATTAAATCAATAGCCTCAAAAACATTCATATTGCTTAATCTATTAAATTACATGTTGTGAAAAATGTAAAGGCATGAAAGATAAATGTGTTAGAGGCAGAGTTCCTGGTAATCATAGAAAATTAGAAATTAATACAAATGTTCGACGGTAGGGGCCTCATTAATTAAGTTGGGTAATGCAACCATTAAAAACAACCTTTATAAGGACTCGAAAATAAAGTTGGAAACTGATCATGTTATATTCCTAATGGAGAAAAAACAGGTAAAAGTATTTACAACTGTAAAATAAAATACTTAATGTGTAGAAAAAAGAAAAACATACTAAACATGTCAGACTAAATCCTACCTAATAAAAGAGTAATATGCAAATTAACCATCACTCTGCTACACCCACCAGCCATGCCCACCAGCCCATCAGAGCAAGTATGCAAATTAGCCCCAACAAAGATGGCTGTGGCTACAGAGAGCAGGAGAGAAGCTTGAGTTTCCCTGCAATAGAGGAAGCCAAGCTTCTGCAGCCCTGGCCAGCCTAAGCCTCCACTCCAGGCTACAAAGTTTCAATTGTAGAAGGTAAATAAATTCCAGATACCAGGGCCTCTGCTTGGGTTGCCAGGGGTGTGGCCAGCCTGAAAACCACCACAGGCCCCTCACTCAGGCCGCCCCATACCCCAACAGAACCCCCACCCTGATCTGGAACACCCTTTGGGGCAAACCAGCTGGCCCCCACCCATGCACCAGGCCTCTATCCTCTTGAGTGTGGCTCTTCCACAAAATACCATGGCTTGGGTGAGTCTATTTTGAAGAAGTGGCATTAGAAAAAGTTTAAGTTTAAAAAAGTTTGTTTCTTAAAAGAAATTTCAGTCATTGTACTGTTGATATTTGGCTCTGTTGACTGATGAGTTTGCCGACCACTGGTTTAGACCATGTTTGTTTCTCATTGCATTGTGTGAGAATCAAGGCGTTTGTGTTTTCATCCCATCCAAAGATATGCTACCAGGCTCCCTTTAGGAGCAGTCTAAACTCTTTGAGGCCATTCTCTCTCAACTGCACAGGCTCACTTAAGTATTGTCGCTTCCCTAACCCCTTGCCCTTATTGTGTTTGTTAATTTGGTAGCCAATTGTTTCAGCTCAAAAAAATATTTTTGGGTTCCAACTGCATACGAGGAGCTGTGCCAGGCGCAGTGGAGTGCATGGTGAATGGGACAAAAATCAAAAGTAAACTACCGTTCTGTCCCCTTTCCTCAGGCCTGACCTGTGCTGTCAGCCATTATCCCCAAATACAATTGCTTGTGGCTGCAGCTCGGGTTAAGCCAATCCGGGGTTGGGGCTGGTTATTTGGTTCTTTTTCACAACTTTTATTCCAAACTTTGACTTGCCAACACAAACAAGTGTAAGAAAAACCCTATTTCAAAATTACACATTCCAAACGTTCCCCAGCTGTCCCAACCTGACATTTTAAATATTCCTCTTTCTCAGATCAGATCAAGGACTTCCTTCCATTCCCCCTTCTCATCTAGCAGGCGGCACCATGACCGAAATCCACATAAACCATTACTTTCACTAGACAATTGGCTTTCTATGGCACTAAGTGAAAAAGATTAAGACATCCCCAAGATCATAGCTAGCCTTTTATTATTTGATTCCTCTTTCGTAGCAAGTTAGAGAGCTTGATGATCACTGTTCTTATTCTTCATTATGATTAAATACTGACACTGGTTTACCCTTTTAGACACCCCCCCCTCCAAGTTGCAAACAAAGGCGAGCAGGCATTATTCCGTATTCATGTAAAATAGCTTTGCATTTTCCTCCATGAATTTCATACTTAGTGCTGTGTGAAAGCCCCTAATAAATAGTAAATGCACAGAGCCAGTGACATCCATTCAAGAGTGCGGGGGGATCTGAGCAAAGGAAGCCTGATCGGGGCTGTGACCTCCCCCACCCCCATCGCAGCAACGCATCTGCAGTGTGCGCCTGGACCCCCTCCAAGCACTCACTGACTCCTTTAAAACTTTTATGGGCCTGCTTTTGAAAGCGCCCTCATTCCATATGCAAAGGCCTAGATACATATGCACACCAACAGCCTTATGCATGCAAAGTGTGCAGATGGGCAAAGGAAAATGAAGCCAGGGGTTTGGTGCGGAGACAAATGATTAACCCCAGCAATCCCTAAAAGCCAACATAGGAGTTTTATGGGAAAATAGCCTTTCTTAGAACTGGTAATGGAACCTATCTTAAATGTTGGAAACTGTGGTTTAATAAAAGTGTAAGAAAAACGGCTTTTTAGAACTTTACATTTTTCTTCTCCTTTGAAAACAAGCCTCTGAAAAGCCACAGAATTTCAACCAACATGTCATCATCGCCAAAGTTGATCTTCTCTCCATGAGTAGGGACCATGATGTCCTGTGCAAGAGACCAGAGAGTAGGCTTCCTTAACTAACAGCTGTATGATTCTCTATAAGAAGGGAAAGAGTAGAATTTGGAGGCAAGTACTGTAGAATAAATGATAATACATATTCAAATATTTAATATGCAAATAGTATTCATAAATATATAATGGATCTTGCCTGGAAGTGCAAAGCCTCCTTATAATATATTTTTTTAAATTTCAGACTAGTTTATAGAATTAAAATGCTTAGATTTTTCAGATCATATTTAGGTCTAAGGGCTTCCAGAATTAAAAGTAGTCATTTCTTTTTTCCTTCTGTTTCTTTTTTAAAAAATTAAGATATAATCTTAATATATAAAAAAACAGGGGCTGTCATGAATGAAACAACCAGACATACTACAGCACAGCAGGCTGTGTAGGGCAACCAGGACAGTAGGGGGGACAGTAAGGGGCCAACAAGCAGGCAGGCAGGTGAGCAGTTAGGAGCAAGTGGTCCCAGATTATGAGAGGGATGTCCAACTGCCGTGTTAGGCCCAATCCCCCAAGAAGTCCCAGATTGGAGAAGGTGCAGGCTGGACTGAGGGGCCCTCCCCACCCTATGCATAAATCTCGTGCACTGGACCTCTAGTCAACATATAATATTGTTAGGCATATTAATTTTAGTCATACAGCATAATGATTTATTATATGTATCTATTATTATAAAATGATCACCACAATAAGTCTAGTTAACATCCATCACCACATACAGTTTTTTTTTTCTTGTGGTGAAACTTTTTAAGATCCACTCTCTCAACAACTTTCAAATTTACAATACATACAATACAATGTTGTCAACTAGTAGAGTCAGTATTTATTAGTGAAGATACAGGAAACTTACTATATTCTTCCCAAAAGAATTCACATGGAGTCAGCTTGGCAGGCCTACTTATTTATAAGGTATAAGACTAACATAGGGAGAACCCACCTACACCACAACACTTCTTCAGCTTGTCCCCTCATGCCATCTGTAATTAGTCACTGCTCAAGCAATTCTTTCACAGAATGGTGAGAGCTTTACTCATCATTGTGTATTTTTCTGTGTCTTTTACAATGACCAATTCTTCTCTAGACTTTAAGATCTTTAAAGATAAAGACTGTGTTGCTCCAAGTTCCTAGCACCTTACTTTCAGGGGAAGTAAGACATTAAGCAATTACCACAAGTTGTGATGAGTGTGCTAGGACAAGCATTGCTCTAAAAGCATGTAGCAGGAAGCCAGACCTCCTCTAGGGATCAGGGAAGGGCCCCTAGAGGGGTAACATTTAAAAGGAGAACTAAATTAAAATTACTTAGGAGATAAGACAAATTGAACTTGATTGACTGAATGAAAGGTTTGTGAGAGCAAAGATAAAAATGCCCAACTTACTCGGGCAACTGGATGTAAATTGAAATAGGAAACAATGAAGAGAAAACATGTTTGGGACAGTGAGTGAAATAAGGAGTTGAACTTTAGTAATGAATATGAGGGTACTGTTGAGAGATCTGACAGCAGCTGTGCAGGAGGCAATGGGATATAGAGGTGTCTAGGAAAGCTGTCTAGGCTCTTTGTAGAAATTCAGTGTTTGGATGGCAATGGAAGGCAAGAGGGTAAATAAGATTTCCCAACAAGGTTGGGCAGAGAGAATAATAGGATGGAACCAAGGAGAGGAAGCCTAGAGAAAAGTGAGGGTGAGAGGGATAAGGAGAAAGCTAGGAGAGGGCAGTGTGAGGAGCCAAGGGAACAGAAGGCTTCAAGAAAGAAGGGGTGGTCAACAGGATCAACACTGCCAAGTCAAGAAAGTGAGATTTAGCAATGAGATCTTCAGTAACCTTGGTGCAGCAGAGGGCAGAGGGGAGTGAAGCATGTAAGAGAGATTACACTGGTAGAAATATGAATGGGGCAGGCAGAGGTCAGAGAAAGGAGGTAGCAAGTCAACTTTTACAGTGAATGAAGACAAATGGAGGTAGCTGGAGGGATAGGTAGATTAGTTCAGTGTTTCTCAATCCTGGCTGTACAAGTAAAGCAAGAACTCACCACAACAATCCTATATAATAAAAGTGTAATATGCAAATAGACTGAATTGCACAAGGACCAGTCAGCAGGGGGTAGGGCCAGCAAGAAGGCAGCCCCAGACCATCCAAGGCATGTGCCAGCGGGCAGAGGGAAGGGACAGCAATGAGTAGGAGGGGTGGTGGAGGGATGATGGGGGAGCAAGGCTGCACTGGCCTGAGCTGTCCCCTGATCAGCTGCCCAATTGTCTCCCGCAGAAAGAGGATGGTGGTGGCAGCCACAGTGGGGTGATGGGGGTGGTGCTGTCCACTGATCTCCTGCCTGGTCACCTCCCACAAAGGTGAGGACATCCCCGGAGGGCTTCCAGACTGTGAGAGGGGGTAGACTGGGCTGAGGGACATCCCCCTCCCCATTGAGTGCATGAATCTTTGTGCAATGGCCTCTAGTAACCTATAATCAGTTAGGAAAACATGGTAAGATGAGGAAAGAACATTTCAGAGCAGAGGGAAACCACAAGAACTTTTAGAATACCTTCTTTGCGACTACATGCTGAGTTAATCCAATCATAAAATAGAAAGGTATTAGCCATTTGGGTGGAGGACCAGAGGGGGAGCATTGGAGTGGATAAATTCCATAGATCCTGTGTGAAAGAGGCTGAGTGCATCTTTCTAAGGAGAATATGGTGGTTCACATTCTGGTTACTTTTAAAAGTTATTTCCAGGTTTCATGTGGCCCAGTCTCTGTACAGAGTCATGTTGAAAAGGAACATAAGTGTGTCTTTGGAAGCCTTGAAGATTAATTCATATCTTTGTTCTTGGTGTTTCTAAAGAGCCAGACTAGACTCATGGTACCTTACAGAAAGCATCTCAGAAATTCTCCTGGGCCATCGTTTTTTCAGTCAAAGCTCTGTATTCATGGTAGCCCTGAAAATCTCTTCCTCACTTTGGTTCATGCGATGGTCCCTCTTCACCTCCTCCTTTCCCCCATGCTCTTTTCCCAGCTATAGGAGACCATCAGGACACCCACCCTTTACTGATAACTAGGGTGCCCTAGGGTTCTGGAGAACTCTCTGTCCATCCCCCATCCCAACCCACCTTCCCACAGAGCAAAGTTTGTAGGGTTCTCTGGGGTGTTATTCTTTCCCTCTGACTTGTGTGTGTGTTGGGGTGGGGGGGGGAGACTACTCTACCTCATCCCCACCCCTTTGATATAGGATTCTTGACACCTTTCCTTCTTTCCTCAGATCAGGGGCTGAAGTCCCCACTGTCTTTTCTGGAGGAGGTAGTGAATGAGGATCCATTTCTATTCTGGGCAGAGACAGATGCATTGTCAAAACTTTCACCAGGTAGTGAATGGATGTCTATTTCTAATCTGGGCAAAATTTCAACAGGGGTGACTCTGTCTTCTTATAGCCAAGTCCCACTTTATATCCCAGTTTACACACACACACACACACACACACACACACACACACACACTAGCTTATTTACACACAAACTTTAAGCTGGAGTCATATGACCTCCTTTCTTTCAAGAAAATGTCCATATTGTCCATATTGGAGAGAAAGATGTCAACACAGGTGAATAGGAATGAGAGATGACCAATAAGAAAGCCCTGAAGGCATTGTTCAAGTCTCTGGATCCTGTAATGATGAAACGTTTTTTGTTTGTTTTTTTACTTTAGTTGATAAATGTCTCACTTTCTCCTCTCCCTCCTTTCCTTCTTTCCTTCTTATCTCTGTTTATAATTTTTCCCCTGTTGTTGAGTTTTTCTTAAGCTTGTTTGAGAAAGGGCTCTGTCACTTATAACTGAAGGAGTTCTAACTCCAACAGTTCCCCTCCCTGAGTTTGGTGATCTGGCTTTTGTAAAGAACCCCGTGGATTTGCTTGCCAAGCAAGCCTGGGCTGTTTCTAAAGAACCTCTTGACTTAGGGGCATGGCTTGATGCAAACCTTTCCCTCTCTTTCTGGACATTTTCTGTCCTTATTCGCTAAAAATTTCTTTCCTCCCTCCCAGTAAGAGAGTGAGATCACTTAACATTTTACAGGCACTAAAAATTGTTTTGAAAGCATTTTTTAATGACATAGCAAAATACTTGTAATATATGATCTTAATTATTTTAAGTATGGAATAGCTAGCCATAGAAGGAAATATATCAAAATATAAACAGTGGTAATAATCTGAGGATAAGATTATGAGTGATTTATATATTATATTTTCCAACTTTATAAATGGACATTCAATTATTTTGTGATTAGAAAATAATAAGAGTTATTAATATAAAATATAAATTGTAGTACATTCATCCAGAGGACAATTTTGTAGTCATTAGAAAGAATGTTTTGAAGACATTTCAGTGACTTTGAAAAATGCTCATAATAGAACAATTGGGAAGGTAGACAAAACTATATATATTATGTTAATTATAGATGTGCAAATAGATGCAGAGAAAATGAGTAAAGCAATTGCTTTGAAATATTAATGGAAGTTTCCTCTGAGTTATGAGATCATGGTTAATTTTGTTCTCTTCTTTATATGTGTTTATATTTTTCCAACTTTAAGAATGAGAGTTATTCTTTTATAATCATCTAATTAAGAGGGAATATGCTAATTGACCCTCACACCATCACGAAGAAGGCAGTGTCCACAGCCAATAAGGAGGGGATATGCTAATTGACTATCACATCTTCAAAGATGGTGGCATCTACAGCCACTAGATGGCATCGCCCAGTCCCCTCAGCCCCCTGGGGCGGCAGGCACTTGGCATGGCTGGGTCTGCCCCCAGATGGGTCCAGTTGCTCCACAGTCCTGCCTCTGGAATCCCCCAGTCCCCTGAACCCCCTCCTCCCTCCTCCTCCCACACACACACACAGCTACACGGGGCTGGCCGGAGGGACAACCAAACAACTGAACAAGCAGGTTGCATGGGGTGACCAGGCCGGCAGGGGGGTTAGTGAGGCACAACCAAATGACTTGACAAACAGGCTGTGTGGGGCAACCAGGCCGGCAGGGGATTAGTGAGGAATGACCAAATGACTGAACATCAGGCTGAGTGGGGCAGCTAGGCCAATGTGGGGGAGCTGTAAGGGGTGATCAGGTTGGTGACGGGGGGGGGGGGGGGGGCAGTTAGGGGTGACCAGGCTGGTGAGGGGGGGGACAGTTAGGAGTGACCAGGCAGGCAGGCAGATGAGTGAGTGATTAGGAGCCAGCGGTCCAGGATTGTGAGAGGGATGTCCAACTGAGAACGGCAGTCAGACATCCCCCAAGAGGTCCCCGACTGGAAAAGGTGCAGGCTGGGCTGAGGAGACCTCTCACCCCACCATGCACCAATTTCATGCACCGGGCCTCTAGTACAACAGTAAAATGCTACTCTGGTGGAACAAAAAACTTTTGAAATAGCAACTCTACCTCACTCTCACCCCTTTGAAATAGGATACTTGACACTTTTCCTCCTTTCCCAGGTCAGGGGCTGAAATCCTCTCTGTCTTTTCTGGAGGAGCTAGTGAATGGGCAGAGAATGAAGCCTTGTAAAAATCACCACCAAGCCAAAACTCAGTGGATGGAGCATCTGCCTGCGGACTGAAGGGTCAGTCCCAGGTTCGATTTCAGTCAAGGGCATGTACCTTAGTTGAGGTAACATCCCTATGGGGGGGTGTGCAGGAGGCAGCTGATTGATGTTTCTCTCTCATTGATGTTTCTAGCTCTCTGTTCCTCTTCCTTCCTCTCTGTAAAAAATCAATGATATGTTTAAAAAAAATCACCAAGTGTGAATCTGTCTTCTTACAGCCAAGTTCCCTTCTCTAGCTCCCAATTTAGCTTTACACACACACACACACACACACACACACACACACACACACACACTTGTTTATTTACAAATAATTAAAGCAGAATTTCTCAAAAACGGAGGAGGTAAATCTTGCAAAATAAATATTTACATAACATATTTTGAATGCAAGCCACTTGGCCTGCACTGTGCTAAGTACTTTATGTATATTTTCTCATTTAACCTTTTCAAAATCCCTATGGGGAAAAAAGTATCATTATTTCCCCTTATTAATGGATTAGCAAAAACAGAATCTTAAAGAGAGATGAAACACCTTTCCAAGCTTCACACAGCCAATAGGTGGTCGAAGTGGAATTTGAACCAAGCCAATTTTGTTGTGGGCATGCTGTTAACCAAAATGTATATGACAAACCATGGTAATATACACCATGATTTTTTTTTTAAATTCTTCTTGTAAAAGGTGGTAAAGGGAAAGTTTCAGAAGATATCATGATCTAATCCTGCACCATTTATTTAGGTTTATTGTTGGGATTAAGGATTTCAAAAATAATTGTAGGAAAAGCTCGTTAACTGTAACTGATTGGAGCTTATACTTGACATACATAGTGCTGAGCAGTTGTGTGTGTCATTTTGATATTTCTGTTCCAGCCAACTTCCGCATAGATTTGGGTAGGAAAAGAAGACAAGGAAGGCTGTTCTCTAAAGTGCTCACTGTAAAGCTCTGGGTACATTTTCTAGCCTCCCCTCACTTTGCTCTGTGTTGCCTGGGTATGAAGCAGTTCACGATCACCCCAGTTTTTGTTGGTTAGAGAGCAGCACTGAGCTTAAGCCTGATCTGAAGAAGCTAATTCCTGCCAGTGTGGCATTACTTCTTGAGGCCACCGGTGGGAGCCACTGTAGTTTTATCCCTTGACTCTTTCATGCCCGCTTGAGTGGGCAAAGCTACTCCTGGGAAGAAGCAGGGAGGGGCAGTGGTCTTTGCAGGGCCAGAGAAGGTAGAAGGAGGACTAAGAGCTCCTCCAGTTGCACTGGAGACCAGAGAAGGGAAACTTTCCAAAGCATGAGACGGTCAATGGTGCTAAAAGCTGAACACAAGTTAAGTGGTTAAAAACTGAGGGGAAAAGGTTGGGTCTGGCAATTTATTAAACCATTTCTGGCACAGATTCAGAAGAGAGGCAAGAGTAGAACTCATGGTGCCTGGTGGTCAGCGGTGAGTGGGCAGTGAGACGTTGAGTGAGCCCCAGCAGTCTCTTCTTTCTTTGGCAGGGAAGGGTAGTGGAAGTTTAGGCACGTAACAAAGTTAAGGAAAAGTGTGCACTTGCGTGCATGTGTGTGTGTGTGTGTGTGTGTGTGTGTGTGTGTGTATGTGTATGTGTGTGTGCATGCACCAGAAATAAGAAAGCTGAGCAGGTTTATAAACTGAGCAGGAGACAACACACCAAGAGAAGAGGATAGAATAACTACCATGGTTGAAAGCTTACTTTGTTCCAGACATGGTGCTAGGGCCTCACATTATTTGTTTTATTTAATGGCACAGCAAGGCTCAAAGAAGGTAATTTTCCCAAGATCACACAACTGTTACTCTGGCAAATAAAACAGACAAATCTTTCTGATTTGAAAGACCCATAAGCTCTCTGTATAAAACAGAAGAAAAGGAGGAAAGTGTATTTAGCACACAAAGGTCCTAGAGGAAGTCATTGGAGTTGGAATAAAAAGTGTGGATGTTTCCCTCTCATCGATGTTTCTAAATCTCTATCCCTCTCCCTTTCTCTCTGTAAAAAATCAATAAAATATATATATATTTTCAAAATTTGGATTAGTAAGGCAGAGGGACATATCTAGCCCAAAGGCAAAAGAAGATAGAATCAGAAGGGATTATTACTTAGCTTCATTTTATTTGGTTAAAAATAGCCTTGATAACTGGATAGGTGTCCAACTAAATTCTTAGGTGGTCACTGATGATTTCACTGACCTTACAGTGACAGAAGCACAACTTTCTATTTTTTATCTTTTTATTGTGTCTGGTTTTGATTGCTCCCCAAAATTATCTCAAATCTTATACTGTTGCACAGCTCGTGTGGTTCAGTGGTTGAGCATTGACCTATGAACCAGGAGGTCACAGTTTGAATCCTGGTCAGGGCACATGCCTGGGTTGCAGGCTTGATTCCTGGTGTGGAGCATACAGGAGGCAGCCGACCAATGATTCTCTCTCATCACTGATGTCTCTCACTCTCCTTTCAACTCCGAAATCAATAGAAGTGTATTTTTTTTTAAAGAACAACAAAGAAAAAATCATATACTGTACCTTTGCATGACTGCACCCATAAAGCTATTCCTTTTATCTAGAATTTCCTTCCTTGTCCATATGTGAGATATATGGTGATGGACATTACTAATTAATTGGTAAACCAAATGAAATGAAGACTAAGTTGAATAAATTTCATTTAATAATTTGGGTCTTCTGATTTTTATCTACTTAGTTATTGTTGGGGCATGTGCAATAGAAGAAAATTTAAATAAAATAAAATTTAAATAAAGACTTCTAAAGGATGAGCAATAAATTATTATTGAACTTTTGTATCTTCTAAGCCATTCTGGTTGAAATCCATGACCTACTTTATCTTATAGTCTGTTGCCATAGTGCTTAGGTTAACTGTGAAACTAAAGAAGATTGATTTCCAGTGCAAATCTTAATTTTTATTGTGCCCTGCAGTGCTGTACCGATGATGCATGTGTGATAAGTCTCATATTTAGACAATTCCAGGGGGAGTTTTGAGAATTAGAGTATTATCGCCTCTTTCAGTGGTTATTAAGATAATATATTTTCTCTAGATGTGTATCATTTTCTTTAAAAAGTAAGTGATTTTATAAATATCCTTAGGCACAAAAGAAGCAGGCTTTTCTAGCTGTCTCAGAAGCAGAACCCAGTTAACATAGGTTAAATCATTATTTCCTAAAAAGGAAAACAATATTTACCTTGGAACACCTAAGCTTCAAGCTCGAAGACAAATGCTTGCCCCTCAAATGTTTTAATGCCTCATTTAGTTTAAAAATCAACCTCACAATAAAGTTGGCATGTAGAATTCTCAAAACCTTATATTTATATTAAAAAAATAATAATAACCCATCTGACAAACATCTCCTACGTGGTATGTGCTCGGGGAGAGAGAGGGCCTAACCATGTCTAAGAGCCTAAGATTCTGCAGAATTCTCTGCAAAGGGGCACTCCCCCCCCCCCATGGTAAGATTTTTTGTTCCATTACACTTGTGGTATTGGGATTTACAATAAAAAATAAAGATTTGGTCCAAGTCCACTTTTCCTGCCCTGAGCTCCTACAACCCATGGGATTTCCTAAGTGCTAAGAACACAAAGGCATCTTTTGTTATGTTAATGAGGTGGCTTTGGAAAGCAGCCAGATGGGGCTATTTGCCAAGGGAACCAATCAGAATTTCAGTTCCACTCCTAGCCACCCAGAAAAGAGGGGCTGGAGGTTGCATGAATTTCCAGTGGCCAATGATTTAATTAGTCATGCATAGGTAATTGAGCCTCTATAAAAATCTAAAGGAGGGGTTTCAGAGTGCTTCTAGGTTGTTGAACCAAAACACATCCATGAGCTGGGACCCCAAAGTCCTAGGGGAGAGAGACTTTTTTGGTTTGAGACCTCAACCTACATATCTCTTCACCTGGCCCTTCATTCAGATCCTTTAATATCCTTTGTAATATACTGGTAATCTAGTGAGTAGACTGGTTTCCTCAGTTCTGTGAGCTGTTTCTAGCAAATTAATCCAACCCAACGAGTGGGGCCATGGAATCTCCAATTTACAGCCAGTTGGTAACAACGTGGGTTTGGCATCTGAAGCAGGGGCAGTGTAGATTGTATAATTGATGAAATCATTTGTCTTTGGTGATTAAGTCAATCTTCAGCCCATCACCTCTCCCCTCCCCAGAGGAGATCAGAACTCATTCATAGTTAAGAGCATATATCCCAGTCATATTGCCTCTAGTTCAAACTTGACTCTATTACTTACTGGCTGTGGGATCTTAGAGGAGTTACTATTGAATGAAAAAGGGACTGGCTACATGTCGGACCTAACAAGCCCAGTGACCAAAAGTAACCACTCAGGGTAATCTTATATAACAATAGCCTAATATGCTAAGTGTCTAGTCAGTCGTCTGGTCATCTGTTTGACCAATCAAAGTGTAATATGCTAATGATATGCTAAGGCCACTCAATTGCTTGCTATGACATGCACTGACCACCAGGGGTGCAGGCAGTTGACCATTGGCTATGATGTGCACTAATCAGAGGCAGATGCTCTGACCCAGTACGTTAGCTTGCTGCAAGGATTCACCCAATGGGGACTGAATGAGATGGGCCAGACATGCCCTAGAGACCTCCTGTGGTCCCTCCCCAGGCCTGGTGAATCAATGGGGCCCCTCGTCTGGCCCATACCCTCTCACAATCGGGCTGAGGGACCCCCACCCCAATTGCATGATTTTGTGCACTGGCCTCTCCCTTCCCGTTGTCCAACTCCCATGATTCTTCTGGCACCCATCGTGCACCAGTAGGGGGGGGTGGGTCCCTCAGCTTGGCCTGTACCCTCTTGCAATCCAGGATTCCTTAGGGGAAGTTGGAGAGCTGGTTTCAACCTGATCCCACAGGTCAGACCAAGGGACCCCACTGGCCCTCTAGTCTGATTAGGCAGGTCATAGTGGGTAGTCATATTTGAGGCATATAGTTTATCTAGAAAAGACTAATCTTTACAGTAATCCAGCTCTGCCCATTGTTCTTATGCATCTAGGAAATACTAGAGTAATTTTCCAAATCCCTTGTAGACAAAACCAGAGCACCATGATTCTGAAAATCCTTACTGTTGTCTTGTTTCCAGAATAATAACTTGATTTAATATAAATGTTAAATGTTAACTATCCTATACCCACCTATCCTATCTAATAAAGAAAGGATATGCTCATTGAATGCCACGGCCCACAGCCACAAGATGGAAGAGCACAGGCAAGCCTCGGATGGTGGCTGCCTAACTGCCGAGAGCCACCCAAGGCTCAGGTAACCAAGGCCGGCAGTGGCAGCAGCAGAGGTGTGATGGGGCATCGCCTTCTCCTGATCATTTGGTCGCTTCCTGCCTCAGAGGGCTCCTGGATTGTGAGAGAGGGCAGGCCGGGCTGAGGGACCCATCCCCTCCAATGCATGAATTTCCATGCACCGGGCCTCTAGTATAAAATAAGTGTGTACCTCTCCATTTTACTCTTAATCCAATCCTAGACATTTCCCCTGCCTTGCTTTGTCCTGCCACCTTAATCTCCCACCAATGGATTTCATGTAGCTTTCCTTACATTTTATCCTTTGACTCTAAATGCGTAAAGAGAAGTGCACCGGAGGACTGAGAAGGTGGGGCAGTTCTGTACCGTGCTGCCTTCCACTGGTTAAGACCTCCAAGAGCAAAGGCCTACCGAGGTGAGGATGCCCCTACTGTCACCTGTAGAGGGGCAGCACTGAGCTGGCCAATATTTGTGGTGGTGCTGCTTGTCCTGGCTCAGGGGAAGCGTTCCACTAAGTCTGAAAGACTAAGACATCGCAGGGACTCCCCGCCACCGCCCGCGGCCTGCTCTGCCAGGCCTTCACGCGTGCTGAGCTGGCGCTTTGCCTTCCATTGGCAGACCCGGAGAATCCTCTCTCCGCTGCCACATGGCCAGGCCAAAGCATCAGACACTACCACCATGCGGATTTTAAAACTACAGGGGAAATTGAGCCACAGGAGCTACCACCGCTGCCCCTCCCACCGCCGCCCCCAAGAATGGGAATCCACCAAAATCAGAGCTCACTACACACCGGGCTCATAGAGAGTGTGGCTTCAGAAATTAGCCTCTGCATCCACAGCAGCTCCACATCCGCAACAAAGAGGACACCATTGAGGGTGGACTCTCCCCATGTAGCCATCACAGCCCGCCCACAATCTTCCCAGCACACCCACCATGCTGGGGGGGAAATGGAGCGCGCTGGTGAGGAAATGGCACAGTGCCTTCCATTACCCACCCAGGCGAGCCCATCCTGCGATGCCACATGGCCAAACCGAAGCTCTCACCACCACCGCCATGTGAACTTTAAAACTACAGTGGTAATTGAACCACAGGAGCGACCGTCAATATTGCACCTGGCACCGCCACCCGCCACTGCCGCTGAGAATAAAGGAAATCCAACAAGAACAGAGCTCACCACGCCTTGGGCTCAGGGAGTGGGCGAGCTCAGAACTTAGCCTCCATGTCTGCAGCTGCTCCGCTCCCACACCGAACGAGACACCTTTGAAGGTGGTCCCCCCGCCTGCAACCATCTCAGCCCAACTGCAGCTGTCCCAGCCTGCCCGCCATGCTAGCAAGGAGCTATCGTGGCGCCTCCAATATGCAACCCCAACACCCTAGAGGGGCCGTGTGCCCCGGGTGAGCCGAGTGTCCCAGGGGGCGATGTGCCCCGGGTGAGCTGTACCCCCCAAAGGGGAAGGGGATCCCGGGTGAGCCGAGTGTCCCAGGGGGCCGAGTGCCCCGGGTGAGCCGAGTGTCCCATGGGGCCGAGTGCCCCGGGTGAGCCGAGTGTCCCAGGGGGCCGAGTGCCCCGGGTGAGCCGAGTGTCCCAGGGGGCCGAGTGCCCCGGGTGAGCCGAGTGTCCCAGGGGGCCGAGTGCCCCGGGTGAGCCGAGTGTCCCAGGGGGCCGAGTGCCCCGGGTGAGCCGAGTGTCCCATGGGGCCGAGTGCCCCGGGTGAGCCGTACCCCCCAAAGGGGAAGGCTGTCCCGGGTGAGCCGAGTGTCCCAGGGGGCCGAGTGCCCCGGGTGAGCCGAGTGTCCCATGGGCCAAGTGCCCCGGGTGAGCCGAGTGTCCCAGGGGACCATGTGCCCCGGGTGAGCCGAGTGTCCCAGGGGGCCATGTGCCCTGGGTAAGCCGTACCCCCCAAAGGGGAAGGCTGTCCCGGGTGAGCCGAGTGTCCCAGGGGGCCGAGTGCCCCGGGTGAGCCGAGTGTCCCAGGGGGCCGAGTGCCCCGGGTGAGCCGAGTGTCCCATGGGCCGAGTGCCCCGGGTGAGCCTAGTGTCCCATGGGGCCGAGTGCCCCGGGTGAGCCGAGTGTCCCAGGGGGCCGAGTGCCCCGGGTGAGCCGAGTGTCCCAGGGGGCCGAGTGCCCCGGGTGAGCCGAGTGTCCCAGGGGGCCGAGTGCCCCGGGTGAGCCGAGTGTCCCATGGGGCCGAGTGCCCCGGGTGAGCCGAGTGTCCCATGGGGCCGAGTGCCCCGGGTGAGCCTAGTGTCCCATGGGGCCGAGTGCCCCGGGTGAGCCGAGTGTCCCAGGGGGCCGAGTGCCTCGGGTGAGCCGAGTGTCCCAGGGGGCCGAGTGCCCCGGGTGAGCCGAGTGTCCCAGGGTGCAGTGTGCCCCGGGCGAGCCGTGTGTCCCAGGGGAAGCAGTGGGACCCAGGGGAAGGGGCGGTGTAAACCAGAGGAGGAGCGGACTCTATTCATAAGGTCCTGAGATAGTCACCATAAAACAAGCAGACTGCCAAATGAGGAGCGGATTTTATTCATGGGGTCCTGAGATGGTCACCATAAAACAAGCAGATTGTCAAATGACAGCGGGGAGGGGAAGGAGACCTGGGGGGAGATAGGAGAACAACCGAGGGACTGGTATGCATGAACATAAGTACAACCAATGAACACAGAACTCTGGGGAGGGAGGGCATAAATGGGAGGGGGGGGGCAATGGTAAACTATGTACACAGAAAATACCTTAATAAAATAAAATTTTTTTTTTTTTAAAAAAAGAGAGAAGTGCAAAACTGCCATTCTCTGGGGCATTGTCTCAAGACTTTGAGATCCTGCTTCCAGGATTTTTCTCCGTGTGACTCAAATAAACTCTTGTAAAATTTTCCTACAGGTTTGGACTTTCTATCATAGACACTTTACTAATCTGTTCCTCAGATTCTGCATCTAACAAATGGGGATAATAATAACAGTGTTGCTGTAAGGATTAAATTAGGTGATGTATGTGAAAGGCCGAGCATGGAGCTGGACATAAAACAAAGACTCAATAAATGTGAGTTGTTATAAACACAATGATCATGATGGTTATTTGGACACTTCCAAGGGTCTAGCATAGTACCTTTTAGGTAGTAACGCCTCAATAAATGTTTGTATGCATTGTGAACCAATGAATTAACCATACAACCAGTGCCTGAAATATGTAGTTTGACAGAGTAAATTGTCTTTCAGGCAGGACTTTAAAATATTATTCCTAGAGACTAATTTACGTGTTTTATCTTTTCTTACAAAATTTCTTTCCAGAATGAGATTTGCAGCTCAACTGGGCTTACAACAGAAGCTCCCCCTCTGCCCCCGGAGCCCTGGGTGATTTATTTGTTACCCTTCATAAGGAGTTGGTGAAAAGCTAGCGGTGTTGTTTTTCTTTCTTTATTGGCTAGACAACTTACAGAGTCTGCTACAGAAAGATATATTAATTTTTAACCTGCCAGATTTTCTTCCACAAAGCCATCAGCAGGGGAGGAGAGAAATTTGTTATCCATAACCCTGACAGCAATAAACAGTGCTTTAAATTCTCATTCTCTCTCTCTCTCTCTCTCTCTCTCTCTCTCTCTCTCTCTCTCTCTCTCTTTCTCTCTCTCTCTCATCTGATCAGTGTAAAGTGATATAATGGAAACCTTATGCCTGAACACATTAGAAACAGGTTGATATAGAATCAAGTCCACCCTGTTCTGTTATCAGTGAAAGTGGGGTGGCGACCAGTGGAAGTGGGGGATCCCCTTTTCCACTGGGTGCTCAGGGTAGTAGGGTCCTTATGATTTCTTGAGAAAAAAAGAATTTTATGAGACTCCCATGGGAGGATGAATGATTTTTATTTGTATGGAATTACATCCTTGGGCTTCAAAAGTCCCAAGTCCCTAAATCCAGTCCTGGAAGATGTGGAACTGGGGATTCAGCAGGGCTAGAAATGAAGCCGGGTCTAGAGTATCCGTTCCATGATGGAGATGGGTCCCGTGCCGCTAGTTGTAGTCCATTAGTCCATTGTGTGGGGTCCACATGGCTGTGGGCTATGTGGGAAAATGCAGGAGCATGAGAGCTGCAGGTAGGAGCACAAACCAACCAAGAAAGAGGGAGAACTCATTTGTTTAGGAGCTTATACATCTTCTTTGTTTAGGAACTTATACATTTAGGAGCGGGAAAAGGAGAAGCACCCCACTGCACCTTCCCTATGTCAAGTACCTACTTTATGTCATCCAGACATAGAGCGATCAGGCAGGCAGGTGAGCAGTTAGGGGCATCAGGCAGGCAGGCAGAGTGGGCAGGGGTGATCAAGCAGGCAGGCAGGCAGGCAGGCTAGTAGTTAGGAGCCAGCAGCCCCGGATTGCGAGAGGGATATCTGACTGCCCATTTAGGAATTCCTGTGCTATTGGTCCTAAACTAATAGTTGGACACCCTGAGGGGTCCCGGATTTCGAGAGAACACAGGCTGAGCTGAGGGAACCCCCATCCAGTGCACAAATTTCATGCACCTGGCCTCTGGTATCCTATATAATAAAAGAGTAACATGCAAATTGATGCTAATAGCAGAATGACCAGAACAACCATTGGTCCAGTCACTATGAGGTGCACTGACCACCTCTTGGTCCCTTTCCCTGGCCGGCAGGCTCCAATTGCCTGATGGTCACCCGCAGGGGGGCAAAGCTGGTGAATGGGCAGGAACAGCCAACCTCTTGGTCCCTTCCCAGGCGCCAGGCACCCATCACCCAATGGTGAATGGGGAACCGGGGGTGGGTGGCAGCCGAGGGCAGGGCCAGCTGTGGGCATCTGGGGAAGATGGCCTTGATCGCGGGCCAGGCCTTAGGACTATACCCGCACACGAGTTTCATGCACCGGGCCTCTAGTATTATATAAAAATTGTCCTTAGATTTTGCTGCTCTTCAAAAGGGACTAGATAACATCCTATATTATAAAGAGGTAATATGAAAATTGACCATCACACCCTCACAAGATAGCTGCTTATGAACAGGCCGGCAGGAGGTTAGTAAGGGACAACCAAAGGACTGAACAGCAGGCTGCCTGGGGTGACCAGGCTGGCAGCGGGGCCATGAGGGGAACCAGGCCAGTGGAGGGGGGGGGCAGTTAGGGGCAAAAAGACTGGCAGGGGGAACAGTTAGTGGCAACTAGGCTGGTGTGTGGGGGGTACAGTTGGGAACCAGGTCAGCAGTGGGAGAAGTTGGGAGCAAAGGGGCAACTAGGCTGGCAAAGGGGGCGGTTAGGGGTGACCAGGCCAGCAGTGGGGGGCAGTTAGGTGTGATCAGGCAGGCAGGCAGGCAGGTAAGCGATTAGGAGCCAGTGGTCCAGGATTGTGAAAGGAATGTCTGACTGCTGGTTTAGGCCCAATCCCCAGGATATCTCTGAGGGATGCTGGATTGGAGAGGGTGCAGGCTGGGCTGAGGGGACCTCCCCCGTGCACAAATTTCATGCACCAGGTCTCTAGTTTGATATAAGAAAACATTGCTCCAGTACTTCAAGTGTGCTGCCTTTGCAATCTTCAGTGTAACCATCACCATGAAACCTTGTCATGAGCATCATTGCTTATCATAGTTTTTTAATGTACCCTTATAAAAAAATTCAAGTTTCTACTATTTTTGATTCTCTTCTATTTATATCTATTATTTAAGATTTTTATTCTTGGTTTACCAAGTATATTAATTTTCTCACCTAGTTCCTTTTGATCATTTTAATTTTAACATTTTTATCTACTTAACATTTAATTGTTTAAACATTTTTCTCAGGTATAATTCTTTTTAACCATTATTACTTCTTATTTCCTTCCTCTCCTCTTTTAAATATTCTGTTGGTTTTTGTCCCTTTTGATCTTACAGTTTTCTGATTTTACCACACATTTTCTTTTTTTACATACTTACTTTACAAATATCAATCAGGAAATCTAGTTATAGAGACAGGCCACGCAGTTTCATTGATGCATTGGTCACAGTTGGAGAGGAAAATAACAGAATTAGTGTTGAAACCTAGCATTTAAGCCAGAGCAAATGGGCTTATTAAAACAGAAAAGACTGGGAGAGGAGTATGATGGAAGAGGAAAATAAGAGTTCCATCCACTATCATCATCACTACATAATAAATAAAAAATAATTTTAATATCACAGAGGGTCACAAGTGCAGATATTTAAAAATGAATACTTTTAGTTTTAAAAAAATCACTATCTTTTTCCTTTCTCATTTTTCAGTTAATTGATGACTTCTGGCATTTGGAAATACTTGCTGTAGATAATATAATATCCTAAATAGGATTTATAGTCCAGGAAAACTCACTGTGGTATCTATATAGAGAATTGATTGAAAAAGGCTGAAGACAATGCCATTAGAATGAAACGTGTAGAGGTAGCCTACAAGTTGATAAGGTGAGGGAGCACAATATACAAATCTAATAGGGAAGCTGCAAGTCGAGGAAATTTTATCTGATGTCCATCATGTGGAAGAAAGAAGCATTTGCTCAGAGTGCAATGGTTCAGCATCCTTTTTTGAAGAAAAAGTGATAATTTTAATGAGTTCAGAATGGTACCTAGTTGTTTTAATAGGCATATTCAGTCTTCTGAGCTTCAGAGGAAGCCTGTCTAGCCAATATCTTGCCCTTACTTAGTATTATGTTTAATTGAGCATGGCTCTGGAGATCACACTACTTTAAATACTTAGTTTAAATAAGAGTAAGCAAATAGTAGTGATTTGTAAATGTATTAGACACATGTTCAATATTATCTTAATGAGACCATGAGTTTCTCAAAATTAAAAGTGCCTTTTGGCCGAAACCGGTTTGGCTCAGTGGTAGAGCGTCGGTCTGCAGACTGAAAGGTCCCGGGTTCGATTCAGGTCAAGGGCATGTACATTGGTTGCGGGCACATCCCTGGTAAGGGGTGTGCAAGAGGCAGCTGGTTGATGTTTCTCTCTCATTGACGTTTCTAGCTCTCTATCTCTCTCTCTTCCTCTCTGTAAAATATCAATAAAAATGTATTTAAAAAAAAATAAAAGTGCCTTTTGTGTGTGTGTGTGTGTGTGTGTGTGTGTGTGTTTGTATGTGTGTATACAAAGGTAGCCCTTTATTGTGATTAAAAGAGCCCACGGAGAGGGAGACCAACCCTGCTGGTTCCCCACTCTCAGGTTCTTCTCCGGCAAAACGGGTCAATGACACGCTGAGCACAGAACTTTTGAGGATGTTTAATGCCACAATGGATGTGTCAAAGAGAAGGGACTTCACACTTGTTGGCTATCCTCAATCTCTCTCCTCTTCTCCCGAGATTGGGTGCACGGAGAGAGAGGGTACGACCTGTTCGCTGGTCTAATGAACGAGTGCATGGCGCGGGCTAAAGATCTTACTTTGGACTTCCAGCCTTGGAAAGCAGGGTCCCTCAGAAGCTGTGATGTGGCCTGTCAAAAAGCACCTACTAAACTACAAATCCCAGACGTCCTCTGGAAGCCCAGGCGTCCAAAGACTTGCCAGGAAGGCGGAAGTCTAGCCGACTCGCCCAATCACGCGTGGGCAGCGGCCCCAGGACGGCCAATCGTGGCCCCGCTCGCCCGGCGCGCGGCACAGGCCCCGCCTCCGCGCGCGGGGCTGACGAGTCGTTAGCGGATTAGGCGGCCGCGGGGGCGGGGCCGAGGCCCCGGGCCGGGCCTCGCGCAGGGCTGGGCCCTCCCCGCTCCCGGCTCCCCGCTCCGGCTCCGCCATGGCTCCCAAAGGCGGCTCCTCCAAGCAGCAGTCCGAGGAGGACCTGCTCCTCCAGGACTTCAGCCGCAACCTCTCCGCCAAGTCCTCCGCGCTCTTCTTCGGGAACGCCTTCATCGTGTCCGCCATCCCCATCTGTGAGCGCGGGGAGCCGGCGGGCGGGGGCGCGGGGGCCCGGGCGGCCGGCGGGTCGGCTGGGCGGGGACGTGGCAGGGCCGGAGCGCCGTGCCCCTCGGCTCCGGCTCTTCCCAGCCCGCCGGGAGCTCGGGGAGTCGGGGCCCCCCGGGGGCCTCCGTGTTCCTGGCCGGGGTGGTGGGGGTGGGAGGGGGGCGGCCTCCCGGGAAAGTTACTTTGCAGAAGCGCGTGGTTCCCGGGCCCCGGGCGCGGACCCTGGATCCGCCCGTGCTGGGCTCGCTGCCCCGAATCGGCATGGAAACCATCACCCCCAGTTCAGAGCCGATGCTGACTTTCCTGCATAAAGCCCCCTCCTCTCTCTCCTCTGCCATTACGAGGCCTTAGACTTACACCATGCCTTATTATGGAGAAACTAATGCATTAAAGGGAGAGGGAGGTTCCTGTGAACTCTCGCCCTGAATTTAAAAAGTGTAGCTTTTCGGGTGAATCGGTTCACGCAGGCCTGAGCCTCGTTTTTCCTCATGTGATGAGCTCGGTAAGTCCAGTGCCAAGAGCCAGCGATTTCCCCCCCTTGTTTAATTTTTTTTTTTTTAAACCATCCTATTAGGGATGTTCTCACGTGGAATCAAAAACTTTGCAGACGTGGCCCACGTTGTTTTTAGGGCTCAGGATTCCCGATTCTGCATTTCCTGTCGCTCACACCGCTGCGGCACTGTTGCTGGGCGGTCACATCTAGATTTGTTTTCTCTTGGCAGCCTTGTAAAACCCATACAGTTACTGTGGGATGGAGCCCCTGTGGCTCACTGGCTGCGCGGAGCAGGGCCTTGGCTTCCGACAGACTGCCACGTCAGCACGTAAACTGTGGCTGAGGACTGCACGTGGCATTTGGGGATGGCCTGGATTTAGCTTAATAGCACCCCTACGAATGAACTTTGAAGTCAGGATTGTGATTTTTGTGGAGCTGGACTTCTCCGTCTAGGAGAAGCAGAAACCTTCCTATGGAAGGTCATGTTTTTCGAGTGTTCTGAATGGGGCAGGCCTGAAGAAGCTGTAACTTTACTTGTTCCTGGGTGCCCCGCTTCTGAAGTTTGCATATCCTGGATTCCCTAACCCAGACTGTATTGTACCGGCCTTACCTATAGTTTGCAGTTGGGTGGTAAAGTTTTGTTTCTTTTTTTAATCCCCTGCCCCCCCCCCTTTTTTTTTATCTTCAGGGTTATACTGGCGAATATGGCATATGGATCTTATTCAGTCTGCTGTCCTGTACAGCGTGATGACCCTTGTAAGCACTTACTTGGTAGCCTTTGCCTACAAAAATGTGAAGTTTGTACTCAAGCACAAGTAAGTACTCTATTTCTTAAGTGAAAGTGTGATGCGTTTTTATATTACTAGAGTGGCTTAAAGACCATTTGTGTTTGTGTTGGTTTCAGTAAGCCATTGATTTGGGATATATATGTATCTGTTTGGGGGGAAGGCACCTTAATGTTAGGAAGACTTATTAACTTACTTGAAGCAGAGGCAGTGCTTCTGAGATTGCTATGAAAGTAGGTTTTGAGGGTGGAATTAGTCCGTAATCATGGAGCTTAATCAGGAAAACAAAACCTACCAAGTAATTTAACGTTTCCAAAGCAGCTAGAATTCTTTCTGGAAAGAATTGTTTTGGGCCCTCCATGATCTGTTTTTGGACGTGAACAAAGGGGCTTTGTTGTTATTAAACTAACGTTTTTAATGCTACCTACATATTTTTTTTCTGTATATGAAAACTAATATTTTATGATCCACATACTATAAAATATATAATTTTAATTATAGCTTTTGGAGAAAATCCAAGCCACACAACTATAAATTTATACATTAATTATAAGCAACTAGAGGCCCGGTGCACGAAATTTTGCACGGGGTGTGGGGGATGTCCCTCATCTCATCCTGCACCCTCTCCAATCTGGGACCCCTCAAGGGATGTCCAACTTCCCTCTCACAATCCAGGACTGCTGGCTCCCAACTGCTTGCCTGCCTGCCAGCCTCATCAACTCCTAACCACTCCCATGCCAGCCTGATTGGTGTCTAACTGCTCCCCTGCCAGCCTGTTTGCCCCCAACTTCTGTCCTCTGCTGGCCTGATCACCCCTAACTGCCCTTCCCTGCAGGGTTGATGGCCTCCCAACTGCCCTCCCTTGCAGGCCTGGTCCCTCCCAATTGTCTTCCCCTGCTTGCCTGATCACCCACAACTGCCCTCCCTTGCAGGCCTGGTCCCTCCCAACTGTCTTTCTCTGCTGGCCATCTCATGGTGGCCATCTCGTGTCCACATGGGGGAAAGATCTTTTACCACTTGGGGGCAGCCATCTTGTGTGTTGGAGTGATGGTCAATTTGTATATTACTCTTTTATTAGATAGGATAGAGGTCTGGTGCATGGGTGGATGCCAGCTGGTTTGCCCCAAAGGGTGTTCCGGATCGGGGTGGGGGTTCTGTTGGGGCATGGGGCAGCCTGGGCGAGAGGCCTGTGGTGGTTTTCGGGTTGGCCATGTTCCCTGGCAACCCAAGCAGAGGCCCTGGTATCTGGAATTTATTTACCTTCTACAATTAAAACTTTGTAGCCTGGAGTGGAGCCAAGCCTCCTGCTCACTCTGTGGCCACAGCCATTTCTGTTGGAATTTATGTATCTTCTATAATTGAAACTTTGTTTGGAGTGAAGGCCTGAGCCTGCTAGGGCTGCAGAAGCTTGATTTCCTCCATTGCCCAGGGCAACCCTAGCCTCCTGCTCTCTCCAGCTCTTGGCTTCGGCCATTTCTGTTGGAATTTATTTACCTTCTATAATTGAAACTTTGTACTCTTGAGTGGAGGCCTGGACCCTCCAGGGTGTGTGGAAAGCTTGGCTTCTTCCATTGCCAGGGAAATCCAAGCCTCCTTCCTGCTCTCTGACGGTAGCCATCTTGGTTGAGGTTAATTTGCATACTCACTCCTAATTGGCTGGTGGATGTAGTGGAGTGATGGTTGATTTGCATGTTACTCTTATTAGATAGGATTATATACTCTGTTTCATAAAGATTAAAGTGTGGGGGGGAACAGTCAAAATTTAAGGAAAGGTGATGATATTTTTTTATTCAGAGTGCTGTGGTGCTCATGGGAAGCAGGTATACATTAATGTTTAATTGGAATTTTATGCACACTTTGATACTTGATTCAGGATAGCAGGATATTTCTCTGCTTACTTAATGGTGCCTTCTTGGTGCTGTATTTCTTTGGAAGTATTTTCTTAAAGGCAGTTGGAATTTTGATGAGACTTGAAGTACCATTGTGCTTTATGTGTGCTTTTTTTTTTCATTTTCATAGTTCCCACTCTACTTTAGATGCTGTTTTTGCTTGGATTGTTGTAGCAGTCTCCGTCTAGTCTTTTAAAAATAGGCTTCCATAAACAGTATAAAGCATGTTACTCTATGTAATCCTTATGTTACACGTGTGAACTGCAGGTGGTAGTACTGCTTTATGGGGTAAAAGAGCATGTATTTATCCTTATCGGCCATCATTTTCACCCTGTCATTTTCTTACTTAAAACTCACCATTTATACCTGCTTCCCATGAGCACCATGCACTATTTTCTAAGTGTATGAAAACCAAGTTCTTCCAGGCCCCTGGAATGCAACTCACCTACCTCCTCCCAGTGTGGTTTCACCTTGTAGCATTGGTTCTTAGCTCTTCTCAGCCCTTCATGTCATGCTTTGAAAGTCTTTCATCCTCTCTCATTTAAGATTGTCTTGCTTCCTTTCCATCTTTACAAATCCTATTTCAAGACTTAGGAATCTTTTCCAGAGAAATCCTTCCTAAGTTTGTTGTCCCTGTGTTAGCATCTTCCTGGTGACAAGGAATAGAAGTGACCCCACTTAACGGATTTGTTTATTGTAAGGAGGACAGAACAGCCTCAGCAGCTGAAAGTGGCCTCAGCAGCTTCTCTACTGCTCTTCTGGGCCCGCGGGAGCTCAGGTTGTGGGTGGCCGCAGTTCTCTTAGACAATAGTGATCAAGTCACCCATGACATCTTCCTGTTGTTAACCCCTTGTCACCAGAATTCAGCCTCCTCAGCCTCTGCTGTCCTGGGCTTTCTTGTGAGGCACGGCCATGGTGGATAGTGAAGCTTAGCAGTGGGCATCTGGCACAGCCCATCCTTTGGAACTCAGTCCTTTTGGGACTTAGTGTTTTTCTTGTTCTGCATACCATTTTTCATTTACTTTTTTTGTATTAAAATCATGTTCGTTTTACATCTCATTCTACTTTGGATTTCTTGAGGGCAACTGCTACTTCTTTTATATCTGTTACAACAGTTCATAGTACATTTAGTTCAGTAAAAATTTCAGTGGATTACTGATTTAACAGATTCTTTCAGTGGAATTATTTTTTAGTTATAGTTTTGTTTTAATATGAAATACTGCCACTGCTATTGGAACTCCTATAGATACGCAAGAAGGTTAAGGCTGGGAGCTCAAAGGGATATGCTGAGTGGCTGGGAGCTCAAAGGGATATGCTGAGTGTGGACAGGTAGAGGGGAGATGGCTCAGAATTAACAGTCTAGATTTCTGTCCCAGCTTTGTTGCTCTTAAATGTATAATTTTCCTTGGTACATTAACCAGAACTAAATAGCATAGTCACCGGGGATTCATTAATTGAACATAGAGTGAATAGATTTCTATCTCTGTTCCACATCCTGTTGCTTTTAATACATCTCTGTATCATGTCAGATGTTTTCATAGTGGCACTGTGTGTTTTATGTTGCTTGTGACCAGTTCTTACTTTTTCTTCTATATTTATGGCTAAGTTTCTCCTATTTTGTGAAAAATATATGTTGAATCTAAATGTCATAATCTTTGGAAGACTTTTTGTATTTCATCTGATAAAATTCACCATGTTTATTTTTTGATGAGTGCACATTTAATTTTTTTTTTCTTTAGCTGATTTGTCACTGAAGATTCTGATCTGATAGTGTGAACATCACCTCCAGCCTTTTCTAGCTGATTCCATATGATCTTTTTGTGCAAACCTCTTATCAGTGGTTCATTTAACTAAACGTGGTGTGGTCAGACCCTGACCATGTGGTATTATTTCTTTTTATTGAAATTGTCCTTTGGAGTAGAGTTAAAAGCATTACTCTAAGATATTATAGTTGTTAATTCCCTTTTGTTTGTTTTTTTAAGTCTAGTTTTCTCGAATTAAAGTCATGTATCATTTGCTAATGCCTTGTCAGATTTATTTATTGAACTGTAAATATAGGCTCTAACAAAATGGATTTATAATTACTTATAACTAAACTATGTTAGTAGCATTTGACTCCTGTTTCCATAATAGATGCATAAACTTTGGGAAATTCTCTCTTTTAAGCAGAAATCAGACTCATAACTAATAAACCACATCTTGAAAGTTTCTTGAACTCCTCCTTCTCTTTTAACTAATACTACAGTGTAATAACCCTGGAACTTTCTGTACAGTTTATTTTCTGGAAATGTAAAGTATTACACAGCTGCCAATACAAAATCTGAGTACGGAGTGTTTCTGAGAGAGTAATGTCCACTCCTGGAGCATGTGGAAACTTTTTTTCTTTTCCTTCCAGAGTAGCACAGAAGAGGGAAGATGCTGTTTCCAAAGAAGTGACTCGAAAACTTTCTGAAGCTGATAATAGAAAGATGTCTCGGAAGGAAAAAGATGAAAGGTTTGACGCCTTGTTTAATGTGTTTGTGCTAATCAAAACTTTGTAGAAGTTTCTGAGTTCTGCTTAGGGAATGTGGGTGTCGGAACCGTCTGAGCAAACATTGGTATTGTAGAGAAGGTAGTAATGGGAATAACTGACTTTGAGTTTTTACTATTGCCTTTGAGCTGTACACAGGTCATTTATTGCTCCCAAGAGTCCTAAGAAGGTAGGGACTGTTGTTATCTCCATTGTACACCTCAGGAAACAGGCAGAGAAAGCTTCAGAAACTTGATCAAGGCCTTGCATTGGGGGGTGGTAAAGCCCCGATAAGACCACGGGCAGTCTGGCTTGCGCTCAGACCTGCTCTGCTGCAGAGCTTTGTCTGGTGCCACTTGATAGCTGTGTGACCTTGAACTTATCACCTAACCCCTCTGGGTCTGAAGAGTTTACATTGTGTTATGTGTGAGCGTTTTTAGGGGGTGGTATTTCTGTTACCGAGCTTCCAGCCTGGGTTATCTGCTTCGGGAAAAAGAAAAATCAGTGTGTCTCCTGTTGCACGGTCCTGTGCCACATTTGTTAGTCCTGGCTCCCATCCCCAATTTTAACTGTCACCTGCTCTGAAAGGAGTTAATAGACAGTCTAACATCTGAGTAGCAGAAGTCTGCACGATTGAGTCGACTTACGCTTCAGAGCTGCCAGATGGTTGAGTCGAGTAATGAATTGAGGTTGTTTTCATGGATCTTAAATTTTAGTATCTACAAAGTGGTTTGTGAAATGGAATTTTTATCCCACTTTGCTCCAGGAAGACTTTGTGGGACTCGGAATATTAAAGTGTGTGTAAAACAAAGCAGTGCAATTTGAAAAGACCGGAAACCATTTAAAAAGTGGGTAAACAAGGACCTCAGAGTTAGTTAGAGCAGTTGAGCACTAAACTTATCTCCGAGCGTCCAAGTGTCAGGGGAAGCATGTGAGGTCATGCTGCTTTCGTGGTCCGATGAGAAGCAGAGTGCCAGTCCTCCTGAAAAGAAACTTTCCTGGCACTGAATCTGCAGGGACTTGATCAAGTGGCTCCTTACTTAAGGGACACTGAGTCCTTAATGAACAGTGTTTTCTGCAGTGGTTTTGGGAAGGCACCAGATATTGAAGTGGTGATCTCCTATGGATCCTTTATGAAACTGAGGGCACAGTACTAAAATCATGACAATGAAGGCCGTTTTCCCCGCCCTCCCAGAGAATAGCTTTAATGAGGTCTAGCTGCATAGCTTTTTTTTTATGTTTTTATTGATTTTTAAAGAGAGAGCAAGGGAGAGGGATAGAGTTAGAAACACGAATGAGAGAGAAACATCATCAATAGTCTGCCTCCTGCATACCCCCTACTGGGCATCGAGCTTGAAACCCTGTGCCCTGACTGGGAATTGAACCAGTGATCTGTTGGTTCATGGGTTAACACTCAACCACTGAGCCATACCGGCCAGACTACCTGCAGAGCTTTCTGAATGCAATTTTTGCATAAGGATGGAGATTAGAGAATTTAGAACACTTTTTTAAAAAAAACAAAACCTTTTATTGAATTATGATCTTTACTGGAGGCCCAGTGCACAAAATTTGTGAGCAGGTATGGTCCCTAGGCCTGGCCTGTGATCAGGGCCATCTTCCCCAGCTGCCCCTCTCTGTCCCGCACCTTCCCCTTCCTCCCCCCCATACACACACACCCCATGGTTCCCCGTTCACCATCGGGTGATCGGAGCCTGCTAGCCAGGAGGACCAAGTGCTTGGACATTCCCGCCAAGTCGCTGGCCCCGCCCCTGCTTCAGGTTGCCCTGTGTGTGGGGCAACCCACAAGGCGGAGCCTTGGCCTGGCGCCACCGGTATCCCCCTCCCCCCACCCCTGGTTCCCCATCCATCATCGGTCTGGCTGTTCCGCCATTAGGGTCAATTTGCATATTATACTTTTATTATATAGGGTTAGACAGTTATTAAACTGAGTGCTTATACCCAGTTTCAAAATGCTTGTTATAGCTCTTGTAGGTTTCAGGTGATTTCACAAACCACTTTGTAGTACATTGTTATATCAGATAGTGAGTGAGTTTCATATGCCCACAGCACACTTGCCTGATTTGGTCTGCACTTGATCTTGAGATGTGTCTCAGAATTTTTCTCATTGAGTGTTATTCAGTCAGTCACTAATAATGAGTCAGAGTTGAAATTAAAAATGAAACCTCAGTGCCATTGGCTGGACCAGATATTTCAAAGGAAGATGAAGTGAAGTTTCATTGAGACATAAAATACAGGGTGTCAGAAGATTACATTTCTATTCTTGTTATCAGTAGAAATTTGTGCTATTATATGTTTTGTATTCCTCTCACAAAAGCCACACTGGATACAGTTGTACCCAGGTCTGTATTCATGACTCACTCTGATAACTGGGACCATTTATACTCTAATATTTTTCTTCTTCAACGGAGAGATTTGCTTTAAGAGAAGGCTTATCAGCACCTCTTTGCAGTGATGCATGTCTGTCAAAGCTTCCTCTATAGTCATTTGGAGTATGTACTACTTGCACTTTGAAACTGCACTGCCATTCATTCAAGGGCGAAATTAGCAGAGGTGATCAGATTTACTAATATTTGCCCCAGGGTGTGAGTGCTATTTCTCCCTGACTTACCAATGAGCCAATGATCTGTCATTTGCCACGGTCTGATTGTAATGGTTGAGTTTGGTATCAGCTTTTCTCTTGTGGGAATGCTCCCTGGAAAAAAGACTCCTCGGAAAGTGCTTTCCCAAACCAGAGTTCCTCCCAGGGAAGCCTTGGCAGAACCACTGCTAGTGAGGCCACTTGGGAGTCCCAAGGTTTTTCAAAGTGAACCAGGATATGTGCAGACTAGAAAACGTTCTAAAAGCTGTCACACAGAGCTGACTATATACACTGATGTGATGCACACTGATTTGGGAGCTGGGGTAACCAGAAGGAGTGAGCTACTTCTTTCATCAGGCTGTTTTGAAGATGTTTCTGATTCAGGAAGTTAGGAAGAAGTGCTGTGATGGAGGGGGGATAATTAATCCTCCAAAGAAAAGGCATGTTAGAAGCCTTTTTAAGGAACCTATCTTTATTGGCTCTTGTGCCAGAGTCTTAAAACCAGAGGCAGTTGTTCTATTTAAACCACATTGGTCTATGCATCTTTCTGAGCTGGTGTTTTCTTTGATCAATTAGTGCTAGAATGGTATAATGTATCCTCCCATTCCAAGTCATACATTTTTTACATTTAAACTTCTTTGAAATCAGGAGCTGTTTTATAGTTGATGGCTGCATTGAGTATAATACCCTACACTGCTTCCAAACTTACAGTAAGTTGGAGATCTGTTATGTTAATGGTATCCATAGAATTAAGAAAACATGGCATATACTAGTATGTTAGAGGTTGCAAATGTCTTATGATGGAGATAAGGTGCTAATATTCTTCATGTAGCTCCTTCATGCTTGTTGAATTTGCATTAGAACATTTAGTGAACAAAACATGGCAGCTTCCAATGACATTAGTCATAGTGTTGTCCAGAGGATCCATGGAAGGTATCATCTGACCTCCTGGTTCATACATAGATCAAAGCTCAACCACTGAGCCACACCAGTTGGGCAGAAAACCTTACTTTACAATGAACTAGAGCCACGTGGTGCTTAAAATTTTTAAAACATATTTATAAACTCAGTTGACTTGTTTCTGTGCCTACAGAATCTTGTGGAAGAAGAATGAAGTTGCTGATTATGAAGCTACAACATTTTCCATCTTCTATAACAACACCCTATTCCTGGTCTTGGTCATTGTTGCATCCTTCTTTATATTGAAGAACTTCAACCCCACCGTGTATCCTTTTAAAGGTTGATTATGTTTTTCAAAAGTCTAGAAACAGTTTGTTTGGTTTCATATAGGAGTTAGTTTATTAAATAGCACTGTGATCTTAGGCACGTTTCTGAACATTTAAAATAAGGGCTTTTGGTTTGATGTAAAAGTCTTTCAAGTTTATAGATTAGGATTTCTCGGCAAGTAACTATAAATAGTCTCACATAGCCCTAGCCAGTTTGGATCAGTGGATAGAACGTTGACCTGCGAACTGAAAGGTCCCAGGTTCGATTCTGGTAAAGTGCACGTGCCCAGGTTGTGGGCTCCATCCCCAGTGGGGGACTTGCAGGAGGCAGCCAATCCATGATTCTCATTATGGATGTTTCTTCCTCTCTGAAGTCAATAAAAATATATATTTTTTAAAAAGAATACTTAAAAAAAATAGTCTCATATATGATTATGTACTAATATACCTGCCTATTTAAAAAAAAAAGAGTTCCTAGGAGGAAAAGCAAACTTGCTTTCTTTGATCGCTCTTGATGTAAGCCATGTGTCTTCTGATATTTTGAGCTTTGGGATTGGGTGGATAGCCAGTTTAAATAGGCACATTTCATAATATTTTAACAGTCTTTCAAGCTGCTCTTAAATTGAGCTTTTGGGCAAGAGTCAATCTTCTTTATTTATTAAAGGTGCTAAGGTAATTTATTAGGGCTGTTACCCAGGAATGTGCAGCCAAATTTTTAACAGTCGGAGATTTTGATGTAATAAAATGTGACATCCTTCAACTTGTATCTTCTGGAGATACACACCAGTCCTGAGGCCAAGAGTAGCTGCGGACTTTCAGAACCTCCTTGCTTTTATAGGCCCAGTGTGGCCGGTACGCTGATGGAGAGGGGAGAAAGGACAAGACGTCTCTTCTTCCTCCCCATAGTCATTGATCTTAACCTTCTGAAGATTAAATGGAATTTGAGTGTTTTCTTTGTGGTCGTGTATTCTAGGTTTCTGTCTCCAGTGTTTTTAAATCTCCTGTGAATATTCTTTATAGTCTTGTAAATTGTGTTTACAGACAATGGGACCACTTAGCATTGTCATTAGCCAGAGTGTCGGGAGGGAAGCAGTATATTCCAAAGAGATGGGCTTGTTTTGTTTTGTTGAAAATTAATTTTGGGTTCTTAATTTTTCCTTAACATTAAATTCCTATAGGAACTATATTCTGTCCATAAGTGCTTCGTCGGGTCTCATCGCCCTCCTGTCTACTGGCTCCAAATAGACCGTGTCAGCTTCGCCCGTGGCTTTGTATCTCTGGGTGGTCTGTGGTGTATGGAAAAGCAGCTGGGTGGTCGGGGTGGGAGACACAAGAGATGTTTTTATAGTCCTGAGCTTGAGGGTTTGAAAGACCCAACAAAATGTAATTCAATATTTGTTTATTGGCTCTTTTTTTTTTTTTTTGACAAACTGTTGAAATTACATGAATTGAAAGGGAAACTCAGAGTACCAGGACATTTATTAAAAAGGCAAATGTGTCTGGCAGTGTGCTATAATCACAAGAGGAGAAAATAACTCGTTTCCTTGATCTGTCAGGGGTCACAGTAACCTGGACTGAACTGTTAGTATTTGTTATAGTAGCAAGAAGTTAATAGCTGGTTCTGTGTGTTCCAAGCACAATATTACAGCTTTTTGGGAACCATAAATATCAGAGTGAATCCTCTCTCCTCCCCTTCCCCCTGCCTGGGGGGTGGGATTGAATTGCATGTTTACAAATCTTTGAATATGTGATTTGAAATAACTCAATTAAAGTTGAAAACGTGGTTTCTCCAATTTGGGGAAAAGAAACTTGTGGAAAAGTTCTTTCTTTTTATCCTTTATTTTTATTTTTATTTTTTTAAAGAAGAAGGCAGCCAAGGTAATAACCTAAAAATAGTGCCCGGGAGGGAGGGAGGGTGGAGATGGACGAGGGGATGGGGGATACGCGGTGATGGGAAAACATAAAGAAAAAAATAAAAATAGTGCTCAGGCATTAGAGAGTTGTCCTGTGGGGGTGAAAGGAAGCACACTGCTCAGCTGTACAGCTTGGCCCTGGGCAGCCGCAGATGCTGATTTGACCCTCTGTGTTCGTCTGAGCTGCTGAGAGACCAGCATCATTGTTTTCTCAGAGCGGGGTCTGCCGCTGGAGGAGTGCTGGGTGAGAGAGAACCTCTCCTGAATACGGAGGTAAAAGACCAAAGTAATTTTTGTGATCTTAGCTCCAGAATTTTAAGAGCATTCTGAGGAATTAAAGTGATGTTAGTGCTTGTCAGCATTTTCCTATTCATACATTAATAAATTTGACCTTCAGACCACAGGTTCCCATTGATTGGGAATAAAATATTGCTCTCTTCAATATTTTATTCCCAATCAATGAGTCCAACTGAGAGCAATCTCTTGCTTTTTTAAATTTTTTTATTAAGGTATTATATGTGTACATATTTTACCATTGCCCCCCCCCCCGACCCACTCCCATACATGCCCTCACCCCTCAGCATTTTATATCCATTGGTTATGCTTATATGCATATCTCTTGCATTTTTTTAAACCAATATGTGTATAGATAGTGTAATTTTATGTGTGTGCCGTGATTTGAAAAAGTTTGGGAAGCTCTGGAACCTATATCACTGAAAGGTTGTGGAATCCCAGAAGACAGTGGTTTCCTATTCCTATTAGCTTAGACCACATCCAGGAATTTCTTATCATAGCACCTCAAAGGAAATACATTCCTCATTCCTAATCCTAACTTTAATCTTTAGTTTTCACTTGTAAATTAAGATGAATGTTGCAAGTAGTACTTGCTGTTTTATTTATAACTGTCTGGAAGGGTATTCATTGGGAGTTCATTTTTCACTTCCATGCTGTTAGATGTCTCAGTAGGCCACGTCCAAGGACTTAGAAGGAACACAGGGAAGAATACACTTGTACAGTGACCCAGACCACCATTACCTGCAGCTGAGGATGACAGTTCATCATTGCTTCTGGAAGTCTGCAGTTCTTTTCTTTGATGTGTTACTCTTGTATCATCACTGGAGAATACATAGTGAATGGGGATGCCAAGAAGAGATTCACTGCCAGGTGGTTAGTTTTATTTTTATGTTTTAACCTGGTTTGCTTTTCCCCCCGTTGATAAATAACCAGTAAGTCGTCTGACCTGCTGAGAGACTGGCATCATTGTTGTCTTAGAGCGGGGTCTCTGTTACTGGAGGAGTGTTGGGCCTCTTTGACAAACCATCAGCATCTGTTTGTTACCAGAGCTGGGCCAAGCATCTTTTTAAATTGCAGGTAAAAAATTGCCACTAGGTGGCAGTGCCTGGATTGATGGGGGAAGAATAGCCACTGTTGGAATAAGGCGATCTAGTTGAAATGGGGTGGTGAAATAGGGGCTTCCGCTTAGTATTCTTTTAAGAGTTGCTCTAGAATGAACAAACTAAATAGTTTGTAGAAATGTAAGGAAGCAAAATTTGATTTTGGTTCGGACTTTTTCCTACAGCGCCGTGTTTTTCATCCTGATGATTTCGAACTTCCTTATATTAGATAAATTTTTGTGCACGAGTTTATAGACGTACTTACAGTTCACAGTTTTATGCAGGTTATCAACACTCTGCTCTTGCAAATTCCCCAGTCCTGTCCCCATCATCTGAAATGGCTATGTGACACGTAGAATTACAATGAGCTAATAAATCTGGGTTAGTTAGTAAAAACTTGCTGTAGAATTTTTATCTCAAAAGACCCTCAGATCCAGTAAAATAAAGATTCTGTTGTAATTGGGATTTAAAGTGATTAAGTTCATTTTTTCACACCCCTTCATACTAGAGGCTTAAACTGTCGGGACATTTTACATTTCCCTATTTTTAGTTTCTTCATTTACAACTTAATAAAATCTTGACTTGAAATTATTCTTAGTAAAATATACTGGTTGATAAATTATTCTAATTTGGAAAGAATAATTTGAAACAAGTTTTAAAGTTAACTGAAATGTGGAGGTTGGATTCATGTCTAAAATTCTTGTAAAAGGTCTCGTTACGTAAGGGTCATTAAGCTTTGCTTTTTAAAATTTATATTTTCCCTAGACTCTTAAAAGAACCATGTGGCGAGGCACATCATCTTTAGTACAATATCTTACATTACTCATCATTTAAATTTCCTACACTTGTCAATGCATTTTTGTAGTCCCTGCTCAGATATTTGTGCGGCAGTGAGTGGCACAGTGCAGAATGTCAGGCCTCTGCCAGCATGTACCTGCTGTGCTATCTGCCCACCTTGTCTCTGTGTTTTCAGTATTTGTGCCAGTTACGCTGTTTCAGGAGACCCAATGGAAGGATATACATAGGCATGTAAAAATATTGAGGAAACTAATTTATTGATACATATCTTTTGCTTACTTGGACTCCCAAGCAGGGACGTTGAAGATTAGGAGTGGGTTTTTAAGTGGTTGGTTTAAATATACATGGAGGTGGTTAATCACTACTTATTGGCTTTCAAGAGTTTTAATGGTATCACTTCTTTGACCTTTCTCCATCTTAACTGAATTTGAATTCATACCCAAGTTTTGTTTTGTTTTGTTTTTACCTTAAAAATTCACACACAGTTAATTTTTTACAAAGCTTTAAAGCTAAGAAAGAAAATTGTACCTAAAACAACACTGAACAAAATAACTTGCCTGGTTCTGCCATCAGCCAGCAGTGTGAGTTTGGCAAACCCATCTCTTTCCAGGCTTGGTTTCCTCATTTGCCAAGAAGGGGTGGTCTTAAAGATGGCCTGCTGTCTATCTTAATGATACCTCTGCTATCTAGCTGCACACCCTCCGCACACTTAACGAAGATGAAGTGGCAGTTCTTAAAGTGAGAAGTTAGGCCCAGGGTTTCTAGTTTTCATTTCCCTTGGCTGAGATTTGAGTATGGCTGCTCCCCAGGTTACTCTTAGGAATGGTATGTTCTCTCCCAAGGAATGCTTTCCAAAATAGAAAATAAAATGAGAATGCATGGAAATTTTTCTTAAGGATATCATTATGAAATTAAGTTCTTATCTAGTATATTTACCATGGCAGGTGGCTTGTATATATAAAAAAAAGTTAGCTGTTTCCACAGGCAATAATGTTTATATTTGTTGTTGGGTTTTTAAATTCATCTTTATTGTTGAAAGTATTACAGATATCCCCCTTTTTCCCCATTGACTCCCTTTACCCCGTATCTGTACCCCCTTCTGGCGTTCACCACTTTATTGTCTGTGTCCATGGGTTATGTATATATGCCTATAAGTTCCCTGGTTAATATCTTCCCCACCCTGTCCCCAGCCCACCTTCCCTTTTGACGAGATCGGGCACGTTCAGGGTGGTATGGCCGTAGACCCACCTTACCTTTTGAGATTTGACAGTCTGTTCCATGCTTCTATGTCTCTGGATCTGTTTTGTTCAGTTTATTTTATTCATTAGATTCCATATATGAGTGAGATCATGTGATACTTGTCTTTCTCTGACAGACTTATTTCGCTCTATTTGCAGGCTCTTTTAAATGAGTTTGAGAAGCTTTAACCTTTAGTGTGGAGTATTTATGAAACCAAATGAGAAATGATATCTTTAGTAGCTAATCATTTGTCCCATTAATAAGAAAAGTATGAATTGCAGTTCAAATCTTAATCACTGCTCTTTCTGTTAGATATCACTCAGTGCAGCTTACCTGCCAACATCATTTTTATTAAATGAATCTTAATGCCTGTTTTTGGGAGATATATATATATCTTCTTATAGTTAAAGAAAGTTCAGATAAAAACTTATTGTGAGATTAAATGCACAAAATGCTTTTATTTATGCAAATTAAGTTGAATTGCGGTTTGAATTAGACAACTTCAGCACATTTATACATACAGTAAGTATTCACTAGATTGATTGAATGTACAATTAACAATAAAAAATGATCCGTTTCCATTTTTTATATTCTGGGGCAACAATCCCAACTATTTCCTTAATTCAATTCAGGTAGTAGTAATCAAAAAGGAAATTTCTTGGTATTTCACATTAACATTTTGAGATTTAGAACTTAACCATGAAATTACCTGGAAATGATGGCAGAAAATAGCAGTTGAAGCTGATGATATATTTGTCCTGTAAGTCTCAATGATTTCTAGTATATATTGGGACCAGCTGGCCAGAAAACTAAATTAGAATTTTGTGCATGCTCAGGTGTTCAAATAGAGTTATAGGACCTTCACCCCCAACGCACACCCCAAAAAAGAGGGGAGAAAATGTCTTTCTTACAGGTACACACAATATAGTCTCAAAATTGTTCTCAAGTGGAGTACTCATGAGGGTAGGCAGCCAATAGCGGCAGGGCCAGATAGGCCTCAGCTTCCGGGTACATTAAAGCAAGGCCCCTTTAATTCATGCAGTGAGCTCTCATGCATATAGTTGATTGCACATTATGTGATTATAGATTCAGGAAATTCTTTAACATTTGTTTTTCATTGGGCAAGTTCATTCACCCAGCATATGCTGAGTAGTAACAACATTTTCCACAAAGCCCATGATTTACTTTGATGTTACTAACTCCTCAAAAACACAAGCTTTATGTTGTAAAATCCCAGTGCTAATTAAACAGCAGACATTTGCCTTTGTGGATATTTTACAGGTTTGCTTACAAAAATCAAGCATGTGTATATTTATTTTTAAAGCTGAAATATTTAAACTTGCAGAAGTTGTGCCTACAAGCAGTCAAAAATATAAAGCAGGTTTTCATAAAATGTAGTAAAAAAATGAACACTTTGTAAAATGTAATGCGAGTGCATTACATTTTATCCAAAGCTAAGCTTCCATAATGGTGTAATAGTGTGATCCTCACGTGCATACATTTACCATAAGGTCTCTAATTAGAGACTGAGGTGTTCACACTTTTCCTATCTTTACGTGTAAATGAGTAGAGCATTATTAGAATTCTAAGACACTTTGGAAAAATTGCTACACAGGGTCACTTTTGGGGCCAAGCAACACTGAATATTTAAGGTAACAAAAGCAAATACCTAGGAATTGTATTTTGCTGAAAATGACAAGGGAAACAGCTTACTAACAACTGGAATGTGAAAATAGGAAAACAAATATAAAATTGTTTTTGCTTATTTTCCCAAGCAGGACTTCTGCATTAACATAGCCTCTTCTTTCTGACACAATCCTCATTGTATCTGGATTTTGTTCATTTGAAAAAACAGATCTATCTGTGTAGCCTTCTTTAAGTTATGTGCCTGAAGGTAATATACCTTTCCCTGCCATCTGCTTTCCATCGCATTAGCATGAAGCGTACAGAGCAATGCGAGAAGAGGCGACTCCAGTCCAAGGTAAGAAAATAGGATGGATTTTCTTAGTTGTGAGTTTTCAGGTGTGCTCACAATTCAGGTGCACAGTGGTAGCGACAGCAGACACCTCAGGATCCGGGGACACTAGAGGTTGAGCAGCGGCTGCTAAGTGATTTAAAAGACTGGCTAGGAACACCTCTCTGTATCGGAATAGACCGATATTTGAACCATGCAGCTCCTGTGGCTCATGCATTCGTTGCCTTATGATCTGTAGTCCTTTTTGCTGTAGGGCTTGTTGCGTAATATGTTATCAATCTCATTTACCACGTGTGATGTCATCTTTGGGAGAACCTGAGAGCATGAGAAGTACAAAGGATGTAGTTAGTACTTGATGTTTGTCCTCTCTGCTCACTGTTAGGCAGAGTTGTCTAGACTGGTGTACGTTTCAGAACCATCACTGGGAAATCCTCCTCACCACACCCCAAGCTCTTTGAGGTCAGGGATCTTGTTTTGTTCACCACTGTACCTCCAGTGCCCCTGAGAGTGCTTGGTTCACAGTGCTCATAATTATCAGTCGGCTGGATAAATGAAGGCCGGGAGAAATGTATAATTCCCACAGTAGTTCTGCCCAGTAGAAATATAATGTGAGCCGAAACCGGTTTGGCTCAGTGGTAGAGCGTCGGTCTGCGGACTGAAAGGTCCCAGGTTCGATTCCGGTCAAGGGCGTGTACACTGGTTGCGGGCACATCCCCATTAGGGGGTTTGCAAGAGGCAGCTGGTCGATGTTTGTCTCTCATCGACGTTTCTAGCTCTCTCTCTCCCTTCCTCTCTGTAAAATATCAATAAAATATATTAAAAAAGAAAAGAAATATAATGTGAGCCACATAATGTGACTTTAGATTTTCCAGTGGCCACATTAATAAAAGTGAAAAGAAACATGTGAAATTAATAGCCGATTTTACTCCATTATAGCCAAAACATCATTTCAGTATGTAGTCAGTAGAGAAAATTCTGAAGACACTTTGCATATTTTTAAAGTATTACGTTTTTCTAATCTATATTGTATACTTACTCTGCATTTGGACCAGTCACCTAACATACGCCAAAGAACAACATGTGGATAGAGGCTTGGGCACTGGGCCGCACAGTTCAGAGACCAGGAGGAGTTCTTTACCTCCTAGTGAACGGGTGGCCAGCCCCTGGTGAAGGATGGCCTGGGGTTAGTAAGCATCCTGGTGGGTGGCGTAGCATGAAAAGTGAAACATCCGAGAAACGGAGTGATGCAGTGTGAGTGGTGGAGGTATGGGGGTGGTAGGAACAGAAACAGACATCAGGGTAAAGGGGGCCTTACATATCTTTTTGGGGGGACTTTATTCAGTAGACATTGGGGAACCTCTCAGGACTTTTCAGCTGGGAGTGAACCTAAGAGACACCTAGTGGTGGTTTGAAGGATGAGATGGAGGAGATTGAAAGGACATACTGTATTGTCCTGGGCAGTGACACACACAGAGCCTTAATTAACTCGGGCAGTGGAGGAGACAAGCAGTGAGGATCTGGGGCATTTGGGAGGACGGTGGTGGTTTCCAGACTGCACGACTAGACACATCTGATGTGAATTACCGAGACTGGTGTTCCCGGGAGGAGACGTTTGGAGTAGGACGTGTGGAGTTCAGGGTGCCTGTGGGAGACGCATGTGGAAATGATTTGTGGGCCGCGGCAGCGGAAGGGTAAGAGGGGCTGGAGCCGGGGATCTGTGAGTCATCTCCGCGGATATGCTAATAAAAGCCCGGGGGAGGGTGACGTCACCCGGGGCCCGCACTCATTGTGAGAAGTGGGCCAAGGGCACACATTACACCACAGGACCGGCCGGGACAAAGGCAGCCTTCCCACAGGAGTGGCCTGACCCTGTGCGGAGACTGATGACATACAATTGTGACAGCCAGTTCTGCGGGGTCGGCCTCGCCCTTCCTCGGCCGCAGGCCTGCTGGCCGGGGTGACCCTGTCTTCACTCGGAAGCTTCCTCAGGCCCCGCAGGGCTGGCAGAAGAGCAGAGCTACTCCACCTGGGGTCTGGTTCTCATTAACGTTTTTCTCAAGCTGGGGGAAGAGTTTGATTTCACCACCAGTTCTGGCATCTCTTAAACTAATGTGTTCTTTAAAGTGAGATCGCAACAACGAGACCCCAATCTAGAAGCTGCGTTTGTTGGAAGTTTTGTGCTAAAATGTAGCGGGCTAGCCCTGTGAGGGAAATAATTGCTTCATTCATTACGCCAAAATAAATTTCAGATAAGAGATTTAAAACCCCCAAACCGTAAAAGTACCTGAATAAAACATGAGGAAAAAAAAATGTGTGTTGTGTTGCAAGGTCTAAATTTTCAAGAGGAACCACACATCCAGAGTTTTATGTGAAACTGCCCTGTTTTTAAAAAACGTTGACAGCTATTTTAAAACATTCCCACCTACAATTACACACACATCCACAGCCTGCCAATTTTGCAACCTTGGTGTTAGACCGACTGGGATAATTGGTGGGTGGGGGGCGGTCTGGCGGGGTATGAGGGAATTCCTCCCAGGGCGGGCGCTGTGGAGTGAGGCCTGGGCGATTTGGGCGGGTGGGTGGTGGGCACCGGCAGGCAGAGGACCAGGGTCACTTCAGCGGCTCACGGTGGCTGGGGATCTGGATTCGGGGGGAAGACGAGCCCTGGGTGTGAGGGCCGCTGTGGAGCCTGAACTGCTCAGATTACGTGATGGGCCTCCAGGGCTTTAAGGCTGGTGCAGTGGAGGGAGAGGCAACTCCACTTTTCAGGTAGAATTGGGGGGGGGGGAAGGGATGGATGGGGACCTGTACAGTCGAGATTGGCCGCCCGCAGCTGTGCTTTCTCCTCTCCAGTCCCCCATCTGTTGAGGCTCTGATTTAGGTGTGCCCTCTAGTGTATGCACAGTTTAACAGTATGCTCGTCTTATCCTGTGGAGCAGCGGCCTTGCCGGGCCCACTAGAAATTTCCTTGCCTTACGACTGGTTGCACTGCAGCTTTCTGTCTGGCACCCAGTCCCTCCACTGCTGGGAACCCCCAGCCACCCAGCTGGCTTCCCACCCCATGGAGGGGCCCAGTCACAGCTCGCCTGGGGCACATTCTTAGCTGCTGGGCTGGCGGGGGCAGCCTTCCTCCTTGGGTAGCCTCCCTTTTCTCTTACCCTTTGAGCCTGGGTGATCCATCTTGCTACCAGCCAGAGCCTTGCTAAGGAGGAGGTGCTTTGGGCAGGTGACTGACTGTTTTCCTCTGAAATGAACCCTCGGCTCCCTGGAGTGCCCCGCAGCCCAGGCATGCGTGACGTGTACCATCCCAGGCATGCTGACTCCCGCGGTGGCAGTGTTTACAGTGGGAGCATTACAGGAATCCTTGGGGCCCTCTCTCTTGCCTGGCTGCTGGCAAGTCCAGTCTCTATGTCCAAATCCTATAGAACCATCCACTTCACCTCCACGGCCGCCGTCCTAGCTAGTCCAGGCCCATCCCCTGTCACCTGGACAACTGCCCTTTCATGTCACTTCCCACAGCCGCAGTGCAGTCTTTGGACATTAGAATAGCAGCATGTCCCTCCTCCTCTTAACCCCCCCCCCCCTCCCAATGACCCATCCCATGTGGAACAAAACTCCGTGTCCTGTGATCGGGCCTCTGCCTGACTCGCCGCCTCAGTGCTCCCTCCGTCCTTCCGCTCACGGCACGCTGGCCACACAGCCTAGGCTGGCAGTTCCTCGGGGCCTTTTCACTGCTCCTCCCTGGGTCTGGAGGCTCCTCCCTGGGTCTGGAATGTTCCTCCTGGTGTCTGGAACGCTCCTCCCTGTCTGGAATGCTCCTTCCTGGGCTTTCACATGCTGTGTCTTCATCTGCCAGGCCTCAGAACGCACAGAGGGCCTTGGCAAGGACAGAAGTTCCACCCACTTCTCATGTAGTCTCTGTTACAACACCTCCTCACTCACTCGCCCTCCTCACAGTGGCAATCATGCTCTTGTTTTGTGCCTCTCCCATAGAGTGTAAGCGCCCCGAAAGCTGGGCAGTGTCTGCCTGCCTGGCCATCAGGCTCCCGAGCTCTGAATGAATGAACCAGGGATAGATTGCCTTGTTCACACTCGGCCGGCCCCTGGGCCCCGAGGACAGAGCCCTGCTCTTCGCTCAGGACTCTGCCGGGCGTGGTGCTCCATACCTATCAGTGGAATTGAAATCGCGGGATGAGATTCCAGTTCTCTGTACAGACTGTTCCCTGTTTCCTCCTCGCTGTGGAGCCTTTATCTCCTCCTTCCCCAGCCCCAGCACAAGTGTAAAGAAGAGACGGTGGGGGGACTTTCACAAGAGGAAGGCTTCCCCATGCAATGGAGACCTCCCTGAATCCGGGAGGAGTTGTGGGGCTCAGAGGGTTCTGGGGAACAGAGGCGGGGTGATGACAAGGCTGCACAGCCCTAAGAAAGGTGCCGGTGGGGAAGGAAGTCCACATACCCCCAGCGTATTCTGGGCTTTTTGAAGGTGTTTTTTAAAAAAATATATTTGTTGATTTCAGAGAGGAAGAGACAGATAGAAACATCAGTGATGAGAGAGAATCACTGATGGGCTGCCTCCTGCACGCCCCCTATTGGGGATCGAGCTCACAACCCGGGCATGTGCCCTTGGCCAGAATCAAACCTGGGACCCTGAGCCAAACTGGCGAGGGCCTTTTTTTTTTTAAATTAAGTTTAACCAGATTGGTTCCCGCCTTCACCTGTTTCTTGGGGAGAGGTAACGGGCGATGCGTGCTTGCTTCAGGGACTGGTGGGTGGGGAAGAAGCTGTGATAGTCCCGTTCCCGGTGAGCAGGAGGAAGACGCCTGTGTGGCAGGTGGTGGCTATGGCAGTCATGGGCCCGCTTCTTCCTGGGCCTCAGCGGGGCTGAGGGGAGGAGCCGGGGACTGAGGTGTGCCCTTTGGTGGAGGAGGCTGGTCCCACCAGCCACTAAGCCCCCCTCTCCGCAGAGAGAACTCCCAGGAACACCTCAGCCACCCCCTCCCACGGCCCAGCAGGCTCCCCAGAGTACCCCTCGGCTCCATCCAGTGCCTCGGGCCTCAGCAATCCACCCAGGGAGGGAGCGGGGACGGGCACCCCTGAATTTGCTGCCAGGGAGGTGTGATCCTGGAAGTCCGGACTAGAATGCTGATCCTGTTTCTTTTGAAAGGTGGTGAACATTCGCTCAACAGGTGTGTGTTGAGTGTTACTAGGAACCGGAAGTCCATGAGAAGCAAGAAAGACGAGACAGGCCCCTGACCTCAGGAGTTCACAGTCCAGTAGGGAGGACCGGCAATGACGCTACGTCATCACGGTGCGGGGACGGGAGCAGGAGCACAGGCCGCTGCGGGGCTCGGCACACTAGGCTGGCAGTGAACGTGCAGGAAGGATAATGAGGACATATCCTGGGGCTACTGCATTCAAGCCGGTTATTAGGCTGTGTTTACGGCCAGGCCTGGGAACCCAGGTGTCTCAAGGCTTGGATTTTGGAATGCCTTGTTCTCACAGAAACCAGCCATCCTAAGAAAGGAGACCTGAGAACAGTGCCTGCTTGCAAAAGAGGACACTCCTGGAATCATGTCTGTAACAGTTCTCTTACCTCCTGTACCTTTGTGTGTGTTCCCCCCCACACACACACACCCCATCCCATCCCCCCCAATCTAGGAATAAGTGGCCTGTTAGGGACTTCCATGCCCCTGGGAAGCAGTGACATGAAGGACAGAGGTGGGGAGAGGGGACACTGCCTGGGGACATCTTCGCTGACCCCATGAAATCCCCGGAGGTTGTCGGAAAGGGGCCGTGGCACTTGCCTGAATGGCACCGAGGTTCTCGATGAGCTGTTCGGGAGTGGAGGAGCCCAGGAGCACGGAACTCACACCCTCGTTCCTCAGGCACCACGCTGGGGAGAGAGGAGATGGTTAGGACATCCAAGCCCCTCTGATGACCTTGTACACACCCCCTGCAGTCACCGTTGCTGCACCAACACGGACTAACTTTTGTGGGGAGCACAGACAGTGCCCTTGCCTCAGGATTACAATCGCCAGCAGCACCCCGGCCGTGGAGAGGATCTGGCACGCGAGCTTTGCCCTAACGACCGGGGCACCCAATCCAGCAGCTCACTCTTGTTCCTGAAAATACCCGGCCCCGCTCACTGGCTGACGTCTGGGCTCCCGTTTCCACAGAGGCCTTTCCACCTTCCCCGGCTCTTTTCCCTCTGTGGCTGGAGCCCTTGTAGGCTCTGGGTGTCTGGTTCCTCTATTTCCATCCACTGTCAACCCTTTCTTCCTAACACAGTGTCCATCCTGTGTTCCTTATCTCACCAACCCCCAAATCCCTCGCTCCCCTCCCTCCTCTGCCTCTCTGGCTACCTCTACCTTAACCCTTCTCAGCCCCCGTCTGTGGCTCTCAGCAGATGAGCTGGCCTCTGGCTTTATGGAAAACATTCATAACATTCAGTCCATCAGGTGGGATATTCCTTAATTCCTCACGCTCCCTTGGACACAGTACATGCCGCATCCTCCAGTTCAGAGGATGCCATGCGCTGTTGTAATAACTCTGAAGCCAGACTCTGCCCTGGATCTGTCTCTTTGTGTCCTTTCTTGGGCTTCATTCATTCTCTCTCTCTCCATCTCTTTCCTAGATTTCTTATTTCATACTGTCTTCTTTTCTCTCAGCAAAATGTGCTCAAATTTCTAAAATAAATTTCCTCCAACCCTTCATACTTGCCTAGCTACTGCCCCATCCTTCTTCCTTTAAATTTCTTTTTTTTAAAATATATTTTATTGATTTTTTACAGAAAGGAAGAGAGAGGGATAGAGAGTTAGAAACATCGATGAGAGAGTCATCGATCAGCTGCCTCCTGCACACCCCCGCACCGGGGATATGCTGGCAACCAATGTACATGCCCTTGACCGGAATCGAACCCGGGACCTTTCAGTCCACAGGCCGACGCTCTATCCACTGAGCCAAACCGGTTTCGGCTCCCTTTAAATTTCTGAAAGGCAATATATAGAGAGAGAAAGGAAGAGGGAGAGAGAAAAACAGCAATGATGAGAGAGAACCCTGTAACAGAGACCATGTTATCTTTATTTTAAACTTTATTGGGGTGATTTCTGCACTCCAAAAATTCCACCTATTTGGTGTATAATTAAATAATTTTTGGTAAATGTATCAAGTGTGCAACCATCATTTGAGATCCCGCTTTAGAAGATTTCCATGACCCCAATAAGCTCCTTCATACCCATTTACGAAATTAATCCCATTCCTACAGCCAACCCTAGGAAACCACTAATCTCCTTTGCACCCTGCAGATTTATTGTTTCTGGACATTTCATCTAAACAGAATTACACAATATGGGCTTGTGTCTGGTTCTCTCACTTAGCAGGTGTGGGAGGTTCATCCATGTCACAGCATGCTCTCAGTGTATCATTTCTTTTTCTCGCTGAGCAGCAGCACATTGTGTGGATGCAGGGACCGCAGCGGAGAATCACTGCTCTGGTCCAGCTGTCTGCTGTCCTCAGGCCCTCACCGTCTTCTGCAAGGGCCTTGTGCTCCTCTCGCTTGGATTCCCCCTGTCTCCCACCTCCCCTAACCTCCTCCATCCCTTCCCCTCTCATTTAACGCAGTTTCTCCAGATACAGATCTGACCGTGTCACTGGCCTGGCTAAACGTTCTTGCCTGACGGGATCCTTGTCTTACACGGTGAATTCTCATTCCTCACCTGGCAAACCTTGCTTCCTAGCCCAGCTCCAGCTCATGTCCCTCATTCCCTGCCTTGAACTTTGTGCTTCCGGAGCACAGAGCCGTGTGTAAATCCTCGCCAGCCCCTTGGCCCCAACTGCTCCTTGGCCTGGAATGTCCCTTGGCCTCCTCCCTTCCTTTGCCTCATGAACATCTACTTACTCACCACTTGAGATTCCCCATGGGAACTACCCTCTCCCGGAGTCCTTCCCTGAGTCCAAGGTTCGGTTAGGAGCCTCCACGATACATTAACTCCTGGGCCCAATTATTTGACAACACTGCATTGCAGTGAGCCCATCAGCCTGTGAAATGTGTTTTATTTGTGGTTGGATGCTCAGCATTCAGCCCAGGACCTTCACATAGTAGGTGCTTCATAAATGTTTGCTGAATAAACAGATATGAATGATTGATGGATGGATGAAAGAAGGTCCAAGCACCTCTTCTGCCCCTTTTGCTCAAGGCCTGCTGTCAACTAATATCTTAAGCTGTTACCATGCTCAGGCCTTTTAAGGCAATCGCTAAATCTTACCACATGGGCAAGATAATGTTCTGTAAAGGCAACAAGCCAAATGATTCAGGGCTTTTTCTTTTCTTTTTTTTCTTTCGGCAGTATTCTTTCCTGCTTTGCACTTATAACTCTTTTTGAAAGGTCTGAGGGCAAAGCAGGGCCCAGGAAAAATCACTGTCCATAAACTACTTGGTGTCAGCAACAGCCAGCTCTCCACTCCGGGAACTGTCCACTCTCAGGGTGCGGGAGAGCCCCCTGGGCAGGACTGCCTCGCAGCAGAGGTAGCACATGCAGATGATTTAGCATCTAAGCAAATGCCCCCGAGCTGGCAGTCCTAGTGCCTCTCTACCAGCAAGCCGTGGGTGCAGCTCTTGTGCAGGCAAATGACATGGTAGCGCCCACGGTTGGGTTCAAGTAGTTGGTTTCCTGCTCGAGGATTTCCCCTCCCCACACCCTTCTAGCAGATGAAAGGTGATATGCCTGCAGATAATTCCTCTTGGTTTGAGAGTCTTGTGGTTAAAAACAAAACTACTGCTTATAAAGAATGAAGAAAAGAAAAAAAAGGCAAGATAGCTAGCTAGGGGCGCAGAGAGGGAGGAAAAGGAAAATCAAAGCATGTTTTAATTAAAATTTAGACTCTAGAGGATTTCTGGTGTGCAGCTAACATCCAGTGAAAGTCTAAATCTTGTGAAATCTCTTAAGAAAGATCATGTTTCTTCTTTTTTTCAGAGCTAAATCTAATACTCATTTTCACGGTATTACTACCTAAAAACCACATTGGTGACAGTTTAAAGAACGAACGGGTGTTTCTCTTTGTGCCTGTTACTTTGCCCCTAGGCCATGGCTGAGGGTAGACAGTTTCAGGTGCAGGGTGTCTAATTCTTTGCAAAAAAAAAAAACCCCAACACAAACATCATCATCATCATCATTACTATTACTACAAAGAGCACTTACTCTTTGCTTTGTATATGTAATTATCCTTTACCAAGTAGTTTGTATGATATGTATTTTATGCTCATTTTACATATGAGAAAATTGATAGCAGGTTAAACAACTTGCTGATGATCAAATAGCTAATACTTTTTACTACGTCCATTAAAGCTGCCGGGGTGCTAACTAATCCCATTAAATACATTCTTTGTTTTATAGTTTGAAAAGATTAAAGCAACAGTCTTACTTATACTTAGGTAAAGGGTATTCCTCCTGCCCACCTAGACCACCTTCCATTTTTTTCTTTCTATGACTGTTAACTGCAACTGCCATTTTCCTGCCTTCCAACCTCAGAAGGGTCAACCCTCTAATAGACATTCTATCACATTATTTTATTTGCCTAGAATTTATCTGGAGCTTTTTATCTCATTGGATATAATCTACTCCTTGGCCTGGAATGTCCCCAATTTTATAATGCAGCAAAAGAAAATATAAGTGCAAAGGATAAAAACATTGAGCTTTTTATCTCCCTTCTGCATCTGATTTGTCCCAATTCCTGCTATTTCTTAATCCTTCGGATTTTTTCCCCAAGATTATACACCTATTTTATTCTTTTCCCACAATGGTAGATAGGACAAGAGCCTCAAAGGTCTGGGCCATTCTTGCTAAATGCTTTCCTTGCAGACCAGCTGTAAACAGGATGAGTTTGATAGGACCCTACCCCCAAAAGTCTAGCCAATTGCAATCAATATGATTGACCAAATGATGTATATAAGCAATGGCTCAGCTTCCCTTTTGGGGAGACAGAGCTTTGGATAGGAATCCTGTCTCCTTTACTTGCTGCAAGTAAATAAAACTATCTTGGGACAACATGTCTCATTCTTGAATAGAGCACCCCCAGTGGTGAACTCTGAGAATTTGGTAATAACAGCTACCACATGAATTATTTTATCTTCATTTTCTTCATTTGTAAAGTGGAGATAATAGCAAATACTTCGCTAACGTGAGATAGGGCTTGTAGTAGCATGTACTTCATCAGATTGTTTGGACCATTAAGGGGACAAGACAGTGGCAACAAGTGCCTATCACAGAGCCTGGCGAATATCGCAGCAAGGGAACCGGAAGTCTAAATGCTTTTCTGCCAACACCTAGGCACGTGGGCCTGTTGAACACCTGAGATGTGGTTAGCCTGATTGAGATGTCCTGGAGGTGTAAAATACACTTTGGATTTTTGAAGACTTACTATGAAAAATGTGTAAAAGTTCTCAATAACTTTTATATTTACTACATGTTAAAATGGCCATATGTTGTCTATATTGGGTTAAAGAAAATCTTGTAGTATAATTACTTCACTTGTTTCCATTTTCCTTTTTAAACACGACCACTAGAATATTGAAAATTTAAGTGAGTGGTTCATATCGAAATTCTATTGTATGTGGCTAGTGGTTTTCAGTTGTTACCAGTGACCATGACCTTTCACCCACTTCAGAGTGTAAAAGAGTGGTTTTCCTGGACCCTCAGAAGGTTCAGGGGGAAGCTGCTACCCTCGGGTGGGCTTTCCCTGTGGCTGTGGCTTTGGGCTAGGCCTCTCACCATCCTCGCCTAAGCTCTGACAGGGATTGCAAAGTGAGCGAGAATAAATGAATGTCCCTGCACTTAGACTTCATTCATTCTCATTCATTCATTCTCCTTCTCCTTCTCCCTCTCCCTGGCACTGAGGATGTTCACTCACCTGTTCTCATTTGAACTGGGTTATGAGGGAGAGGAAAAGGAAGAACAGTTTTTTAGCATGTAGAAAATTCTAGGGTACTCTGAAAGCCTTATTTTAGATAGTGCTAACCAGGAATTTATGCTCCTGACAGCAGTCTGCCCTGTAATAGATATTGTATCACCATAGGGGTGTGGATCAAGCAGAGAAAACGATATTTCCTGGGCTCTGGCGGGACCCCCTCCCCAGTAATTGCCTTACCGACAGCGAGCTGAGGGAGCGTGCAGCCCAGCCGCTCGGCGATCGGAGAGAGGTCTTTTAACTTGTTCTGCTGTTTTCTCCCTTCTTCACTCACAATTCTTTCCTTCAGCCACTGGTAGCACTAGGAATAAAAAGAACATTTAAATGGCAACGTCCGGCAAGGGTTTGATGTCCAAGATTGCTAATTCAATGAAATATAAGAACCTCGTCGGGAATTCCTGCATCTCCTTCACTCTGAACTTTATGTTTTGTGGTGGAAATGTTCCTCATGGTCTCACTCCTTATTTATTGGTTTAAAACAGATTACTTAAAAAAATATATGTTTTCATGGATTTCAGAGAGAGAGAGAGAGGGAGTGGATAGAGAGATAGAAGCATCGATGAGAGACAAACATCAATTGGCTGCCTCCTGCGCGCCCTCTACCAGGAATTGAGCTGAAACCTGGGCATGTGTCCAACAGGGAATCAACTGGGGACCTCTTGGTTCATGGGTCAATGATAAACCACTGAGCCATACCAGCTGGCAAAAGCATATACTACTTTTGACTAAGTCACCACTGAAATCCATCAACATGCCCAAAAGTTGTTAAAATCTTGACCTAATCAATAACATCCAATTTGCAAAGTGGGAGAGATGATGTTTCTTATTGAGGTAGCCCAATTTTATAATGCAGCAAAAGAAAAAAAAAAAGCATTTACATTTCACCAATATCTATTATGCTTCCTTTTTGTCAAGAAAGCTGGGCGCCAAGCTTTCTGCTCAGAGAAAGCCATTAGCTTACTTTCTTGTAATAACTATCTTTCTTCCTCTTGCCTTCTATTTACTCCTAATTTTGTGTTCTTATAATGGGGCCCTATTGTTGGCTTGCTCGCTCCTTCCCAGAAGTAGACATGGTATAACTGACAGGAACCACGCACATTTAGAAAACTGTCAAGTGGATAAATACTTCCCAAATGTCTAGTACCTTTACTGTAATGAAACTTAGAAAGGTAAGGAAACTCAAAATGGGAAACTGTTCTGTAAAACCTATGACTCTGACCTGTAGATTATAAAGCAAGCCCAATCTCTATATAAAAGGCTAATATGCAAAGTGTCCCCTCTGGAGTTCGACCGGAGACCTGGAGTTCAGTCACTCGCTATGCTGTGCGCTGACCACCAGGGGATGATACAGAATGAAGGCAGGCCCTGGCCAGCACCAAGAAGACCCCAATGGTCCCTGATCATCAGCCAGGCCTAGGGACTCTACCTGTGCATGAATTTCATGCACTGGGCCTCTAGGTCCTATATAAGGAGAAAAATCCTTCGGAACTTCTCAATGGCCTACTTCCCAGAGGGTTCTGCTTACTATGACACAGAAAACAATAGACTCTTGCGTATAAAGCTGCTATGTTGCAACACCTGAAGGAAAAGAATATTTGTAAGAGTCTGTTAAGTCTGTGTTAGTGAAAATAATAAAAACCATCCCACTGGGTAGCCATGTGAACTTTCTCCATCGCATGTTATTTGTGACACTGGCCACCACAGACGGCTGCCTTCCCAAAGGCAGCAGCAGGAAGCTCTGCAATTGTCACAGACACTCCGCCCACATGATTTCCACAGGCAGCTGGCGTTTGTTTTTTAAGTATTTTTCAAATTATTATTCTGAGACAGTATTTCCCAAAAGAATAACCACATTATGCTTCCAGAATGAAAGTTAGGACTTTGGGGAATGATTTTGCAGATGTGAAAGCGAGGGTAAGCCATCTCCCATTCTGATTGTCTCCTTCATCCCGAAGGCATATGGTCTGGCTCCTCACTTAAGACTTTGCTCAGGGAAATGGCCAAGAGTTTTCGCAGCCTCAGCTCTGGGAAACCTCAGCTTCTTCCAGGAGGAAGGGTGGCCTGGTGACCACAGCTGGTGCCAGTGGTGGTGACGTGGGCAGTTACGACAATGAGCAGGCACCTGGAGTTCAGCAGCCTTCCCTGAGCAGTGAGCTGGGTATATCAGAGAGCACAGCTTGCTCGGGGAAGGCTCGGGAAAAACATCACCATTCCTCACTTCCATAATATCTTTCAGGGACCAGCAGATATCCCCAAACATTATTCACATTTAGGAAAGGTTGAAGACCAATAGCCAAATGGTTTTTTGAAAAATTCCCCTTAATATTACTAAGAGAGCACCTGAGGTTTTAATATATCCTACACACAAAGAATGGTTGGTTTATTTATCAATCTATGGAAATCCATTTTTCTCAGATCATGTGCAATGCATCTTGACTCCCAGATTTGGGTTCCAAGTTACACACTACATGAGTATATGGGCGTACACACCATGGTGAGAAGCAGACTTCTCAAAGTAACAAATATCAGATATTCATTTATCGAGTCACTCTCTCTCTCCACCCTCAACTATACTCTCATTGTTGTCTTAATCATTGGAAAAGAAGCAAGTTACATTTTTTTAAAAAAAGTAGATGCATAGGCATTTAAACGCAGCATGGCAGGGCTCAGGTGTCTCAGGGCCAGACCCAGGGTCAGTGGGTGCCTCCTGCTTCCCCGCCATGCTGTTGCAGCCTGCTTGGAAAGAGCCTGGGGCCGCTCATGGCCAAGTTTTTGTCGCTGCTGTAGCAGGCACAGGATGGCATGCTGGATCTCAAGGTGGCTGTAGATACTTTGGCAGTGAGGCAGAAAAGAAGAATTTATGATATCGCCTACGTCTTGAAAGGCGTCGACCTGATTGAGAAAAAGTCCAAACACAGCATCCAGTGGAGAGGTGTGGGTGCTGGCTGCAACTCTGAGAGATGGTGAGACCTCAGAGCCAAGGTCAAGGACCTGAACCGGAAGGAAAGGGAACTGGATCAGCGGAAGTCGTGGCTGCAGCAGAGCATCGGAAATGTGATGGATGACGCCATCAACGGCAGGTTTTCCTACATGACTCATGAGGACATCCGCAATTGCTTCCACGGTGACACACTGTTGGCCTTCCAGGCACCTGCTGGCGCGTAGCTGGAGGGCTCTCTTTCAGAGATGGGTCAGAATGGACAGAAGGACCAGGTCAACCTATAGAGTCACTTGGGCCCCACTCACGTGCTGTTTATAAATAGAATCCAGTTCATCTCAGCCTGTGGTTTTTCCTGTTCTCCATGGGGCTACCTCACGCATCCCCCGCCCCAGCCTTCAACTACTCCCCTCCTCTTCCTGAGCCCAGCCCAGCCCCACTGAGCCCCTGGGGCAGCTCCAGCACGTCCAGGTCACAGACTAGGTTTCAGGATCTATTACTGGAGAAATCATTGATGAGCTGATGTCTTCTGATGTTTCCTCTCCTGCGGCTCTCCCCCACCCCCATTCCCAGCTGGGGATGACTACAACTTTAATTGAGATGACAGTGAAGGAGTATGTGACCTGACTGATGTCCAGATCCTAAATTATTAGACTCCTCGGAAACCTGGGACCGTTATCTACCGCTAACTGAAACCTTGTAGACGTGCTACTAACCTGAGTATTTAGAATGAGTTGTTTAGGTCGCTGATTCTGACGGCTCCTTCCCTAATACTTGCTCTCTGACTTCACAGAACGTCCACCGTGAAAGCAAAGGGCCCCGAAGCCCCTGGAGTGAGTGCATTCTGGGACTTCAACTTCCCTTCCAATTCTAACTCCTGTTTTACCCTTAGGAGAGGCAAGTTGAAAGTAGGTTAAAGGTCATCAAAAACCAAAATGGCCAGGGGCTCATCACTTGTGTTCTTCTTTTACTGCCACGAAACTGTCATATTTTTGTACCCAATCCTGACAGTCACTGCCACGTGTCAAGTGAAGGTATCCGAGAGACTACGTCACTTCCTGTGAAGAGTTTGTGAAGTGCCTTCGTTCTAGCACTTTAAGTTCACCACGTTCCTGACTCCTGACATTCCACTCTCCTGGATTATAGGAGAGGGCTGTTTATGTCATTTGTTTTTAAAAATGTGCCAATGCCTGTACATGACCAAGATTTTTAAAAATAACATTGTACAAAGCAAAACATAAAAATAAAAAAGTAGATGCATAGGATTTATATCGCTTTTCTCATACCAAAGGATGGCTTTTTGTTCATCTCAATGTCTCCAGTCCTGACACTGGTTGGCACAGAGGAAGGGCTCAGACATGTGGCAGAGAGAGAGGAATCTGAGAACCAGGGCCCTACAGGTACAACTAGACCTCTTCAACTCTTCGGATTGAGCATCCCACCTCCACACAGTAGGACTTTGCTGGCAGTTCTGCCTGAGTCCACAGTGCTTGTAGATTCCACTTCTTTTCTAATTCGCTCCTTCACATGTCTGTCTCTTGAACAAGTCTCCAACTTACTCTGAGGGTCGCAGCTGTCCCATTCATCCCTGCATCCTCAGCACTCAGCACAGAGCTAGACACGGAATAGACACTCAGGAGATATTCGGCAAAGGAGAGACTGAAAGAGCTTTTCTCCAGATTAGTGGGCTATTGCTTTTCTACATAAATCACAATATTCTCTAAAGTTTTCCTAAAGCCCGTTACTTGGCTGCCTCCCAGTTGTTATCTGTGTGTCTCCACTTTATAGGTAACTAGAGACCCGATGCACGAAATTAGTGCAAGGGGCTGGGCCCCCTCGCAGCCATGGTGGCTTGTCTCAGCCCTCGCAGCCCTGGCTTCATCTGGAAGGTCGTTCGGCTATCCAGTCTAATTAGCATATTACATTTTTATTATTAAAGACTTGTGGCCCGGTGCACAAAATTGGTGCACAGGGGGTGGGTTCCCTCAGCCCAGCCTGCACTCTCTCCAATCGGGGACCCCCTGGAGGATGTCTGACTGCCATTTTAGGCCTGATCCCTGTGGACATCCCTCTTGCAATCTGGGACCACTGGCTCCGAACCGCTCACCTGCCTGATCATCCCTAATTGCCTCTACATGCCTGCCTGCCTGATTTCCCCTAGCCTCTCTGCCTGCCTGCTTGATCGCCCCTAACTGCTTTCCTCTGCCAGCATGATCTCTTCCCTAACTGCTCTTCTCTGCTGGCCTGGTCACCCCCAACTGTCCTCCCCTGCCAGCCTGATCTCGCCCCCAACTTCCCTCTCCTGACAGCCCGATCACCCCTACCTGCCTCTGCCTCAGCCCCTACCACCATGGCCTTGTCCAGAAGGAAGTTGGACATCTGGAAGATGGCTGGTCGACAAGGTCTAATTAGCATATTACCCTTTTATAGGGTAGTATAGATAGATTATATAGGATAGGATTGCTTAAATGATGTGGGAAGCCTTTTTCAGCAGGAGGAGATGCTCTTGGCAGGCAAAAATACATAATCCCTATATCTGAACTGATAGCCAGCCATATGCACTATACTGCCAAACCAGTCATTAAAAAATGGAACTGCTTTCTTACACCTTACACTAAACAGCTATTGTCTTTAAACCCCCTCCTCAGCCCCCACCTTAGGTTCTGCCTTCACAGTTCACCCAGATTAGGTTCTAATTAGTCGGTTTCTATGCCAGTCAGCGAGGCCCAGAGAGAGAGATCAGCCCTTCCCTTCCTCTCTCTCTTTCCAGGCCTCACCAGCAGCCTGGGGCAGCTGCTGATCAGCCCCACCTCTCTCTTTCTCCGAGAGTTCAGCAGTTTGGCCCGCTTGCCAGTCCCCGCCCACCTGAGCCTCCTGCATGTGCAGCCTGTCTTTTGGTCCTTTTGGGCATTACAGACCCAGGCTCTTTATATACATAGATGGTACTGGAGTGGGAACAGTCTGTGAGACTGGCCCCATAGAGCCCCCGATTCCCTGTTAATAACCCCAGTTGGAACTCAGGCAGCAACCATAGAGCCATGGACAGAACCAGTCACATTTCATCTCTGGACCTTGTCTACAGTAATTTACCATTCAAGATAATCGTCTATTTCCATTTAAGCATTAAAGTCTTTGTGTTTAGAGCAGCATAGTCTTCACTAGTGAAGTTAAATATTAGCTGGAGCTAAAATATTTCCTTCTGAAATTAGACCATAATGTGAAATACCCTTTGTTTCTTAATGTGAACATGTATAGTACTTGGACTGTCTCTCTGCCCCTCCCCGCTACCCCAGTCACCTAGCTTTGCATGTTTTCTATCTCCCTTAATACTGACATAAACATGACAGAGGGGGACATATTTTCATGATTTTTCTATAAGGCATTTTGGCAAAAACATGGAAGAGCTGCCTACAAGTTTTGTTGCACTTTTCACTTCTATTTAAACTTTTTATTTAAGAGCTACACACCTGGTCTATTGCATTCACTCAACCAGCATTTATTGAGTGCCTACTGTGTACCAGGCTCTGTGATGAGTTACTCAGGTAAATTTCAGTGTCTTTCCTAGAAATATTTACAAATTACTGGTAAGTTGAGAAGTGTTTTGTAGTTGGGGTGTCTGTCCCCCTCTGGGCTGTGCTTGCACTGCCTTGATAACCAACAAGGGAGGAGGATATTAGCTCATCACAGCACCTTATCTTTTTTTCTATTGCCATTGGGCTAACAGGTTGGCACATGACCCAAGCTTCACAAGCCTTTTCTTGACTGAAGCTGATAAAAGAAAAGATCTCTTTTTCTCTTGGGTTACATGGCTTTAAGGATGTAAACCTGCAATCACTAGCTTTCCTGCCCCCGGCCACATGGAGAAGACGGATTTGCAGTAGAAGAAAATGATACCCCTACGCAGAGAGAAACAGAGAAAAGAGAGTCCTAACACTTCAAGTCTAGGGGTGGAGTCACCCCTGAGGCCGTCTCCCCTCTTCCTTCCCAAGGAGTGTCTATGTATTGCCCTTCTTCGATTAGATTGGTTTGAATTTAATCCTATTGCTTGCAACCAGAGAATTCTAAGCCTCTGTAAGAAATGTTTAGGGGGATAATAAACAAGGAGGAAGATGCATATAACTCAGTTTTATAAAGTGAGGACAGGCTTCACAGGGGGAAGACAGACAACCAAGAGCTTTCACAGCAGGATAAAAGGGAGGGCATTTCTGGGAGTGCATTTGGGTGGAAAATGAGCTAATGTGATTTAGGGAGGGGCAAGAACAGAAAAATGAACCCAACTTAGTTCCCAAGAGGATTTCCTTCAATGCTTTTCTGTCGGGTTTGGGTTTTGTCCCATAAGCAATGATCGGAAAGTTTTTAAAGGATTGTAAGCAGGGTTATCCTATGGTCAGATTAATTTTTTAGAAAGGTAATTGGTCACAGTGGAGGGTAGTTGAGAAGTGTGTGTGTGTGTGGGGGGATCAGAGAATCCAGGACAGGTTATTACAGCAAACCAGGTATGAAACAACCTGAACAAGGGCTGTGCAGGGGATGGACTATAGAAGGTCAAGGTGTGGACTAGAGGAGGAGTGGCTGCCCCTTCGGACAAAAGTGAGGGAGGAGAGGAGGCAGCTGAGAAAAAGCCTTGGTTTCTGACTAAGATGACCAGGTGGCTGCATGGAGGCGCTGTTAATCAAGAAGGAAGGGCAGGTTCTGGGGAGTGAGGGTAGATTCCATTAGGATTACTGCAGCCTCCCAGAACCACCCTGGCTAGTATTACTTTCTAAAAGATGGGTATTTTTTTTCTGCCAGAACTGGTTTGGCTCAGAGGATAGAGCGTTGGTCTGTGGACTGAAAGGTCCTGGGTTCGATTCCAGTCAAGGGCATGTACCTTGGTTGGGGGCACATCCCCATTGCGGGGGGGGGTGCAGGAGGCAGCTGGTCGATGTTTCTTTCTCATCGACGTTTCTAGCTCTCTGTCCCTCTCCCTTCCTCTGTGGAAAATCAATAAATTAAAATAAATAAATAAAAGATAGGTATTTTTCATACAGGGTTAATTTAATCCTCAAACAGTTCAATATTTACAACAGACACAGAATATAAGCATTTTTATTTTATTGGTGTATCTTACAACAGCCAGTGTGAAACTCCGTTATTTATTCTATTTTTGGAGGGGGCGGTATGTGAAAGTTGCTAACTCAATTATCAATTTGCCTAGCGCTCTATCTCTAATTTTTTATTTTTATTTATTTATTTATTTATTTTTTACTATTAGCATTATATATTCTCATTCACTTCTAAGATTATTCTGATTTTTCCTTTTTCCTTTTCTTTCTTTAGTCACTGTGCTCAAGTGGCTTTCCTAAGTGCACATGTATCCGTCTGGGAAAACCCAGACTGATGATTTAAGGAGGCGTCAACAGTCTTCAGCACTAAAAACGTCTGCTTTATGATTGGCTGCCTTTCACCTGTTGAGAGCCCTTACTGTTTATTGTTAAGATTGTTTCAAAGTAGATGTTGAGTTGTTTTTCTAGAGGTCAAAAATAGAAATCTTTTCTGAGTTGTGTTTTGGGTTTAGCCACCTTCAAATATATTGTATCTCCCCGGCCCCCTCTCTTTTTCCCTCCTTTTGTTACTGTATTTGTGGAAGTTTTTTTCAGGTCTCTGTAAGCTTTTCCCAAACAATGATGGAGGTTATCCCATCATACAATTCAAAGACAGGGTAGCTACTGCTTCCTTCTTTAAAAAAACTGGCTTTGGGGGAGATAAAGCAAGGGTCAGGAGGCCTGGGTTCTCATAACAACTTTCTCTATTAGGAGTTTTTGCTCTTGGATTGGTAGCGAACGCCTTTGTGCTCAGTTTCTACCTCTGGAAAAGGTCTCATAGTCTGAGAACAAATACCTGACATTCATGTGGAAGTATTGTGAGTTTTTCAGAAAGCCTCTGAAAGAATGCAAGGCAACATGCTTAGCCATAACTGACTAAAAGTCATCTGTATCCGTTTATCTTTGTGAGGGTAAAAGGAGAGGAATAAAAAACTCCTAGCCCAGTGTTTGGTGCATAGTAGGTGCTCAATAAAATGGCAATTTTCTTTCTTTTTTTTAATTGATATTTTACAGAGAGGAAGGGAGAGAGATAGAGAGCTAGAAACATCGATGAGAGAGAAACATCGACCAGCCGCCTCTTGCACACCCCCTACCGGAGATATGCCCGCAACCAATGTACATGCCCTTGACTGGAATTGAACCTGGGACCTTTCAGTCCGCAGACCGACACTCTACCACTGAGCCAAACCAGATTCGGCAAAATGGCAATTTTCAATGCTTCCCTTCCCTTTTCACTCTCTTCTTGCCTTTTCACCGAAATGCTTTTGGGTTTTTTGTTTTTTTCACTGACTTATTCAGACTTGGCTCAGAACAATCTTTACTTTACTGAAGCACGGCCATATTTGATATTCTAGAATATTGATATTTGTGATAATGCAAACCTAGAAGCAGGACAATGTCACCATGCTTATCTTGTATTATTTTAGAAAACAAACAAGCCAACAGGTCAACTGTTGCTGGCAGCAAGGAGAGAGACAGACCTTGAGGAGCTCTGATTAGGGAAGCACATGGTGGTCTCAGCCACCCTGATTAAAGGGGTGGCGGTTTGGGCCCAGCTTAAGCTGACCTCCCACTCACTTTGTGCTAATGGAGCAAGAGACTTTGGCTGGTCTGAATTTTGAAAATGCCTATACTCTCTTCTCCTCTGATACTAGAGAGTAATTTGTAATTCTAATGTTATTACACATGCTGTTAAAAACAACGACCCAGCCATGCTATTTTTGATAAGGAGAGATGTTTGGAGTACTCGCCAATTAATTAATCACGGAGATGTTCTGAATGGAGATAATTTTATGTCAATGATCTTGAATATCTTTACGCTTCAGAAAATAATTTAAGCTAAAAGACTTCACGGCCAGAGTTGACCTCTGAGCATCAGCCTTGAGCCCCAACTGACAAAGGCTTGGCGATGCTTCCGCTTTCGGAATCCTCCCTCCTGACCCTCCACCCCGGCACAGTAAAAAAAAAAAAAATGTCAACCCATCTCCAACCACACTCCGTTACAACCGGTAACGGGCTTAAATTTTGTTCTGTCAAGAAAAGTAAAATGAGATCTTCTTATATAGAAAAGGGATTTTCTTTCATCCGTTTCAAAAAGAGGAATGGAATGCCTTTTTAACAAGAATAAATAACTGTAGGGATTTTGAGCTCCAGGAGGAGGCCGACCAGGTCACCGGGCATTTCCCCTCGCCCCCAGAAAAAGGAGAATTTTCTGTGCCGGCCGATTTTGAAGGGCTGACTGATGCTTGGCCAAGAGCAGAGACCTCTGGCAGGCTCGGGGCTGCAGGCTCAGGGGAGCCTGCCAGAGGACACCTCCCCGCCAAGGCCGCGCTCCGCAGGAGCCGGAGGACACAGGCTGCCGCGGGTCTGTTCTAGCCCACATCTTCTCTCCCTCTCTGCGTCCCTCTTACCCATCCCCAGACCCTCTTCCAGAGGTGGGGGGAAATACCTTCAGAGAAGCCCTGGAGCTTTCAGGCACCCCGTTTCCGTATTTCCCCGAGATGATCCCACAGGCCAGGGGAGACCAGGTCATTGCTCCAACTCCTGCAGAGAAACACGACGACGTGAAAAGCTGCTTGTGGCGACCTGGGGTCAGAAGCGTGGCGGTGTGCAAGCAGGATTGGTTAGCAATGGGGAAAAGCTGGGCACGTGAAAAGAGTTCACAGCAGCATATACATCTTTCTATTAAGATGTAGGCATTTACAAGTTGCACTTCATTTTTATAAGCCGATTAAACGTGCACAGTCATAGGGAGTGGACCGTATAAACAAGCCTGAAACTGTGGTTTATTCCTGTCCAAATGGCACACTTCTTTTTACTCAGACGCAGGAACTTTCACTTGCACGGAAATTCGGTGCTTTGTCCACTCAGTGACTAGACAGTGCCTGGTACGTACCAGACGCACAATTCCCAGTGCATGGTAAACACACAATGAGTGACAGCAATAATAACAATCGTTTAATCCTTCTTCCCCCACCCAGCATTTTCCTGCTCATGTGAACCTCTGTTTCTGAGGAAGAAAGTTATCTCTGGAAACTTTTTAAAAATAAATATGTAAATAACCCTGAAAATGTGGCTTATTCATGTTCTTCTGATGTCTACAATTTTTGTGTATATGGTGTGTATATATTTCCTTCCTCTCGTTGACATCATTATGTCTACCTACACAAACATGGAGTGCCTGATTTGTGAGTTGTCCTTGAATTCCATGTCTGACTCGGTTCCAGGCACAGAGTGGGAGATATAGAGGTATATATCCATAATCTTCTGGGAAGGTGGTCATAATCTTCTCAAGGATGCATGCTTTGGCCACAGCAAGCACCCCATGAAAAATGAGTTTATTCATGGGTTTCTTCCCTGCAATTCTGTATGCATTTTTTGAACACCCACTGAGTCTAGTTTATATGCCAGTCACAGTTTGCACCTCTGCTATAGCGACCCCGCAAACTACATAAAGGCACACTTGATTCTTCTATAGTCTCTGGAATGCATAGCTCTTATTATGTTAATAAGGGACATTTAGGGAAGCATTTTAATAGTTCTCCCCCACCCCCGCAGATCACGGGGCCTACCGTTGTTAAAAATAATCAGCAAATTTGATTGTGGAGATTACCTATTTTATGGTAGAGCTCCGGTAGCTGAACCTCCACCTTCTCTCTCTGGAAAAGATGGTACTCAGCTTGTTCACACACTGGAGGGATCATATTGAACTGTCTTGCTACAGAGTAGGCTTCCTAGGGAGAAATGAGATTGCAACTGGATTTATGCTGATGAGAAACAAGACCGCCCTGTGATTCTATGCATGAGAAATTTTCATTTTAGTAAAATCAATACAAACCAAGAAGCATGGAGGATGACACACAATAGGCAAAGTTATGACCATCAATTTCACTCAGAGCAATACCAAACGCAAGAAATCCTTATTATTCTTTAGGAGGGTTTGGGCTGAGTAAAGCCCAGGGCAAATTAGTCCCGGTGTGAATTATGGACGACGATAAAGAAAATGTGGTTTGACTGTTTTTAGAGTCTAAAGAAATGAAACAGACAGTATCTACAGGTGCTCTTTAATTAGCATGTGATAAACAGTATAGTCATTGAATAGAGTTTTTAAAAGAAAACTGGAATATTGTGTTCTCATTAGCTAAGAAATTCAATTTACTCTCTTGCTGCCAAAGACATGCTAAAACAAATTTCCTGTTAGACTTGCAGACCCTCCTTGTTGTGTTGAGCTGATGAGTTCCAGCCCCCACATCCCTCTCTGAAATGAGGGAATTGACTAGAGAATTCTGGTGCCACAGTGATTGTGAGGAAAGATTGAAAGAGGTCTTGAAGTTCATACATGACATCTGAGAAACAGCACATGCATACCTCAGAGATATTGCAGGCTTAGTTCCAGACCATTGCAATAAAGTGAATATCGCAATAAGGCGAGTCACACGAATTTTTTGGCTTCGCAGTGCATATAAAAAGTTATGGTCATACTATAATGTAGTCCTGCAATTTCTAACCTTTTTCATCTCATGGCACATATAAACTAATTACTAAAATTTTGCTGTACATCAAAAAATATATTTTTGTCACTCTGACCAAAAAATAGGTATAATTTTGATTCATTCATATCAGATGGCTATTATTATGCTGGCTATTTTCTTTTTTCTTTTTTTTTCAACCTAAGGGAATAGAGGTCAGTGCCCCTGACTAAATAGTTAAGTTTTGCATATTTTAAAATTCTTGTGGCATACTGGTTGAAAATCACTTCTGTAGTTTATTAAGTGTGTAATAGCCTTATGTCTAAAAAAAAAATCAATGTACATATCTTAATTAAAAAATATTTTATTGCTAAAAATGCTGACTATCATCTGAGCCTTCAGTTTGCAAAAGGTAACTTTTTTGCTGGTGGAGGGTAACATCAGAGATTGCTGATCACAGATCACCATAATAAATCCTACATACCGTATTTGCCAGCGTATAAGACGATTTTTCGGCCCTGAAAAATACCGTATTTGCTGGCGTAAAAGAGACTGGGCGTATAAGACGACCCCCTAACATTTCCACTCAAAATACAGAGTTTGTTATATACTCGCCGTATAAGACTACCCCCCACTTGGAGGCATATTTTTCAGGGCCAAAAAATTGTCTTATACGCCGGCAAATACGGTAATAAAAGCTGACTGCAAATATATTGACCTGTGGAATGACCAGCAGAATGACCAGTCGCAATGTGCACACTGACCACTAGGGGGCAGACACTCAATTCAGGAGCTGCCCCCAGCTTGCAGGCCCCAGGACCCACAGATCAGCCCTGATTGTCGGCCAGGACTAGGGACCCTACCCATGCATGAATTTCCTGCACCAGGCCTCTAGGATAACAATGATGAAAAAGTTTGAAATATTGTGAGAATTACCAAAATGGTGACACAGAGACAGAAAGTGAGCAAATGCTATTGGAAAACTGGCACTAAGAGACTTGCTCCATGGAGAGTTGCCACAAACGTTCAATTTGTTAAAAAAAAAATGCAGTATGTGTGAAGAACAGTAAAGCAAAGTGCAATAATACCTGTCTCAGTGCTCAATGGCCATTTAAAAACAGACATGAAATTACCATGATCTCCATAGCGCTCCACCTCGAGGTTCCCCAGTACATCGCCATGCCCTGGTTTATCACGTGTGTCATGGCCCGGACAATTTCTGTGGAAGGCCAAACAGAGCATGTCATAAGGTTTTCTATTTTTTAAAGTTATATGGTCTTCTGGTTTTTTTCCCCCCACCCCCTGCCCAAAGCTTAGAAGTTTAATCCAAGTATTTGTTTGATTAATACAATTGCTTTGACATTGGTGACAACCTAATAGTCCTACCATGAAATATTGATGATGGTACTTTTGGGCAAATTGACTTTCCATTTCCATTTGCAGCCATCACACTAAATGATATTAAAAACATAATGAGCACTTTAAGTTCTTCCTTGACTTTTATTGCTTCATGGTTCCTGGCCTGATGAAAGAACACATGATTCTTCACCTCCTTCAGAACCTGGGGACTCTGCTCACCAAAGTGAGAAGAGAAAGCATTTGTTTTGACTTTGTAGGATGTAAGGTCACGGAGGAGAGAAGGCCGGCCTCTGTGCTGGATTTGCAGAGCTGGGCCTCACAGGGTGGCGGTATAAGAGAGATGACTCAACAGCAGTGTATTTAGCGGAAAGATAAACATATTAAATGCTGAGCAAACAGCTGAAGCCACAGTGGCTCCTGGCCCACAATGGCACTCCTTGTTCTTAATCCCTTTGAACCAAACTTTATTCTAAGACACCCGAGTAATGAATTTCCCTGGGGGTGGCGGTGGAGGAGGGGGGGGGAGCTGTTTGTGGCCCCACCCAGTTTGCTCATCAGCCTCTCTCAGCCTGACATTACATTTCCTAAACTGGACAATGAATCACTTTGCCAGAGTGGAGGAGCTAAGTTAATCCTCTTGGCACCAGCCAGATGGGATGCAGAACCAGGGAGCATGCAGAGTCTCGAGTTCAACTGAGTGAAAAGTCACAATTGAGGTTGGATTTCTTCTACAGAGCAGGCCAGTCAAACACCCAGGAAGCTACATCAACTGATATTTTCAAGAGGCTGCAGATGTTAGCTTCTCTGTGTCCCACTGATACCTGTGGGCTAAACGTCCTTCAAAAGAATCAAAGTCGAGTTGAGGTGGTTGTATTCTTATTTTATTTATCGTGAACAACACTGTCTAAATTGGTAGGGGACAAGATTTTGAATGAGGCAGCAGGATTAGGGTCTTAGCTTCCTTGCTTGGTTTATATAAACCATTTTAAATTGCCCTTGGTGTCTTTCTTTGGGAGATGGGAAAGCTTTTATTCACCATTTCTAACCAACAGAGGTAGAATTTGGCTTATGAGGTAAACTAAATTAGCAACAAAAACTAGGAAGTTTATTCTTCCTTTATAAAGAAAAAGTTATACAAACCATTTTTATTTTATTATGCAAATGGAATAATAAACATTTCTGAAGGTTGAAGCCATTTTTAAGATGTCTGCCCCAGAAGTATTCAGAGTTTTGACAACACCATCAGCATATCACTTCCTTTCCTTCCCCATCCTGTTTCATTCAGAGTTTTGGAGTTCATTCAATCAACAGTGTTTAGTAAGTGTCTGCTGAGCTGGGTGCTGGGGATACTGTGGTGAAACACACAGAGGTTCACAGAGAATAAAATGAACCCAAGAAGCTCCCCTGTCACTAGTCGGTAATCAGTGCGGTGAGCACAGAACACTGCGTGGCTTGGCCACATGGCCATCACTGAGACCTTGGCCAGAGCAGTTAAGATGGAACGGAGGCTGTGGGTACCTTTATTCACTTACTTAACACACAGGATTAGAAGCCTAGTAGTTGCCATACAAGCCTCCTATACTCAGGGAGTTTAGAGTCCAGTGGGGAAAATGGAGATGTAAACAAGTGATTACAAAATTAGAAGTGTTATGAAGTAAACAAATAGCAGGCGGATACAGAGAAGGGAGGAAAGGCCTGTTTGGTTAGGCAAGGAAGGTCTTCCTAAAGAGTAATGTGTAGGCCTGAAAGATAAAAAGGAGCCAGCTTTGGTAAGAACAGGGAAGCACAATCTGTAGGCAAACGGAACAGCATGTGCAAAGGCCCCGAGGCACAGCTTAGGGAGTTCCAGCAATCAGAAAGAAGTCATTGCAGCAGGATCTAGTAAGGAAAGAGGACAGAGATACAAGATGAAGTTGGCAGAGGGAAAACTATGTTATTTGCATGTTATTCAAAGCTTAATGGGAAATCATTAACATTTTTTAGGTAAGGGAGTAACAGGATGTGTTTCTGTTTCATAATGCTATCCCTGACTGCTCATGGAGAATCCCAGGGGGAGGACTGCAGGAAGCAGGAAGATCTGTAGGAAGGTACTGCAGTATTACAGACAGGAGATGAGGGTGGCTCAGAATAGGGTGACGGGATAGAGAAATGGATGGATTCAAATATATTTTAGAGGAAGAATCCATAAAACTTGCAGATGGACTGAATGCGGCAGGTAAGAGAAAGGTAGGAATCAAGGCAATGTCATAGATATTTGGCCACTTAGAGTGAAGGAGACTGAGGGAGGAACAGGTTTATTTTGTTTTGTTTGTTTGTTTGTTTTTTGGGGGGAATCAATGGTTCTTCGCTGGACATTCAAAAAATGGAAATGGCCTGTGACATATTAAAAGAGAGATGTCACATAGAGAAAATTGAATGAATGACACAGTAAGCAACATGGGCTGGAGGTGATATATTTGTTAGTTACCTCTCTATTACTCGCACTTAGATTCATGGAATTAGGTGAGACTATGTGAGGGGAATCTGCAGAGGGAAGAGAGAAATGTTTTAAGAGCCAGCCCAGAGGTTGGAGATAGGACACGGTGGTGTCAGGGTCATCGGCAACCAGAGGGGCAGGAAGGAAGCCGGGGGCGGGGGAGAGGGGTGGGGGAGAACTGTTTCAGAGTCAAGAGCAGGAAATGCTCCAAGAAGGAGCAGTGCCAACACACTGGAATGGCGTGAGCATGTAAGTCCAAAGGGCCCCTAACTGTCCACTGGGTTTGGCCACAGGACAGGAGGTCATCTTGGAGCATGAGAAGAGCAGCTTCACTGTCGGTGGTGTGATAAGACCAAGGCCGAGCTGCAGCCCATGGGAAGCATGGGCGTGGGAAAGGGAAGACTTGAGAAGCAACCTGGGTAGGCTGGGTTTGGAAGTGAATGGAGCAAAGAGGGCAGTAGCTGAAGGGGCCCTTAAGGTCAAAGGAGAGTTTTATTTTTATTTAAAAATATATTTTTATTGATTTCAGAGAGGAAGAGAGAAGGAAAGAGAAAGAAACATCAAAGATGAGAGAGAATCATTGACTGGCTGCCTCCTGCTCACCCGCTCCTGGGGATCAAGCCCACAACCAGGGCACGTGCCCTGAGCAGGAATTGAACCGTGACCTCCTGGTTCATAGGTTCATTCTCAATCACTGGGCCACACGGGCCAGATGAAAGTTTTATTTTAAAGATGGACGATATAAGAGTAAGCTTGCATGATGTTGGAAGTGATGGAGAAAGAGGAGTTGCTGATGATATGGGGTGGGGATTGGGGGGGGGAAAGAAGGGAGAGGGAGATTTGTTAAAGTGAGATGGAGCAGGCTATTGTCAGGTGGGAAGGACATGGCCATCAACACAGTGGGATCCAGGAGGTTTGTAGAACTCGTCATGGAAGACATGGGAACTCCTGTTTGGTGAATTCTATTCTCAATGAATTACCAGTCAAGAGAAAATGAGGTGGGTGTGAGAAGTGAGCGAAAGGAGAGAACAAATAGTTCTGAGTGTGGAAGAGCCTAATGAAGACACTCCAATGCCCCAGCACTGAAGTTGCTAGTAATTTCTCTCTCCCTGATTTGTTTGGCCTCTGACCCTAAGAGGTTGGTGGAACATTGAAAGGAGAACTCCAGGAGTCCCTTTTTCTTTGTCAGAAGCAAAATCCTTATTTTTTTTTTCTTAAAATATATACATATTTTATTGATATTTTACAGAGAGGAAGGGGGAGAGATAGAGAGCTAGAAACGTCGATGAGAGATCGACCAGCTGCCTCTTGCACACCCCCTACCAGGGATATGCCCGCAACCAAGGTACATGCCCTTGACCGGAACCGAACCCGGGACCTTTTAGTCCGCAGACCGACGCTCTACCACTGAGCCAAACCGGTTTCGGCAAAATCCTTATTTTTGAGAAGAGTCTATAATGGAAACAGTATTGCAAGACGTGTAGTTGAGGTTGACTTATAGCAGTATTACAACTTGAAAAAGAGCTGAAGGACAACAAAAATTGTAAAAGTGGACCACATGAACAGAGCTAGCTTTCTCTTTTCTTCCCATTTTGCCTTTATTGGATGAAGGCACTTCTCACCAAATTTGGAGAAAAAGGATGTCTTTAGGACCAGGGCTGATAATACCACCAATTGCTCCTGTATTTGTCCCTACAAATTATTTATCAATAAAATGCATAGACAGAGAAGGACCAGGGCTCTACTTTTCAGTTGAATTGCATTTGTATAGTAAAAGCTTTAATCCAGGAGTTCTTATCCAGGACGGGGCTGTGGGGAGGAATTATGGGAGAATCAATAGTCCACAAGTGGAGATTCATGTTGCCAGAAGATAAAATTTAACTTAATATACATTAAAAAAATTTTTAATGTCAGAGAAAAATCCCCCAAGTGTTGAGCTAACAGGGATCTCCATACTGATGGCTGAAGTGGGTTTCTACGTTATTCGACTACTTAAGGACACTAGAGGGCAGCATTGTTAAGAAAAAATTGAGTCTGCTGTTTTACTTGTGTATCATGAAAATGCATTTAAAAAAAAATATATATATATATATATATATATATATATATATATATATATATGTTATTGATTTTTTACAGAGAGGAAGAGAGAGGGATATAAAGTTAGAAACATCGATGAGAGAGAATCATCGATCAGCTGCTTCCTGCACACCCCCCACTGGGGATGTGCCCGCAACCAAGGTACATGCCCCTTGACCGGAATCGAACATGGGACCCTTCAGTCCACAGGCTGGCACTCTATCCACTAAGCCAAACCGGTTTTGGTTGAAAATGCATTTTAAAAGCATCTTGTCAGATCATGCATTCTGAGTGGGGATAAAGACATTAGGAAGATCATTTAGTGCATTGCACTTACCTGCTTCTTGCAAAGAATGCATGGACAGACTGACTCAATCTGGCAGCCCAGGACTGAATGTGACCACTTTGCTCTTCCAGGAATCCTTAGCTCTGTGGTTCTCAACCCTGACTGCCCTATCAGGGCTCAAAATGACACTATTCGTGCTTCATCTAAGTCCTGTTACATCAGATCTCTGGGTAAGGCCTGACATCAACACTTCAAAAACCTCTCCCTGAGGATCCTGGTGTGCAGGCTGGGCTTGGAACCCTCTGCGGGTCCACACCAATGCTCCCAAAGTGTGGCAGCACTGGCAGCCCCGGGAACCCGTCAGAGAGGCGTTCCTAGGGTCTTACCCCAGACCCGCTGAATTATAAAATCTGGGGGTGGGTAGGGCCTAGCAGTCGGTGTTTTAACCAGCCCTCCAAGCAGTTCTGGTGCAGAACAAAGTTTGAGAACCACTGCTTCGTACCATTCTCAAGTAAGCCATTTCAGTGGGTATACATTTCCTCCCACATTTCCTTTCAGCTTTCATGTAATCTGAATAGGTCATGCTATAATTTAACCTTTAGTTTAGTTATTTGCTTTAGTAGATATGTAAACAGACACCATGACATGCATGCATTCTCTCTCCCTCTCTCTCTCTTTCTTTCTCTCTCTCTCTCTCTCTCTCTCTCTCTCTCTCTCTCTCTCTCTCTCACACACACACACACACACACACACACACACACATTGATACTTTGATATAAATCAGGATCACCTGAGAAATCTGATGAATACGCAGAGATGTGTGTCTTATACTACCTCAATGAGCCTGGGCCTTTGTCATATTTTCATCAGCTCTCAAATCTCAAAGTTTGAGAAATACTATCTAAACTATTGAAAAACTCGGTTAAATCTTCCCTGTGTGCTTCTTTCCAAGTTGAAATAGTTGTTAACCATCCTTTAGCCCACAGGCCACGGGCAGCTCTCTTATTCCCTGAACCCCAGCACGCCCTGGCCTGCCATAAATGCCACCAGGCCATTTTGTTTCCCCGAGGATTCCATTTCCCATCTGTGAGGTGAGGATGATATCGATCCTTTCAAAGCTTAACATGAGATAATGTGTGCAGACCAATTTGTGAATCTAAAAGATTCACAAGAAGCAGGATGTGGCCCTGATTGTTTCTTTTCCAAGAGGCTCAGATTCTTAACATTTTAGTTATAAAAGAATAATGTTGACATTCTTCTGTCAGTAATGTAGGTCATTCATATTTTAAAAATGTGAATTTTATGCTATAGGCCCTAATATAACTATTTATTTTGAGTGGAAAAAAATTTGTTGTTAAACTTTTTTTTAAATGGCCCTCATACAAAAATAGATTGCTTACACGAAACCTTTGTTCATGGGAAATATTCCCTAGAACTTTGAAAGTTGCAAGCAATCATATGTAATACCTTAATTTCAATAAAGAACTTTTTTAAAAAAAGAAAACACAAGGAACAAAAATAAAAAAACAAGAAATTAAATCATAAAAAAAGAAAGTTGTAATCAAATAGATATACTGCATCAACAATAAGCCATAAGGACTGAAGATACAAATATGCAGAAATTAATGTTTTGATCATATAAAATGCCACTCAAGTTCATCTGGCCAAAGGGACACGGCATAATAAAAACAAAAGAAACCTCAGAGCCATTCCAGTGCAGTTTCCTCTCACTTGAGTAGAGGAAACAGAGGCAAGGAGTTCACTGTTTTAAGGCACAACCAAAGCTTGGATATTACACATATTTCAAATATGCTTACAAAATGCTGAGAAATGAATACACAAGATAATAATTTTACTATGAAGTGGAATGATGTGATCTTGCTCTGTATTTTCCATGTTCCTGTAAATGGGTGTTATCAGCCTTTTACAATCTAAAAAAGAAAAAAAGGTTCCCTAGCAAGCAAAGGCACACTTTCAAGCACCAACATGCCATAGGTTAACTCATAAAGATTAGGTTTAACTGAATGAAACTGCCGTCTTTAGAGATCAAAGGTGGCTGCCATTGGCAGTGTCCTTCCCGAGGTTCACTCTCCCTGCTCTCAGCTCCTTTCTTTTCGGAGAGGAGAGGAAAGGAGAGGAGAGGAGAGGAGAGGAGAGGAGGTGGTGGCAGCTGGGGCCCAGGGAGAAGGCAGAGACTTGGTGTCAGCAGAGGAGTTGTTGTGAACACTGAGAAAAACCAGGTCTGGACCTGGGCACATTTTTTACTCTAAACCAGCTGTTTGTTTTTTATTTATCTAACTCAACTTGCTTTTGTATTTATTTAACTTTTGAAGCTTGTGGTGGTGCTGGTTTATGACCGTGCCCATTGGTGGCTTAGAGATTCCTTCTCAGTTCTTTATCAGTCTTAATCCTCCCTCAATGCTGAGCTGAGGGTCTGGAGAGGACTATGTTCCCTCACAGGAATGGAAACTCAGACCCCTAAGGGAAGCAGCGCCATGCCTAGCCTAAGGCTTGCTGACTGGCTGAGGAAAGCCTGGCTTCCTGTATCCTGCAGAGCACACGCCAGGACTGAGGAGACACTTGTGTCCATTGTTCAGCCTTTCTGGGTCTGTTTTTTCAAAACAAATGAGCAGATTGATATCAATTGAGCACATAGGAAATCTTTATACTAACTGTTCAGATGGGTTATATTTTAGCCTCCATTTTGTTGATGAAGAAGCTGAGGCTCAGAAAGATAGTCATTTGGGCAAGTTCTCAAGAGATGGTCTATATGGCCACCTCTAGCTCTGTAGTTTGGTGATTGGCACTTTGAAGGCTTTGCGCATAGTACACAATAAGAGAAGGTGGGATGGGGACAGAAAAGCAACATTGATCCCACTGTGTTTTTGTGACTGTGTGATGGCTTGTGTGTGGTTATATCATCCCTTTGCCTTTAATGTGCCGCTGTCTATAGTTCATGATGCGTTTGAATGAGAAGAAATGTGAGCTATCTTTTTGACTCCTTGAAGAAAGACTTCAAATCTGATGGCCCTTTGAAAAAGAGTGCTTTCAGAGGGCTTGTGTCTGCGTATGGCTTATTGAAACTTAGAGAAGGAGTGATCTTCACAAGATATTCCTTGACAAGATCAGGATGTCGGCCAAAATGATTCTGGATCAGAACAGCCCAGATTCAAGAGATGAGGAAGGGTTACCTGTGGAGCTTTAAATCTCCAAGGAGAACGCACTGTCCTCACCTGCTGCTCCCCGAGAGAAGCCTCCCTAAAGGGCACAGGGCCCTCCACCTCTGCTCTGCCACACACAGGTTTCCCCTGACCCTAAGCAGTTTGAGCTGAGCCTCTGGTATTGCTCAGATGCGACTTCCAAACCTTCTTCAGGAATGTGGAATAGGTTATTAAAATGGGGCCCTTTTAGTTTCACTTTTACCCAAAGTTCAAAGGCCCTCAACAAAATCAGCAGTTGGTAAGTACCCATAAGTTTCAAAGTGAGGTTAGATCATTGATGTAGGACGGGTGAAAAAGATTTGGCCATCTTTAGTCCAACCCTTGTCTTGAAAGAATAAATGGATGGAAGTTAAGGTTGAGGGACAGCTTAATTGAACTTGTTTGAGTTTGTGGCATATCCTTACCTCTCCCTGTCATGCCTCCCTACCCCATCCATCTTTTACCTTATCTCAAACTGTATAAAACTCCAGAAAATCCCATTTGCAGAACATGCAAATAAGAACAGTTCCCGTAGTAAGAGCCTGAACTTGCTGTGACTTCTACACAGACTGGCACAGGCTGTCCTGGGGACTGTGCTCCACTCTTGTTCAACTCTCCCCAGTGAGGGGGCGGGGTAGGGGGGCCACGCTATTTCTTCCTCCACCAGATAGGTACCTTTAATCTTAGCAGGAGAGCAATGTCCTGCACATTTAGATAAGAATGGCCAAGCGACTTGCCTGAGGCAATGACACAATTTTCTTATCTTTCAATTCCACTCTATCTCTGTTATTTCTTTGTAATACTCTTATCTCTACATCCAGTCTTTCCAGCAGCTCACCTAGACCAACTAGTGCCTGCTGACTCTCCAAGAAATCATTATTTCAAATATTTTATCATGACATCGCACTTCGTCCTCCAACATAATCTAAACATGGTCCCCACTATTTCTTATTAAAACCCAGTGATTCCAAAATATCAGTTTGCAATTGCTATGTTTGGTTAACACTAAATGGCAGTAATGAAATTATTTAATCAGACCATTTCTGTCCCGGTTAAAAGGAGGTAGCATTCACGGTGAATATAGAGTACAGTGCTATTCTTCCACTTGCCAAATCCTTTAAGACTTATGAACAATGGAATGAATTCTAACTTATTTAGAGACATTCACAATGAGAGTAAGTAAACCCCATTGCCTTAAATTTTGTCTGAAGGCAATAAATGAACAAATATAAATAAATAAACAGATTTAAGTGACCTAAAATCCAGGGTTGTACACATTTCCCAGATACCTGACTTACATCTTCATCTGTGAAGCTTAAAGTTGTATCATTGGTGGATTGTAGGAATCTATGTTAGTGTCCTGGGGTTTCCTTTGACAATGCCATTGGTCAAGTTTTTAAAGTTCAAACATGGGTCTTCTCCGGATATGGGCTATCTCTCTGACATAAATGAAAAAAATTAATATTTGGAAAAGGATTCTCTTTCCTTCTCAAGTTTTTGAATTTTTGCTCTTGTCAAGCCACAAATTTCATTGTAGAATGTGGTTGTTTTCATTTGTTTGGGATGCTATTAACAAAAATACCGTAGGTGACTTAAATAGCAAACGTTAATTTCTCCCAGTTTGGAGGCTGGGAAGTTTAAGATCAAGATGCTGGCAGATTCAGGATCTGGTGAGAGCCCTCTTCCTAGTTTGTAGACAGTTTCTCCTTGTGTCCTCACATGGTGGAGTGTTAATAAATGTTATGTTTATAATGACTTCACCAAAACAAGTCCAAAATGCCATTAGCAGAGGGAGCTGTCTGGGATCTCTTTTATAAGCACATTAATGTCACTCATAAGGGCCCTACCCTCATGCCCTCAGCACCTACCAAAGCCCTCACCTCCTAATGGCATCACTCTGGGGATTCGGTTTCAACATAGGAATTTTTGGGGGTGGTGGGGGGAGGGGAACACAAACATTCAGTCTACAGCAGTGACCTAGAAAATTCTCAAAGCAGGTGATAACAACTGTTCATCTTTGCCATAGATAACATTCCCATGAACACCTGATTTTCAATAACCTAATGTTTCTTAGTGAATGTTTCAGGATGAGTAATCTACAGAACGTATACAGAAATAAATGAGAAAATTCACATGCCGTGTAGGTTTATTTGATAGAACAAGTTTATTGATGAAATAATTATGGTGGAAGGTATTCTGGTATAGGGCAATAAAACCCATCAGTATCACTTAGAAAGACATGATATTAGTTCTAAAGATCCTTCGTTTAGTCATAATACATAAAAATATCAAAAGATGACATCTTTGAGAATTATTAACTTTTTATTTTGTGATCCTCTTGTGAATTGGGCTGCCGTTTTTCTTACTTAGAAATGAGGATGTCTCAAACTTCTGGATTAATCAGTGGTGTTTTGGATTTGTTTAATGGAAAAATGCTTTAATTATAAAAGAGATTTATTGGTCGAGATCATAATATGTGCTTCAGAGTGGGTGATTCCAAGTCACTTTTTCCTGGCTCTGTGCTCTGCTATCCAGAGCTGGATTCCTGGTGGCATGAGGGTGGCTCACAGTAGCATCTGTGGCCACCTGCTTCCTTGTCCATCTCTGTCCAGGGCTGTGTGCCTCGGCAATCCAAGACTCCTGACATTCACCCTGATGGGACTGCTTTGGTTACATGAACCAGCGACTCTGAGCTGATTGGCTTAACACAACCCGGAACTCACCTTGGAACTGAGGTCCAGCAAGGGGAGAGGGGTGTGGTCTTCCTCCGGGCCAGTGGGCAGTTTGGGAGAAGCATCGTCACTTACATGAAACTCTGGGTACCTGAGAGGAAGGGGTGTCTTCCGGGCTGAGAACCAAGAATTTCCTCTGCTCAGACTGGGTCTGGTTGGGCACACCCACAACAGAGGGACAGGGAGAGAGCTAACTCTACGAGAGTCTACTATGTGCTGGGAGTTTTATAAGCATGATTGCATTTAAGCTTTTATTACAGAACAATAAGGTGCTATTATTACATTTTCATTTTAAGTTTGAAGAGATTGAGGCTCAGAGAAATTAAAAACTTGATGAAACTACGTTTCATTTCCCCTCTAAAACCAGCCTCACCCACCAACGCCCATGCCCAAACAAAATGAAACGTATCTTTTCCCATTTCTCTTCATCTGTATCTATGCATTTCATGCCCACGTGTAGAGGTTTAAAATATCTCTATCAAGTGAGGAAGTAAACCTCTGGGCATGTCAAAAGGAAATGTATTATGCAAAAACACTCATTAAGGAATGGTTTCCCAAATGTTCGTTGAGATACTAAAATTTTAATTTAACCAAATCCCACACGTTCTATATGGCACCTAATATTTCTACATCCATTATTAATGGAACAATTACTTTTATACTTGGAAACATCTGTCATGGCGTTGCAGATATCTGACTCAAGCCTCCCATTTCTGATCTTTTCAGTTGTGTGAAGGTCACCATCATTGGTCAGACAGGCGGATGTAGAATCTTGATTTGTAGCTTCTTACTCTGTTATCCTGTCTGCAGCTTTTAACATTTATACAACTGTCTGTGCATCAGCTGCTTGGGACAGGCTTTTAACTTTATTTGAAAAGGAATTCTATCTTGGGATGAAAGATTAAAGACGGCAGCTTGGCAGAGGAGTGATACGAGGGAAAAATATTTATCCTAATGAGATTTTTCTACTGGCAAATTTAACTTCATGCTGTAACAGGAAGCAATTGATATTCTTGCAAAGTGTAGAGCTGGCCTTACTTCTTGGCCCTGTCGTAGGAGACATCTGGAAGGAGACGCTATCCTCATCTTAATGATATCAAAAACCCTACCCTTCCGCAGACGTGGCTTCCCGGCAGCCCCAGATCCATCTGGCTCTGCAGAGCCTGCCTGTGTTTGGGAGGAACCTGGTAACTAACCAAAAGGCATTTTCAAAACGTGGCATGGTGGACTGGATGCTGTTCAGCAGCGAACTGCCTGGTACAGAGGAACTACGCTGAGGCACCTGCTGCTCTGTATGTTAATAGGTGAGGCAGGCCCAGGAGTGGCCGAGCAACATTCATCAGAAGAGCCTTTGTGGAGGAGGCTGGCCTGTCCCCGTCTACCCTGGGATGCTCAGCATTCTTTCCCTCATATTTGGTTTCCGCTACATGCTTTGTGTGTTTGTACTTAGAACCTCTGAGCACTTTCTTTGGGGGCTTTCTTTCCCATTTCTGAGGTTCTCCTCCATCCCTCACCCAAAGATGTGTGCTTTTCCTTATTTTTTTCTATTAGAATCTTCTGCTAAGGGAGGATTTATTTATATTTCCTTCCCTTCCCTTCCCTTCCCTTCCCTTCCCTTCCCTTCCCTTCCCTTCCCTTCCCTTCCTTTCTCTTCTCTTTTCTTTTCTTTTCTTTTCTTTTCTTTTTTATTGTTTGAAGCATTACAAATAGTAGTACATATGTCTCCTTTTTCCTCCCTTTGAGGTCCCCCTAGCCTCCCTTATACTCCCCCCCATAGGATTTAGCAAGTTTTTTTTCTTTTTAAATATAAGATAGTGTTTCTTAAAAAAAATATTATTGATTTCAGCGAGGGAGGAAGGAAAAGGGAGAGAGATAAAAACATAGCAATAATGAAAGAGAATCACTAATTGGCTGCCAGAATCAAACCATGACCTCCTGGTTTATAGGTTGATGCTCAACCCTGAGCCACACCAGCTGAGCAAAGACAGTGTGTCTTAATTATGTCTACCACATGATCCACTACAGCACCACACAACAAAATGTTGTTAGACAACTTTTACTTTGCAAGCAGTCTAGCTCTGGCTGCTCTTGGCCATAGAGAACACTAAGCGAGTTAGAAATTGGCAGACTTGTGCCCAGCCACATGCCCGGGAGGCCCTGATGGAGCAGGGCCGGCAGTGAAAGGAGCCAGGCGCTCACTGTGGAGCTCCCCTGGGCACCAGCAGGAACCATTTTCTGTTCCCTGAGATCACACACTTCACACAGGTGGCTGCCCGGTGAGTGTGTGTGACCACATGCTGCTCCTCTGTTATTACTCTTTAAACACAGTCAACTATAAAATAAATGGACATTAGGTTTTCTCTCACCCTGCCATGGATTCTCTGTCACAGCCTGCTTTGCGGCCACTGAGGGAAGGGTCCGGCTCAGCACAGCCTGTTTGGGAAATGACAGTGGATATCTGGTGCAGGCACGCTCCTGGGGGGATGTGTGAGAAGTGGGTTGGCTTCTGAAGGTGGAGTCTCAGGGAGGAAAACTAGCATTGATCATGTACTTCTAAACCCCAAGGACTGTGCTCGGACTTGAACAGCCATGAGGTCTTCATTACTACTGACAGTCAGTACTACTGGCATTTTCTCTCATTTGCGTGCGTATGTGTGTGGTTAGTGTTTTAATATTTAGTTTGTCAAAGTAACGCATATAGATAGTTTAGGTCAAAACGAAAAGGCTTGTAACAAAGAGCATTAACAGTCCTTCCATGCTTTGCCTGCATGCCAGAAGATACCATTTGCAATACACACAACATATTCTGGTATCCGTCTCTACATTTTTCATCATCTATGCATTACTATCATGGTCCAGATTTTTTCAGACATTATCTATTGGCCTGTGGAAATGAGGGTTTTAGCTTCCATGCATACATTCTTTTACCTTCACTATTTTTCCAATATATCCTCATCTCAGTTTAGGATTGAATTAACATTCTGGGTTTTCATTATAATGACGGGGTAGTTAGTGTCTACTACCAAGCAGAGCCGTTTATAATGATTTACGATTTCCTTTCTTCTATTACTTTTCATTTTTCTTTCAGTTGACAATCCTTTCATTAACCTAGTTCTATTTAGAGCTGTAGCTATTTTTTTGGTGTGTGTTTGAACAAATATCTCTCAGTATAGTTTTCCACTTGGCCATGCTTGTCGGGAACTCAGTTTCGTTTTATTTTCTTCCCCTGGTAACATCCCATGTAGAATCCACAATCCTTCTGCCACACCCTGGAGATTTCCTCCTTCCCTTTAATGAGTTGGATCCCATGGCTTCCCCTTTGTGGTGTTATCCTCTCATTTTGGTGAAGCACATTTTCCGGTAGCTTCCGAGGAATTGTTAGGGAGATATAAAAGTCAAAATATTATTTCCTCACTCTTGGTTGGTAGCTTGCCCACCAACCAAGAGTGAGGAATTATTATTATTATTATTATTATTATTATTATTTTTAAATATATTTTTATTGATATTTTACAGAGAGGAAGGGAGAGAGAGAGAGAGAGAGAGAGAGAGAGAGAGCCAGAAACATCGATGAGAGAGAAACATTGACCAGCTGCCTCTTGCACACCCCCTACCGGGGATGCGCCCGCAACCAATGTACATGCCCTTGGCCAGAATCGAACCCGGGACCTTTCAGTCCGCAGACCGACGCTCTACCACTGAGCCAAACCGACCTCGGCTATTATTATTATTATTATTATTTGCTTAGGATTCTGAAGGTTTGCTCCATAGTCTTCAGGTTTTCAGTTTTGTTGCTGAAAACCCCTGGGCAATCTTTATTCTCCAACCTTCATGTGCATACTCTATGAAGTCTCTGGAATATTTTATAATGTTTTTCTTTATTTTTTTCAGCTATGAACTTTCATGATAAAGTTCCTTAGTGTGGGTCTTCATTCACTGTCCTGGATATACTGGGTGGGCACTTTCAGTCAGGAAACTCATACTCTTCGAATCAGATTTTCTTGTATTGGTTTTTTTTTTTTTTTTTTCACCTCTCTTCCATTTTACCTGTGATCTCAAGAAATCTTTTAGTTGAATTGATTTTGGACTTCTTGGAAAGAACCTTCATTTTCTTATCTTTTCATCACTATTATCCATTTCCTACTTTTAAAAATTTGTATTGCTTTTTTAAGTTAACTATATAATTTATAATCTCTATTATTTTTTTCTAGTTCTATGTTGCTCTTGTTTTCTCTTCTATCCTGTTCTCATTCCACTGATGCAATATATTTTCTTATCTCACCAAGTATATTAATTATAGCTTCTTTGAAGTTTTTCTGTATCTCTCTGCATTGTTCTGTGTGGTTTTTTTTCCTACTGAGCTATTAACATTTTTTTCCATATTGCAAGTTTTCTTTGAATGTCAGGTGATCCTTGGGTTTCCATTCCTGTTTAAGAGTAAAGCACAAAAATTGTGCTTGGATGGCACTTCTCAGCTAGAACAATTAGGAGACTTGCCACTTTGTCCCACTGGGGTTTTCTTTCACAACAATGTCAGTACCTGTTAGATTATTTTTTTCTGAGATAGTTAATTTTTTTCCAGAGAAATGTTCTCTTAACTTTGCCTGGGGAAAGTGCATGGATAGTGACCTGAAGGTAAATGAGAGGGAAGGTCTAGGGTCTCACAATTTTTTTAAAGCCTTGTCCCATCTTCCTCTGTGTCTGGTATTCCTTAGACTAGAGCTTCTCAATGAATTTTTCCCATTGATGTATCTCTTGCCTCCTTCATTGGAGGAGAAAGGCAGGCCCCTGCCTACAGATATGGGGACATGAGCTCTAATAGCTCCATACAGTCTTTTATATAACTACCTTGTTTCTAATTCCCACCTCAGCCCCGTGTTCTGTAACATTGGTGCCTCTAATGCCTTAACCATTTCAGGTTGTGTGGTGCAAATTAACCTGCTTCTCACTTGTGGACACTTTTTCCCCCCTTGCAAAACACCTCAAGTTTCACTTATGATACAAAAGTATTTAATAAGCGCCACATTAGTACAAAAACACACAGCCTATATATAGCTCATTCTTTAAAACCAGAACAGCCACATGAAGTCAGTATAGAATCTTATCTTTACTTTTAAAAAAGTCTAAGGCACATGCTGGGAACTGGGCTAACCGGCAGAACACTGCCTTGGTAGGAAGATTTTGACAGGAAGCAGGCATGGCAGACCCTCCATTCCAACAGAAAACCTAACCAACTGATTCATACAGAAAAGCTGGAGGGAGCCTGCACAAACACTCCACATGCGGAGCAAAGGAGACCTTGATCTGCTTCCAGGGAAGCACACATGTAAGCACACATGTGTGGAGCGCCTACAGAGAGCATACACATTTGTGGCACTAACAACTGAAAGGCATATTATACTTTGATCTTAAAGTGGCTAATCATGGAACTTCCAAGATTATATCTTCTAGGTTAGCCTGAGTATTCATTTATAAAAAATAGTTGTTATTGTTTTTTTTGTTTTGTTTTGTTTTTTTAAAATGCTTTAAAGAGAGTTCTGGAAACGGGGGACTACATCAGGACCAGAAGACAGTGCAGATGTAAGACTTGAACATGTAGCTTTTAGATAAAGGGTATCTCTTTTGAGTGACTCTTACAGCCAAGACTTTCTGTGACCTTAGTAGGTCTAGAAATTTCAAGACCAGCAGCTGCTTGAGGAACACCCTAGATAAATGTTCCAGTAAGAAACCCATGGGTGTGACCACCCCAACACGTCTGCTGGGGAAGCCGCCGGGTGGAATGCTGGAAGTAGACTCATCCAAAGGAGCCGACTCAACCCCCTGACTTTCACCCGTGAGAGATGCACTTGTGTGCACTTTCAATAAATCTTTTCAGTTCTGCTAAGTCATTTACAATTTCTCCATTCCTTTTCTATTTTCATATATTTTGGTCCCAGTTTTGAGTTGTCAGCTACTTGCATTAGAAAGGAAGTTTTTATATTAGTTCTTTGCCCTGGATGTGATTTTTTATTTTGAAAGAAAGGGGCAGAAATATTTTACCTTGTCATCCTAAATCAACAGGTTTCCTTGCTGTTTTCCAAATGAGAAAACTGAGACTCAGAGATTAGTGGCTTTTATTCCCTCACTCCCTATTTCATCAAAAGTGCTCTTGTTGAGGTTATTGATGATCCTGGCACTAACACCAATGATTCATAGTCCTCAACTGGCTTGACCCGTCATAGCCTTTGATATGGTTGATCACTTCTTCCTCCCGAATTGTTTCCTTTACCTGTTCCTTGGGCGCCATACTCTTCTCTCCCTCCTCCCATCCTCCTAATGTTGAGGATCCCCAGGGCTCAGTCCTTGGTTCTTTTGTTTTTCCTTCCTTCCTTCCTTCCTTCCTTCCTTCCTTCCTTCCTTCCTTCCTTCCTTCCTTCCTTTTCTATTGTTTCCCTGGGCCCTTCTATCCACTTGTTCTTAAAGAAAAAAGAATTTTCTTACATAAGTAAATTTGGGGTTGACTGTAGTAGGGTTTCAAAAAGTCATCTAAAAGCATGTTCTCTAATTCTCATTAATTTTGTACGAGTCTCTTCACTCAAGCAAGTCACAACACAAGCTCACCTTTCAGAATTAAAAACAAATTAGCAAAAGCTAAAAATGGAATGTATTTAGAAAGGATGGAAAGTTCCAAACTGCAGTGGGTAAGGTTTTGTGGTTCCTAATCCTTTTCAGTATTTGAACACTGACAAACAATTACTCCCCAAGGAGAAGTGACACTTTTAAAATTCTTCAGATTTCTAGGGTAGGTTTGTGGGACATGAGGGATGTCCATGTGTAACGTATACATTTTATACCGCTGGCCACGCACCTTATTTTACAGTTTGTGGAGACCTGAATTATAAGGATACAAGGTTTTCCTAAACTTCCAATTATTTTGGACATAATGATATTTTCTTATGAAGTAAACCAATTTGTCTTCTGAAACTAATGAAAACTCAGACTGGCCCCATGGATTTTCTGCCCACTCTGGGCCATAGACAGTCCTGACATAATTTTAAATTATAAACATGGCCTCCACAGATGTCAATCAAACTTTCAAACTCAAATTCCTCTCCCTTTCCTAGCTGGAACCTGCTCAGGCTAGGAGCCTGCAGTAAAGGGTAGTGACACGGGGCATGGCTAGTGTTCTCATTCCTCTACTTTGTGCTTCTCCTCCCGGCCCTTCTCCTACTGGCTCTGGGTGGTCATCCTTTTCTCAAACACAATACAGAGGACAGGACCCAAGATGGCACCACATTGGAAACAAAGACAGAGGCCCTCCTGCCACCCCAGCACTCTCCTGGCTATATCGATAAAGTAGAGACTCCACTTTGCCACCGCTGGATTTGCCAGACACGAGTCAGCTCCCAAGCCACTATACTCCCCAACCACGGGGATCATGTTTTAAACAGTATGAGTAGCCTTGAAACTCCCCACTCCCAACCGGGGTTGAAGTGAAGGTGCAGCCCTCTCACCCGGCTGGGGTGGATGGTGCTCAGAGCACAGTTTTATTCAGATATGCCCTTCCTAACTAGAGCCTCTCTCCTCTGTCTCAACCTTTGTATTCTTCAAGCAAGTGAGGGGCTTCAGAGTCCCAGAACTGAGAGTGGTGGAGGAAGAGAAAAGAGTCACAGAACTGAGAGTGGTGGAGGAAAGCTCATCTTTATAGAAGGATGCTCACTCATGAGTGGAGAAGGGTTGTAGCCCCCATTGTAATAGTGGATGTGGACAGGGATCCTCAGTGGATGCTAAAATCAGTTTGTAGGGGACACAGGCTATTCGCCTAGTTTCAAAGACACACACCCCATGTTATTAATTACCAAGTCTAAAAGGTACCATCATGGTGGAGAAAGCTAGCAGACATCATCTTAACTGAGTGGTCAACTTAACGTGACCAGTAATGGGACACACTGAGAAGGACCCAAAAAGTATTCTTGTCAAAAAGGCTTACTATTAATTTAATTGTAGTGAAAACAACTAGAAAGATCTAGACTGAGAGACATTCTCTAAAATAACTGGCTTGGATTAAAAAAAAAAAGATAATGCTATTAAAGAGAAAAGAAGGTGGAGGAACTGTTTTAGACTAAGAAAAGAAAAGGCCATGACAACTAAATGCACTGTGGAATCTTAATTAAATCCTGGGCTTGCCTCCCCATCCACCAAAACCTAAACAAATACCATGAAGCACATTAAGGAGATTTGAATATGGCTTGCATATTATATAACAGTGGTGTATCAATGTTGAAGCTCTGGGGTGTGAGGATTGTGTTGTGGTTATATAAAAGAGTGCTTTGTTCTCAGGAGACAGGAGCAAGTGTGGGTAAAATATCACGAGAGAGAGAGAACAAGGAAGGGAGAAATAGAAGCAAATACAGCACAATTCGGTAAATCTACCTGGAGAGTATTGTATGTTTACCTTTTCAACTTTCCTGTAGATTTTAGTTTTTCAGAATAAAAGGTTGGGGGCAGAAAGAGACATGGAACCAGCCCTCACTCATTCCCTTAGCAAGTACACAACATGGAGATTGGGCACCTCTCTTTGAAATTTTATTTTAATTGTGTCTTGGTGCCTGGATGAAACTTTAATTATTACATCTTATTGTGAATATCAATTCCTAAAAGTATAAACATATATAATGACGAATTCAACCTCAGAAATGTATGTACAGGGCATTGCAATGTATAAAAACATTTTTGCTTATATTCTCATATTATCTTTACAGCAATCTTGGAAATAGCTAGAAAAGGCAATATTTTTATTCTTCCCATTTTCCAAATGGAAAACTGAGCAACAGAAAGTCTGAGCAACTCAACCAAGTATACAGACCTAAAACGAGTGCCCTCACCCTCTGACTGAAGACTCCCCCTCCCTTTTTTAAAATATATTTTATTGATATTTTACAGAGAGGAAGGGAGAGAGATAGAGAGTTAGAAATGTCGATGAGAGAGAAACATCGACCAGCTGCCTCTTGCACACACCCTACTGGGGATGTGCCCGCAACCAAGGTACATGCCCTTGACTGGAATCGAACCCGGGACCTTTCAGTCTGCAGACCGATGCTCTACCACTGAGCCAAACCGGCTTTGACACCCCCCCCTTTTTTTTTCACTACACATATTAAATACCCATGCCCAGGAGGGGCTTAACAAATCCATTTACTCTCTTTGTTACTTCATTTTGTACAGAAAGTGAGACTGAAGGGTCTTTATTTACCTGGGAATTCCAGATTAGCAATGGTACAGGTGGCTCTGCTCACCCCATGGAATCAGCAATCTCCTCAACCCTGAGTTTAAGTGAGATGCTGCTGAGTGACAGCTGCTCAGGTCTGTGACCCTGGACTAGAGAGCTGAGTAATGGTAGCCTCTGAGTTCTACCCATGTCATTGCAGGTCAGCTGCAGCACAATGAGGAACTTACAGAGATGAGTATAAAAATGAATTCTCCCAGACTGATTCAACATCTCCTCCGAATATGGAGGTAAATCTTGTCACCATCCCAGTGATCTTCCAGGGAGATGACAACTCCCACAGAAGGATGTTCACGTGTGTCACAAACCTATAGCCCCAGAAATACTAACAGCTCTGATTCCACCTGACAGCTGGGGTGAGCAGGGCCATCTTCGTTCTCCTTCTGCCTAAAACTTAGGGGGGAAAACATGCCCTTTCTGAACTCGGTGAGAGCCACGATTTGTGGTGAAGAGGCCTCACAGGGCCCAGGCACGTGGTCCACATTGTCCCTCCTTTTGTGTCGCATTAATGATAGGGGTTGAATCGCTTCTGCCTTCACTGTTGACTGAAGATGTGAAGAAAGAACAAAGCCGTGTGTGTGTGTGTGTGTGTGTGTGTGTGTGTGTGTGTGTTGGGGAGAACAGAGCTAAATTGTATAGAGTATATACATATTCTTCTCCAGGATCCTCCCCCTCCCTTCAGATCAGGACTTTAGGGAATGAGGTTGGAATCGTTGACTTTCTAAAAAAGCACAAAACACAGCACACCTAAACATATTACTAAAATTCTGTGGCACCCCACAACATATGTTTTTTGCAGGTTTGACAAGAAATAGGTATACCTTTGATTCATTCACTCTGGATGGCTATTGTTGTCATTTTTTAAATTTGACAATCCAAGGGGGAAAGAGGTCAGTGTACGTTTTAAAAATTCTTGTGGCTCACTGGTTGAAAATCGCTGTTCTATTCTGTACATGGTGTAATTGCAAAGGATACTTTTCCAAAATAAAATAGTCACTGGGAAGCAATTTCAGGCTTTCGCAGCCTAAACAGCACTTGCACACTTTCACTCACTCAAACACTTTAGTGCTCTGTTTTGATGTTTCATTGAGAATAGTGTGATACCATATTATCCCTGAAAAAAACCCTTTTTAGACTAAAAACATTTATAATTTGCCTTATCAAACATTTATTCTTTGCTTTGATAAAAATATGCAGTTTATGTCATTTCCATGGATAATTCATTATCATGAATTTTCAACATTGATATTTCTTTATAGTAAACTTTTAATTTACTCAGAATCAAGAAAGCAGAAAAATCTAGAACATTATATTTGTCAGAAAAACCTACAGAAAAACTCATATGTACTTTGATTATTTATAACTTTTATAACTTTTATAGCCCATTTGCAAGAATAAATCTTTATAGAACCCATTGTATTATAAGATCGTGAACTACCTTTTTATTTTAAAATATATTTTTTATTGATTTTTCACAGAGAGGAAGGGAGAGGGATAGAGAGCTAGAAATACCGATGAGAGAGAAACATTGACCAGCTGCCTCCTGCACACACCCCACTGGGGATGTGCCCACAACAAATGTACATGCCCTTGACTGGAATGGAACCTGGGACCTTCAAGTCCAAGACAGAAGCTCTATCCACTAAGCCAAACCGGTTTTGGTGTGAACTACCTTTGAACCATCAAGGACAAATTACCTTCAGTATAATATTATGTTGATTACTTTATCCTAATTCTTTGAAAATTTATAAATCTATGTCATATTGTAAGCCTCAAGTAACAAGAACATTCTTTTCCCCTTCTTTTGTTCCAAATATTTTTATTCTCATTAACTTGGGATGATAACCCATGATTGTAAACCTCAATTAACTAGAACATTCTTTTTAATTTGTCCTCCCAAACTATCTTCATTCTCCATAATACTATGTAGGTTCCATAAATAAATGTAAATTGAAGAAAATCTGTTTTTAGGAATGTCCTGAAAGTTTTCAAAGAAGGTGCTCAAAATATTGTCTTGAGACAGTTGTAACAGAAGGGAAATAAAATGTTGAAGCTCCTTGAGAACCAAAAACCAAATTGCAACGAAGGGTCTCATTTTAATAGTTGCTCCGCGGACTGGGAACTAATCAGACCTAGAGTCATTATAAAAGAGGAAGCCACTCAGATGACTTACTTCAAAATAAGATGTAAAATAAGATGGCTGGGTTATAAATTCCCCTTATAATTAATTTTATTGTTTTAGTTGATGGAACCACAGAAGTGAAAAGAACCTGGAAAAAGTAAGTGAGCACCCTACCCAGCAGAAGCCACAATTCCAATGCCTTCAACTACTTTCAAAAGGAATGAAGATGCAGGATGTTGAGCATTGGCTTTGAAGGTAAACATTGAGGCTGAAAGACATCGACTAGAAAGATTGTTATTTTTCATATTCAGTCAAATCAGTCTGAATATATCTCATTTCCTACATGAGTGAAATAGTCATTGAGCTAGAATCAGTAACTCCAGAGTCTTTTATTAAATTTCTTTACTCACCTTCCATGGGGGTGTTACTGTCTGGCCGATTTGCGAAGACAACATCCACATACTCCAGCTGCAGCCTCTGGAGGGAGCCCTTCAGTCCTGGGAACAAAAGCAGGGCAAACGGAGAAAGTCCAAAATGAGCACTATTGGGAAGAGTTGAAGTTTGGTTATCTTTAAGAATTTACTTTTTTAAAATTAAAAAAGCATTGGATTAGCTTCAAGGAGGCATTAAATACAAAGATGTGCTAACTGAACCCTAAATCCTTGTAAAACTATGTCAAAGTCTGATTTTGTCCCCACAAAGAAAAGTCTTAGCCTGGCCTCAGTGGCTTAGTGGTTGAGCATCAACCTATGAACCAGGAGGTCACAGTTTGATTCCAGCCAGGGCACATGCCTGGGTTGTAGGATGGATCCCCAATAGGGAACCTGCAGGAGGCAGCCAATCAGTGATCCTCTCTCATCATGTTTCTGTCTCTGTCTCTCTCTCTCTTCCTCCTTTTTTCCCCCTCCCTCCCTCTCTGAAATCAATAAAAATATATTAAAAAGAAAATTCTTTTCTCTATGGCATTAGTATTCCCACCGCACTGGAAAATACAGACTTAGTGATCATCTTGCAGTGACTCAGGTGTGGCACTGTCTGGAAGCAAAGTTTGGAATAAAAAGCAGCCTAAGAATTTCTTCTTGAAAAATTCAAGTAATGTCATGTATTGAATTACTTAATGGACTTATAATAGAATGGAGGCGTATTTATTGCACAGCAAAACATAAAATTAGTACATATCATAAATAAGGGACAACCAATGCCACAGTGGGTTATAATAGGAATAAAGGGGTTGGCCAGTGAGGGCGCTACTCAACATCTCATTGATTGGAACAAAGTTCAAAGAATCTTAAATATAGCTGAGCTCTATTATTTCTATTAATCCCTATTCTTTTAGTGAAAGCCAAAAATACTAGAAGCTATAAAGATTGAAGAGGTAATATAAAGGACAGAGTGAGAGCTTACAATAGAATCTAGAACCCATAGTCTGTTTCAACCCTAACCATTTTGTCACATTCCTATGACTATTCAGAAAAAAAAAATTAATTTCAGTAAAATTAATGCTTCCCTGAAATAGAATGTATTGTACATAATGTTATGTAACCGAAAGGACAGTGTTCAAGAGTCATTTCCATGTCATAAAATTTTATGGCATTTCCTTATCAGCTTATTTAATTCTTCAGGAAGACCGGAGGGCTTTCTCTTTTTATTACAGGCGTAAAATTAATTGCATGTTAAATGAAGCTCTTAAAAATTTATATTTGGCTCATTTAAATTTGATTTTTCAAACTAGTTTATCGGCCAGCCCCAATTACCTTGCTGACAGGAAAATAGAGTACTTGAATATAGTTCCGGGAGTATTTTTCACTCATTAAGAAAGGATTGTCTGTGGTGGCAGGTTGTTACAGGAAGCATTGATGAGCAGATTGGGGCAGACAGATGTTACAGGTCCAATGCCTGCTCTTGAAACACTGCAGTGACTTTCAGGCTCAGGGCATTACCAGCTATCTCAAGGGGCAGCTTGCAATTAAATTTAACTTAAGAAGATCTATGATGTGAGCCACTTTTTGCAAGCAATTGTATGAAGGAGTCAAGGGAAGGACCGTATAACGAAGCAAACAAATAAATAGGTGTTATAAGGTTTGAAAGGTTGGAGATCTACCCTAGCATGCTATGTGATCTCACTTGGCTTATTTTACCCTTTTTTGTGATTCAATTCTCTGATCTGCAGTGGGGATAATGGTCCTTGCTACCTTCGGAATTGCTGCCCCAGAGAGCAAATAAAATAAATTGAAAGTACTTTGTAAATGCAATAGTCTAGTAAGGTGGTAATTAAAATGGCGGTATTCACATCTCAGAATGAGAGGTGCCAACGACTAAATGCCAGTGATTTTCACTAGACCCCCTGGTTTTGGAGGCATTTAGTGACATTCTAGCCCTTGCCTGTCCCTGGGAACACGGTCCTCCTTCCTGACAATGGCCCTCTCCTCTTGTGTCTCTTCTCAGCAGCTCAGGGTGGGCTGAAAATAAACAGGAGAAGAAGCTACGACTGACTGGGCCTGTTGTGATTGCTACATGATCAGTCACGACTTAAGTCATTCATTCTTCCATGCCATAAGCATGTTCTGAATCCCAACTTGATTCTGAAACTGTGCTGGGCTCTGGGAGTATAAAGATGGATGGACACTGCATTCATCCCCAAGGAGCTAACAGTGCATATCGAGAGCATCTATTTGCATAGCTTCATTATTCAAGGCAATAATGTATACCCCAAAATAATGGCGCGGACTTGATAGAAAAGCCTCATTCTTCATCTGTCCAAAGATGATATGGAGCTAGATGAACTCTCTTCTTTGACCTTTCATGTGGTTGCAAACCAGTTTTCCTTTTCCTACTCGGGATATTTTAATCTTATAGAATAGCTAACTCATAACAACATAAAGACATGCTCACCAATGTCTCCTTAAAAGCCATGTAGGGTTATTTCCAATAAATAGTCAAGGTCCATGTCCACTTGGCAAATGTTTGTTGAGCACTGGCTTGGAGCCAGGCATTGTTTTAAGTTTAAGTAGACATACAAAAAATGCATTAACCTCGATCCAGAGGGGCATCCAGACAGCTAATCATAACCTAAGGAGCTAAGTGCTCCAGGGCAGTAAGTGCTCTTGCTGAAGGCACTTTGACCTTAACCTGTCCCTGGACACCAACACAGGATCTATCTGCTGGAGTGAATACAACAGAAGCAGGGGAAATGCTCCCTGCCCTTGAAGAATGTCTAGAAATTAACTGGCAATTCCTCGAAAGTCCGCAGGATGATAAATTATGTTATACAAAGAAAATGGCTCTCAAGTGATTGTAGGAAAGAGAAATCTAAGTTCATTTTTTTTTTAGGTTCTGAAGTTGAACAGGAACTGTAAGGTTTATAAGGTGATCCTTAATTCAGTTTAAGCCTGTTGTACAGGCATCTACCTAAAGACAGGTGCTCATTCCAGACATTAAGCAGGTTGCCATGTGCATGGGTCAGGAGCTCAGTGTTGCAGGTCTCACTGTGTAGAAACAAGGACATCAGTAGTTTGGAAATTCTGCAAGGGTTCTATTCATATATGCTCCATCATTATATATGCCCTCTATATCTACCGCACGTTTGATTTCCTATCTAGCTTGAGGAAAAAGTTGGCATCAGTAATGTAGACAGTGTCCCTATATAATTTTCCAGGTTCTTCTCAGCAGACCTCTTAATCATGATGTAGTTCACACCTGCTTTTGTTTGTTTAAATAAAGATTGTACTGTATTAGCATAATATATGTGCCAGCCTCTCCCATTATGAAACCTGCTTATTCTGGTGGATAATTTCTATGACTGTGAACATGATACACTGAGAAGGAATCCTGGGGTGAATCCATTTGTTATGAAATGTATTTTTAAATTAAAAAATAATAAATTATCTTTTTATTAAAAAAAAGTTCAGATAGTAGGAGTAACCACTTGCCGTTCATTAAAAATGTTTAAGCAGAGCTTTCTCAGGCTATTTTCTTTTTATGTTCCTAAAACTATGACAGTGGGTTTGTGTTTTGAATCACAAAACTATTGTTTATCTGAAAGGCAACTATAGACTTAGATACAGGTTTTGCCTGTAAAAGCACAAAAAACATTTACTTATTCTTATACTTTGGCTTACCAAACCTTCTCTATTCTTTCACGCTAGATACCAAGAAATTGGATCTACCAAATTTTAGCACTGGCATACTAGTACATTTGAGCTTAATACATGTTTGTGGAATGACTAAATGAATAAATAGACTATCAGAACCAGAGAGGACCTTGGATTCTAAATGTATATAATAAAGCTGTTAATGAGATTTCCTTGTGACTCTAAGGAGAATGTTATTCCTAACTGGATCAGAGGCAATGACTTTGGACTCATTGAAAAGGTCTTTCCTATGATTTTTTTTCAAAACTACATTATTCACAAGTCAAGCTCATTTTACATTCTATAAACTAACTCAGTTAGCCAAAGTTACCCAGCACACAATGGCCTGAACTCTACATAAGTCAGGCTATGTCTTATTCTTTAACAGCAATTCTCAACTTTAATGTGTGTATAAATTTTCAATGTTGAATAGTTGAATAAGGACACCTTTACCACAGAACAAGTACCGATGAAACCTAAATTTTTGTAAATCATTCAAACTTTATTTTGGGTCTAGAAATATCATGTCTCTCCCCCCCCCCTTTTTTTTTTTTTTTTTGATTTTTTTTTTAAATTTTATTTTATTAAGGTATTTTCTGTGTACATAGTTTACCATTGCCCCCCCCCACCTCCCATTTATGCCCTCCCTCCCCAGAGTTCTGTGTTCATTGGTTGTACTTATGTTCATGCATACCAGTCCCTCGGTTGTTCTCCTATCTCCCCCCAGGTCTCCTTCCCCACCCCGCTGTCATTTGGCAGTCTGCTTGTTTTATGGTGACTATCTCAGGACCATATGAATAGAGTCCGCTCTTCCTCTGGTTTTCAGCGCCCCTTCCCCTGGGTCCCACTGCTTCCCCTGGGACACTCGGCTCACCCGGGGCACTCGGCCCCATGGGACTCACGGCTCACCCGGGGCACTCGGCTCACCCGGGGCACTCGGCCCCCTGGGACACTCGGCTCACCCGGGGCACTCGGCCCCCTGGGACACTCGGCTCACCCGGGGCACTCGGCCCCATGGGACACTCGGCTCACCCGGGGCACTCGGCCCCCTGGGACACTCGGCTCACCCGGGGCACTCGGCCCCCTGGGACACTCGGCTCACCCGGGGCACTCGGCCCCCTGGGACACTCGGCTCACCCGGGGCACTCGGCCCCCTGGGACACTCGGCTCACCCGGGGCACTCGGCCCCCTGGGACACTCGGCTCACCCGGGGCACTCGGCCCCCTGGGACACTCGGCTCACCCGGGGCACTCGGCCCCCTGGGACACTCGGCTCACCCGGGGCACTCGGCCCCCTGGGACACACGGCTCACCCGGGACACCCTTCCCCTTTGGGGGGTACGGCTTACCCAGGGCACATGGCCCCCTTGGACACTCGGCTCAGCCGGGGCACTCGGCCCCCTGGGACACTCGGCTCACCCGGGGCACTCGGCCCCCTGGGACACACGGCTCACCCGGGGCACCCTTCCCCTTTGGGGGGTACGGCTTACCCGGGGCACTCGGCCCCATGGGACACTCGGCTCACCCGGGGCACTCGGCCCAATGGGGCACTCGGCTTACCCGGGGCACTCGGCCCCCTGGGACTCTCGGCTCACCCGGGGCACTCGGCCCCCTGGGACACTCGGCTCACCCGGGGCACTCGGCCCCCTGGGACACTCGGCTCACCCGGGGCACTCGGCCCCCTGGGACACACGGCTCACCCGGGACACCCTTCCCCTTTCGGGGGTACGGCTTACCCGGGGCACATGGCCCCCTGGGACACTCGGCTCACCCGGGGCACTCGGCCCAATGGGACACTCGGCTCACCCGGGGCACTCGGCCCCCTGGGACTCTCGGCTCACCCGGGGCACTCGGCCCCCTGGGACTCTCGGCTCACCCGGGGCACTCGGCCCCCTGGGACACTCGGCTCACCCGGGGCACTCGGCCCCCTGGGACACTCGGCTCACCCGGGGCACTCGGCCCCCTGGGACACTCGGCTCACCCGGGGCACTCGGCCCCCTGGGACACTCGGCTCACCCGGGGTACTCGGCCCCCTGGGACACTCGGCTCACCCAGGGCACTCGGCCCAATGGGACACTCGGCTCACCCGGGGCACTCGGCCCCATGGGACACTCGGCTCACCCGGGGCACTCGGCCCCCTGGGACACTCGGCTCACCCGGGGCACTCGGCCCCCTGGGACACTCGGCTCACCCGGGGCACTCGGCCCCCTGGGACACTCGGCTCACCCGGGGCACTCGGCCCCCTGGGACACTCGGCTCACCCGGGGCACTCGGCCCCCTGGGACACTCGGCTCACCCGGGGCACTCGGCCCCCTGGGACACTCGGCTCACCCGGGGCACACGGCCCCTCTAGGGTGTTGGGGTCGCATGTTTGAGGCACCGGGCTAGCTCCTTGCTAGCATGGCGGGCAGGCTGGGACAGCTGCAGTTGGGCTGAGATGGTTGCAGGCGGGGCGACCACCTTCAAAGGTGTCTCGTTCGGTGTGGGAGCGGAGCAGCTGCAGACATGGAGGCTAAGTTCTGAGGTCGCCCACTCCCTGAGCCCAAGGCGTGGTGAGCTCTGTTCCCGGTGGATTTCCTTTATTCTCGGCGGCAGTGGCGGGTGGCGGTGCCAGGTGCAATATTGACGGTTGCTCCTGTGGTTCAATTACCACTGTAGTTTTAAAGTTCACATGGCGGTGGTGGTGAGAGCTTAGGCTTGGCCATGTGGCATCGGAGGATGGGCTCGCCTGGGTGGGTAATGGAAGGCTCCGTGCCATTTCCTCACCAGCGCGCTCCATCTCCCTCCCAGCATGATGGGTGTGCCCCCCCCCTTTTTTTTTTTTAAAAATTCACTCAATTCCCCAATTTCAGTCTTTTTTGCTAACTCTTTTGAGCTCATGATTGTTTTTTGTCTTTGGCTGAAACTATAAACTGTAAAATAACAGCAACAATAACAACATAATGATAATATATCCCAATTCTTTCTCAATTTCAAAAGTTTGAAATTTTGTTAAAGTTTGATTCTGGGTTGACTGGGATTTCACCTGAACCAGTATATGGATCCTGAGAAATTAGTTCCTAAGAGAATTCCTGACTTATTTAAAAGGAGAATTTAAGATATTTCTCCTAGATTATATGAAGCTCAAGAAAAACAGATTTTTAGATTTTTGTTTTTTTCATAATTGAGATTTTATTGATTGTTTTGAGGATCAGTACACAGACATTTCAATTTGTACACAATTCTTAACATATGTACCAAAATTAGAAAGCTATTTGAGCTTTTTTTCCCTAAACAGTTATTTGTGACTTTTCAGCTTAAAATTTGGAGGCTAATTTTCCTTAGTAGAGTATCAAGTACCAATATCTTTAAATGTTGATATGCTCTTACATCAAAGCCCCACTAATTCACAATTTAATATCATATATACCACATTATCAAATTTTCAATCTTTCACAGCAAATTAACAAAATTACTAGGAAAATGACTACCACATCAGCTATGCACAAAATTCTATAAGGAAGAACCACGATCAAGGGGTGGTTTTCTTTAGGAAACAATTCTATCAAAAACATGTGAATAAATTTAATTTAAGATGTTCAAGAAATAGCAAATGCACAACTAACCCAAAATTGCCATTTAGTATGCTTTGTATTATAGAACATAAAACTGCCCCATCTATGAAATGTTAAGCTGAAGAAAACTGATTTTTAAAAAGAAAATCCTGAAATCATGAACAGTCACAGGTAAATATTAAAACAATGGAGATTTGGTAAAAAGCCCAAAGTGGCATGCTGTTCTTTGTTCTTTAATATCATATTTCTTTGTTCATTGCCAGTTTGAACCACTTTCTGAATCTCTCTCTCTCTCTCTCTCTTTTTTTTAATCAGAAAGTGGGTACAAGTTTTCTTTTAGGGGAAACAAAAATGTTTTAAAATAAAATTAATTAGAGTTGACTAGTCAATTCTAATTATACTCTGAACCAAAGAATTGTAATGGATACATTTTTATGTTATATCTATTATAGCTCAATAAAACTCTTTTAAAAAGCCCTTATGCAAGCGTTTTATTAATGTTAGCATAGCTGTACGTGATAACAGTCCTAGAAATTTTGGCCTTTTGCTGAGTTTCCCTTCCTCTCTATCACTACATTCCCAACACACAACCCCAGGAAGAAACTTGGTTGATTGTGATTCTTTTGGTAGAGATTATTTTTCCCTTCCCAATGTGTTTTGAATGTATGTGGCATATACCTTTCTTGAATCAGCAGCCCACAGATAAAAGTAAAATGAAGCAGCAGAACCTACCTTCAATTATATGTTTTCTTGACAACCCTCTTTCCGTTTCAGCTCTAACAAGAAAAAAGAAGCAAATGACTTTGAGTGGGGCGTGCTTTCTTTCATCGCTGTTTCAAAAGTACAGGAGCATGGTTATTCCGGAAGGAATTGCTAATTTTATACCCTGTTCTTGGCAAATTCTGCACCACTGCAGGCTGAGGAGGAAGGCTGGTGGGCAGCACACCGAGCCCCTTTTCTTCGGAGACCCCAGGAGATGAATTAGCATGACTGTCACCACCTCACAGTAATAACAACTAGGCCACCCACACCCTGTCCATATTTAACTTGACACAGGGCTCAACCTCCCCACCTTGTCCTTACCAATCCCAAGCAAATGAAATAAAAGGCTTGCTAGAAATGTGTGAGCTTACTATAAGCTTGCCAGGCTGCTGATGGCATTAGCTTTTCCGAGAAAGGAAGCAAATTGGAAAGTGCCTTTTGATTTTCAAAAGAAATGAACGATTATTGTCTTTTTTTTATAACATGTGACCAAACAACTTCTCCTTAAATTAGTATCTTTCGAAGACCAACATTCAACCAGGACTTTTGCCATTTCAGATCATTCTCAAACTCTGGCCAATTGCAAAGGAACGTGGTGCTTGGTTTTTAAAGCATTGCTGAAATGTTTCTTCAACATCAATACCTTTGTCAACCTCAGTAGTTCACCTTTCGCCTTTGGCGATTTTGTATCTTTTATATTAGACAATATTATTTGTAATTCCCTATACATACTGGTTCTTGCAAATTGTCTTACTTCCTGATTATTTCTAAGCCACATGCAAGGCTTTGAGTACCACTGCAAAATCACTAAGCCATGGCACCATGAATCAGAGCATAGACAATGTGAATTTGCATTTCTCATAGGTACCATGTTGCCTTATTTTTATATAGATCTAAATTCCATTTTTGTTTTCATATTCATCACATGTAGGCTCATGTGTTTTAGCAATAAAATAATGTGTGTGTGTGTGTGTGTGTCGGGGGGTACACATACATTTTGGTTAGAAGATTTCTAAAAATCTGGTCTCTGCCTCCAATTTTGTTTTTAACTATTTCCTATCAATTATAGGGTGGTAAATAAGGTTACGTTTGTTTGTATTTACATTTTGTTAAGAAATCTTTGAGATTTCCATGCAAAGTCTTATGGAATAGCTTGCTGGATTCTTAGATGTTTGTCTTAAAGACCAGAACTGCTGGATAATGTAAGTACCAGTTCAAACACCAGTAGGCGCATCAGAAGCCATTCATCCTGAACCCCACACCAGAGGGAGGACTTCTATTTCATGTGGCCTGGCAGCGAGTGATCCAGGAAGCTCTACGTTATTCTCCAGTGAGATGCCCCTTTTGATCAGCACTTTCAGAGCCCTCTGAGGAAAGGATCAGAGACTTACTAGTACATTGGGACCAGACAAGATATTTTTATAGTCGTATTCTGGAGAAGTTGCTGAGTGTTGGCAGAGTTGAATAGCTTTTCTTCGGTGATGTTATGAGCTCATTTCCTTTTCCCAAAATTTGGACTCTATTTTGGTTCTAAGTAAGAGGTTGATTTTTTGAAAACTCTCTGTGAATCACTTAGTAACAAGTGACCTCATGCTACTAAATTTCTTTGGAAGCATCTTGCTAAAATTGAATCCTAGGCTAATTGCTATTTCCTTCAAGTGAGAAATAATTATCTTTTACTCTAAACCAACTGATTTTGGCATATTAGAAATGTGAGATAGTGAACTAAAAATATAAAACTACTACTTGTTTTCTATCAATTAGGGAAAAATAAAAGTTATTTAACTTACTTTCCACCCCAGTAGAGTTTGGTTGTTATGACCAGGCTGGACCTCCTGTATGTTAAACAGACAAACACATACAGAGAAATATTAAATAAATTATTTGTAATCATACTGTCATATTATTATTATAACACCCAAATAATTTATTGTACCACCCATTTTTTTAAAAAAAATTGGCAAAGAGATAAATTTGTTAATTCACATCACAAAAATGTGAGAACAAAGAAGCTAGTGAGTGGGGAACTGAAGTCAGGTCCCAGAAGAAGAGGTTGAACAGAAATGATCTTTACCTGGAGGGGCTAGAGGAAGCTGAGGGCTATGACAGCAAATAGGTGAGTGGGTAGTGGCAAAGCAAAGGGAAGGGAGGGTCAGAAATAGTAAATGAGAAGGTGTAAGTGAAAGAACAAACTGATGGATTGCTGTAGGATTTCAAACAAACGGCCACCGACTAACACTTACTTAGCATATAAGATAAGAGTGTGAACTTTCCTGGAGGGTTAGTCCACCCTCCAAGGACCATGGACCTAATGGCTCTGAGTTACTGCTCTTTCTAATCATCACATTCACAGGCAGGACTTGACTACATGGAAATATTAATAATGAATAGTCAATAAGTAGGGATGAAATTTCTATGGGTGTCATTTTAATGGAAATGTTATTTTAGGAAAACAGTTAAAAATCATTAACTCAAAGTTTTACCACCTTATTCTTAAGGGAATATAATGTGGAAATCTTGTTAGCAAATGTATCACTTTTTCAAAATCACACTCAAAGGGAGGAAATGCCATTATGATCATGGAAAAGGAAATATGTCTTGAGAACTATAGTCGTGTAATTTAAAATTCAGAGGTAGATCTCAGTGTAGTAATTTAATTTCTCCAGGTATGCAATTTAATTGAACTCACCTAGAAAAAAAAATAATTTGTGATTCAAAGGTTAAGACCAAACTTTGGGAATAGTTGAAGCAAGGCATTTATAATTTCATCAGCTATAGTGACACCACCTCAGGGCCCTCAGGTATAAAAGACTAGCCTGATGAATGATAACCAATGAGAGACGATGGTAACAAGTCTGACAACTTGGCTGTGACAAGAAAAATTCGTAGAAAACGTCAGCAACCGCATCCCACTGAAGTTAATTCCCGGAAAAGTAATGAGAATCACTGTAATGGAAGGTCTACAGATAGAAGCATCTGAAGATCACACACTCCAGAAGAGCTGATGCACTTTCCAGGTTGATCCATCAACTGCATGATACCTACTGTAGTAGTGATCTCCTGGTGGAGGCAGGTCTGCTTTAGCAAACATTGTCAGAGCTTCAACAAAAGGCTGGATGGAATAGTATAAAAAATGGACGCATCCCTCTTGATTATTCAAAGCATGTGGACCAGCAGAAGCTGCACACTCTACTCAAATAGTACCCCCCACAGAGTCACTTATTCTTCCAAAATTAGGCTTTCTGTAAAATGTTTGGCCTACGTGGATGTGCACACTAATGTTAATGTTCAAACGACATGATCAGACAGCACCCTGGCCAATTTTCACTGGCCTCACGGAGGCATTGAGAGTGGGTGGAGAATGATAACAGGAATGTTTTATTCTGATAAAGCACAGGTTTCAGGAGACATTTGTTCACCTTAGGTCACCATATCAGCATGCCATTTAGGGGAAGGTATGACATCAGTTTAGAGGTGGAGAAATTGAGACTCAAAGAAGTGAAGTAACCTGTCCTGGACAGCACAGTTAGCAAGTGGTGGCGCTGGGCGCAGAAGCCAACTATGCTCTAGTTGAAATTACCTGTGTGCTTCGATGATACAATTTATCTTTTCACCAGTTTTCTGGTGGTAGTGGTGAGTGGATATCAACATTCTGTGGCCTGGTGATAGCTTAAGCTTTTATTTGCAAGACTAAAAGGCAGTGTGTGAAAGATGCATGTTAAACTACTACCTTTAGGTATATAATAGGCACCGCAAACTATGGAGCTTGATGGCTAAATGTTCTCTGGGTATCCAGGGGGAAAGAACTATGACACTGACTCCTCCCCTCCTCCCTCGGGTGGACTCTGTCAGCCTATCCCTGCTGCAGATATCACTGGACTGCAGGTGGACTCATTCCCAAGGTCTCTGTCATAGTTTGAATTGTGTCCCTCAAACATGTATGTTATTAAAGTCCTAACCCCTAGTGTCTCATAATGTCAGCTGATTTGAAAACATATAGTTAGTTAAATTAAGTTGAGGTCACACTGGACAATGGGAAGCCCTTAATCCGAAATGATTGGTGTGCTCATAAGAAGACACATAGACTTACACGAAGGGAGAATGACAGGTGGTGATAGAGGCAGATGTTGAAAAGCTGTGTGTGCACCAAGAGATACCAACATTTGCCAACAAGACCACCAGCAGCTGGGAAGAGGCAAGGAATGACTTTACCCAGAGCTTCAGAGAGAACATGGCTCTGCCCAAACTTTAATTTTGGATTTCTGGCCTTCAGAAGTGTGAGAGAACACATTTCTGCTGGGTTAAGCCATCCAGGCTATGGCACTCTGTTACAGCAGCTCTAGGAAATGGATCCAGTCCCTGTTTGGGTACTGGTGGATGGACCAGTCCTCTGAGTGGGTAGGTAACTCAGGCAAGATGGAGGACTGGATGGGAACATGAATATGCTTCCATATTTAAGGCTGAATATGGTTCTTTCTTAGCAGACTTAACAATCCCTGGAGTTGGGAAGGAAGAGAAGCAAGAGGGAGAAAGTAAGCCACCAATCTTTATTTCTTGATAACTCCATAAATTTCTGGTTTCCTATTTTACAAGGACCTCTATTCCTACCAAACATTTCTCTAAGAGTGAGGAGTAAGCAGCCCTAAGAATACATGGGCTCCCTCCTTCTAGCTTCCCCTCCAGAGGGAGTTTAAACGCTTTGTGGAAAAGGATAATGAAATCAGTGTTGACCTATACTCTGTGAGAATGTTCCTTTTCCCTAGACTAAATTTTATACAATCTGTGTACATGCATGGGTGCAGTGTTCTTTGCACTGTCTCACTGATGCTATTGAATTGTTATCCATTTGGCCATCAGCAGAGATTATACCAGAGCAGAAGAGAAACTCAAACTTGTCTAATGGTCTTTGTTGGGCTTTGCCTGATTCTGTACTCATGCTGGGGAGAAGTGGGGTATTGGGGAAGACACACAAAGAGAAATGTAGGGGGATTGTTCCCCTGTCCCCAGATGTTATGGTATCCATTGTTACCACTGGCTTTGACTAGAGAGGTGATAGAATGGGATGTAACCCCCAGACATTAGGGCTCCCCAAACACAGGAGAGACACTGGCAGATAAGAAAGCTTTGGGATATTTATCCCCAGGACTTCTTATTTCATCATCTCTTTGCATTTAGAGTTGGTAATAAAATGAACAATGAACATAAATACACATGTATATATAATCAGCCTCCTGTCATATGACTTCCTTCACCAAATTACCCTAAATGGCAGACAGAAGCCATGAAAATGTCCCTTTCTTTTATTGACAAATACTTCCTAAACATTCCCTCCTTCTTGGCTTATACCCATGGTAATTCTTTGTGATTAAAGACTAGTCAATAAGTTTTCAAGCACAAGTAATGAACTTGCTGGTACCTATTTTCAAAACTCTGTAAATCAACTAAGAGTTGACTTCTTTTTGGACAACCTTTTGGTCAGTTGCCATCCAATTTTATTGTCCCTTCTCTGGTTACGAAACAATGTCAGTCTTTTTATTTTTATTTTTTAAAATACATCTTATTGATATTTTACAGAGAGGAAGGGAGAGAGATAGAGAGCTAGAAATGTCAATGAGAGAGAGACATCGACCAGCTGCCTCTTGCACACCCCCTACCGGAGATGTGCCCGCAACCAATGTACATGCCCTTGACTGGAATTGAACCTGGGACCTTTCAGTCCGCAGACTGATGCTCTACCACTGAGCCAAACCAGTTTCGGCAATGTCAGTCTTTTTAAAGGCAAGTAAATGATGGTGGTGAATGCATTACCTCCAGCCTTTCTTCTTGATGATGCTCCCCAGGATCACTTCAGCCCTGGAGGGGAACACAGACAGCGTCTTAGGATACAGTGGCCTGGAAATGCAAGCGTCAAGGCAAAACACCAGAGCCATTCCTTGTTTGACTCTCAGGGCCTCCATGCCCCTAAAAATAGAAGCTGCTCTCGGCTGGCAGCACAGTTTCCACCATTTCTGCTTGTGCCTGCAGAATCCCGCTCCAGAGCATCGCGGAGGGCACCTGCCAAATCCTTTCACGCTGGCAGGAGACCACCTGTGGTCCTGACACCAAGAAACAGTGCAGCCATTTGGCAGTTTGGTGTTTTGAAACCACTGATCTCATCTCTAAATGTCCTGCTTGGCTGTGTCCCAAAGGCGAGTCAAGGTTTTGCTTCTCTTTGCTATGGCTTCCAATTATGACCTGGGAGGACAACGAGAGCTCACACTGTTTAGACCAACAATATCAACTCCTAGGTGATCTTGCAGGATAAAAGTGCCCATGTGTGGGTCTAGAAGATCCATGATGTAAGGGCTGCAGATGCAGTGGCCCATGTAGAGAATGTCCCGGGTTCCAGTGACAAGTACTGTCATAGACATAGGACCTAAGTAGATATAGAGGTGTTCTCCCTGCACCCAAGGCTGGGTCGTGGAGAGGAATATTGAGGACATACCTACTGTCCTTTCCCCATCTTCCTAGCCCAGCTGAGACCCACGCTCGAGGAGACTAAAACTATCTTCTAGGCCCCTCCCAGTAAGACCAATTCTGCTCTGTGAGGCTTTGTGAGTGGGGACATCAATGGAATTAGCACTTTGTCCATTAGGGTCCTATAAATGGGAGTCATTACTAATCACTGTGCGTCTTGACTGAAAGTTCGGTCTCTGTTGGAGTGTATTTGGGAGCCTGGCAATAGGCCACGATGTAGTTAGCTGTAGAGCACACCCCAAAGAGACATGTGCTGAATGTTGCACAGTGTTCTTTTCCCCCTCCCCTTCTGTCTCTCTGATGGTTGCCTTTTGCAATCTTGCTTTTCACAGTGGGAACCGATCTCAGTTACACACTGACAAATCAAACAGTAATTAACCAGAATTGATTCTTCTTCACGGTAAGGAATACAAACAGAACTCTTCACACACTTGTCTACCACTCTCTTCCTTTTTCAGCCTTAGCCCCATTTGGTACTGAGTGGGATTCAACAAAAGAAGAAAACACGGAGAGAGGGTATGATGTTGAAAGGGAAAGGCCTTACTTATCAATTTCATGTTCTCTTCTTGGACTCAACAGAAAACATCAGGAATGTGGGCGCTGAACCTCCTAGAGCTGTGGTCGGCAAACTGCGGCTCACAAGCCACATGCGGCTCTTTGGCCCCTTGAGTGTGGCTCTTCCACAAAATACCATGGCCTGGGCGAGTCTATTTTGAAGAAGTGGCGTTAAAAGAAGTTTAAGTTTTAAAAATTTGGCTCTCAAAAGAAATTTCTATCGTTGTACTGTTGATATTTGGCTCTGTTGACTAATGAGTTTGCTGACCACTGTCCTTAAACATTTACACGTGCCCTTGAGGAGGAGAAAACCCACGCAAGGAAGATACACTTGGACCAGGCAACGATGAATCTGATTCAGCAAGTCTAGCATTTTGATTGTCATTCTCACCCAGCGTGGGGTGGGAATTAGGCCTGCAGGTGACCAGGCACCACAATCCTGTTAGAAAATTGCAGATCCGCTCAAGCAGCTGCCAGCTACTTAGTGCCTTTCAGTTCTTGGAGCTGCATCCGTGTACACTGTAGGAGGCCAAGGTGTTCCCGTTCTGTTCTAAAATGTGCTTGTTGTGCTGGAACCTGGAGGACATGGACCTTGGGGATCACATGAAGGCACATTACCCAGGTGCTCTGACTTAGCAGGGAGCCCTGTCCTAGAGCCCAAGCCTTCTCCGGGGTCCATGGGAAGGTTGTAGCTAGATGGGACTTCTCCAGCAAAAGAAGTGAGGCCTCTCTGCAGCCCCCTCTGTCCTCAGAGTGGGGTTTGAAATACTCTCTTATAAAAGACTAGAGGCCCAGTGTGGGGTCCCTTGGCCTGGCCAGCAATCGGGGCCATTGGGCAATCTTGTCCAGACCCGATCGGGGCGATCCCAGGGAGAGGGATGGCAGGAGATTGGCTGGCTTGGGGGAGGAACCACAGGAGGTTGACCAGCCTGGGCCATGGGAGGTTGGCTGTGAGAGTGCACTGACCACCAGGGGCAGCTCCTGCATTGAGTGTCTGCCCCCTGGTGGTCAGTGTGCATCATAGTGACCAGTCAACTGGCCCTAATGATCGCTTAGGCTTCTGTATGTATAGATATTGGATTTCTTGGTATCTTTAAGGATCCTCCTTTAATCTCTCATCTACCTGTAAAGCTATGTGGAGGAACAAGCCTGCAAACAGGAGAATCCGTTCCTGCTTCCCTCCAAAGAGGACGGCCCAGTTTCCCTCGAGGGTCGAGGAACTATGAAATGTGGTTATGAAGTAATAACCACATTGGAATCTGCTCCTTTATTTGCTCACTCATATTTTGAACTAATATTTATTGATCTCCCCTGCCACCACTCTGGGCCCAGCCACTTCTGCCCCTCATGTAGACCAAAGCAATTGCTTCCAGCCTATTTTTCATACAGGGACCAAAGGCGGGAAGATTTGGGTGGGAAGAAGGGGCCATAGATGCCCTGACGACGGTGGTGGAGGGAGGGGGAAAAGTGGTGCCATAACAGGTGTGGCAAGGACAGAACCTTTTCACCAGCACATCAACAACGGTTAGGGCAGAGTCCCATGGTTCTAGAAATGCTACTTGAGGGACACAAACAGGTACCAACTTACTTTCCAGCAGCGTAGACCTCGGCAGTGTCAAAGAGATTAACTCCGCTTTCGTAGGCGATCGTCATCAGCCGTTCGGCAACCTGTAAGAGGATGCAGTCAGTCAGAAAAGCCAATTGCTTTTCAGACCTTGGAAGCAATTTTGAATTTTGAGCTCCAGTAATTTGAATGGGGACATTTGAATGCTTTAATGGTCTTTAAGAACATGGAAATTTCCCAGATTACAGCTTGTTTTTCTCAGTTGTAGTAAAGAAAGAAAACCAGAATTTCAGCTAGCCAGGGGTGGGCAAACTTTTTGACTCAAGGACCACAATGGGTCCTTACACTGGACCGGAGGGCCAGAACAAAAGCAACCTGACCATGCTGGCACTCTCATCTTGGGCTGCTGGTGAAGGAGCGGAGGGGAGAGCAAGAGAACCCTCTGCTCTTTCAGCTCCGCGGGCCGGATAGAACAGCCGAACGGGCCGGATCCGGCCTGCGGGCCGTAGTTTGCCCACGGCTGAGCTAGCCTATCCAGGGTGGATGCATCTTCCCCTGAGACATAGCCGAGCACTGAGGAACTTCCCTCAGCACTGGGATCCAGCAGCTTTAGGGAGCCCAGTGAGGTGGATAGATCATTGCTCATTCTGCTTGGAAGGCCTGGTTTGACATTCTCTTTGGCACCATAATTTCTCTAACACAGAGGGTCATTTGCTTTGCAGCTCACTTCATTTCTTCTCCTTTCTCCAGGCCAATGGACTGTGGCAGCTGGGTGACTTGTGAGATAAAAGTTTGTACCTGTTTTCCTCAAATCTTAGCAGACTGTTTTGATGAACAAAAGGTTAGATGGAACTGTGACTGTTTTAACCCAGCAAAACCCCAGACACCATCAGAATGGCCAGCCAGCCGAATCCACAAGACAAGCAGAGGAGGGAGCGGGGTGTGGGGACCCAGCTCCTCACTGTCAGCTCTGGTCCTCTCCTCTGTGCTGCTGGTGCAAGTGGCAAGTGTGACAAGAGAGTGGGGGCGGGGGGGGGGGTAGCTATAAATGACAGCTTGAGGGGCAGCCATTGAGGAACAGCGATCAAGAGAGGTGGAGAGGGGCCTTTTTTTTCATTTAGACTTACTAGTCAATTGGGAAATTACACACCTCACAAATAATTAAAATTGATTTTTCCATTTATGTTTTTCATTGTGGGCTGAAGTGCTTCATCAGCATTTCCAAGATAAACTATTTTCCTGTTTTTAAAATTGGCCAACCAAGAAAATTATTAGGTTAGCACAATGGAGTCCCTGCAAATCCTTTAGGAAGAAAGCAGCAAAAGTACTATTACTACTTTTATGCCGAAGCCGGTTTGGCTCAGTGGTAGAGCGTCGGTCTGCGGACTAAAAGGTCCCGGGTTCGATTCCGGTCAAGGGCATGTACATTGGTTGCGGGCACAACCCCGGTAGGGGGTGTGCAAGAGGCAGCTGGTCGATGTTTCTAGCTCTCTATCTCTCTCCCTTCCTCTCTGTGAAATATCAATAAAAAATATATTTTTTTAAAAAGTACTATTACTACTTTTAATGTACCCCAAGTAGAGAGTAAAAGTTAAGACAAGCATGGTTTTTTCCATCACGACTGTTCTGTGTTTAAGAAGTTACTGTGCTTGTATTATAATATTAAACTTGTGTTATGTCACATGACATGCTGATGGCCTGTTATTGGAAAATATACATAATCAATATTATATAGAGACAAATTTTAAGATACGATGGAGACTACTAGATGGAGAGTTGGACTAAGTGATTGCTGAGATGTGTCCCAATCATAGCATTTGAGCACCTCAACGCGAAGCAATGAAATCACTGAACTAGTCAGAAGACTGCATTCTGGTCCTGAGTGTACCATGTACCAGATAAATTCACTTGGCCACATCATTTGACCTCTCTGTATTTCAGTTTCTTCATCTGAAAAACAGGGTTATTCTGTTCAGGTCCTCCATGGAGCCCAGAGGCCCCGAGGAGGCTCACCTCCTCTTTTCTTCCCCTGCAGGTATCATCCTCACTGAGGCCGGGATTCCTATAGCTCTCTTACTACCAAGGAATACAGGACCAAGAGAATCCCTAGGAAATGGAGTGAGGCCCACTGATTGAGTCAACCCTGAAGCTTATTCTAGGTCTACACTTCCCAGGTGAAAGTCAAAATAAATTTTTCCTTTATTGGTTAAGCCCATTTGAGTTGAGTTTATTGGTACCTGCAATTAAAAGAACCCTAACTACGTCACTGATGAGAAAATGTAAGTAAAACTCTGAAAATTAAGTGCTATAAGATGATAATATACTCTTACCATTATTTAAAAATACTATTCATATGAATAACATCTAATTTGATTTTATAATGAAGCCAAATCATCTTTGGGAGGAAGCTCACAGGGTTATCTAGTTTCATGTTTGAAAAATTTTGATGTGCGGAGGACTGAGAAGGTGGGGCAGTTCTGTACCGTGCTGCCTTCCACTGGTTGAGACCTCCAAGAGAAAAGGCCTACCGAGGTGAGGATGCCCCTACTGTCACCTGTAGAGGGGCAGCACTGAGCTAGCCAATATTTGTGGTGGTGCTGCTTGTCCTGGCTCAGGGGAAGCGTTCCACTAAGTCTGAAAGACTAAGACATCGCGGGGACTCTCCGTCACCGCCCGCGGCCTGCTCTGCCAGGCCTTCGCGCGCGCTGTGCTGGCGCTGCGCCTTCCATTGGCAGACCCGGAGAATCCTCTCTCCGCTGCCACATGGCCAGGCCAAAGCATCAGACACTACCACCATGCGGATTTTAAAACTATAGGGGAAATTGAGCCACAGGAGCTACCATCGCTGCCGCACCCACCGCCGCCCCCAAGAATGGGAATCCACCGAAATCAGAGCTCACTACGCACCGGGCTCATAGAGAGTGTGGCTTCAGAAATTAGCCTCTGCATCCACAGCAGCTCCACATCCGCAACAAAGAGGACACCATTGAGGGCGGACTCTCCCCATGCAGCCATCACAGCCCGCCCACAATCTTCCCAGCACACCCACCATGCTGGGAGGGAGATGGAGCGCGCTGGTAGGAAATGGCACAGTGCCTTCCATTACCCACCCAGGCGAGCCCATCCTCCGATGCCACATGGCCAAGCCGAAGCTCTCACCACCACCGCCATGTGAACTTTAAAACTACAGTGGTAATTGAACCACAGGAGCAACCGTCAATATTGCACCTGGCACCGCCACCCACCACTGCCGCTGAGAATAAAGGAAATCCACCAAGAACAGAGCTCACCACGCCTTGGGCTCAGGGAGTGGGCGACCTCAGAACTTAGCCTCCATGTCTGCAGCTGCTCCGCTTCCACACCGAACGAGACACCTTTGAAGGTGGTCCCCCCGCCTGCAACCATCTCAGCCCAACTGCAGCTGTCCCAGCCTTCCCGCCATGCTAGCAAGGAGCTAGTGCGGTGCCTCCAATATGCGACCCCAACACCCTAGAGGGGCCGTGTGCCCCGGGTGAGCCGAGTATCCCAGGGGTCCGAGTGCCCCGGGTGAGCCGAGTGTCCCATGGGGCCGAGTGCCCCGGGTGAGCCGAGTGTCCCAGGGGTCCGAGTGCCCCGGGTGAGCCGAGTGTCCCAGGGGGCCATGTGCCCTGGGTGAACCATACCCCCCAAAGGGGAAGGGGATCACGGGTGAGCCGAGTGTCCCAGGGGTCCGAGTGCCCTGGGTGAGCCGAGTGTCCCATGGGGCCGAGTGCCCCTGGTGAGCCGAGTGTCCCATGGGGCCGAGTGCCCCGGGTGAGCCGAGTGTCCCAGGGGTCCGAGTGCCCCGGGTGAGCCGAGTGTCCCAGGGGGCCATGTGCCCTGGGTGAACCGTACCCCCCAAAGGGGAAGGGGATCACGGGTGAGCCGAGTGTCCCAGGGGTCCGAGTGCCCCGGGTGAGCCGAGTGTCCCATGGGGCCGAGTGCCCCGGGTGAGCCGAGTGTCCCATGGGGCCGAGTGCCCCGGGTGAGCCGAGTGTCCCAGGGGTCCGAGTGCCCCGGGTGAGCCGAGTGTCCCAGGGGGCCATGTGCCCTGGGTGAACCGTACCCCCCAAAGGGGAAGGGGATCACGGGTGAGCCGAGTGTCCCAGGGGGCCATGTGCCCTGGGTGAACCGTACCCCTCAAAGGGGAAGGGGATCCCGGGTGAGCCGAGTGTCCCAGGGGGCCCAGTGCCCCGGGTGAGCCGAGTCTCCCAGGGGGCCGAGTGCCCCGGGTGAGCCAAGAGTCCCAGGGGGCCGAGTGCCCCGGGTGAGCCGAGAGTCCCAGGGGGCAGAGTGCCCCGGGTGAGCCGAGAGTCCCAGGGGGCCGAGTGCCCCGGGTGAGCCGAGTGTCCCAGGGGGCCATGTTCCCCGGGTAAGCCGTGCCCCCCAAAGGGGAAGGGTGTCCCGGGTAAGCCGTGTGTCCCAGGGTGCCAAGTGCCCCGGGTGAGCTGAGTGTCCCATGGAGCCGAGTGCCCCGGGTGAGCCGAGAGTCCCAGGGGGCAGAGTGCCCCGGGTGAGCCGAGATTCCCAGGGGGCCGAGTGCCCCGGGTGAGCCGAGTGTCCCATGGGGCCGAGTGCCCTGGGTGAGCCGAGTGTCCCAGGGGTCCGAGTGCCCCGGGTGAGCCGAGTGTCCCAGGGGGCCATGTGCCCTGGGTGAACCGTACCCCCCAAAGGGGAAGGGGATCCCGGGTGAGCCGTGTGTCCCAGGGGGCCGAGTGCCCCGGGTGAGCCGAGTGTCCCAGGGGGCCGAGTGCCCCGGGTGAGCCGAGTGTCCCAGGGGGCCGAGTGCCCCGGGTGAGCCGAGTGTCCCAGGGGGCCGAGTGCCCCGGGTGAGCCGAGTGTCCCAGGGGGCCGAGTGCCCCGGGTGAGCCGAGTGTCCCAGGGGGCCGAGTGCCCCGGGTGAGCCGAGTGTCCCAGGGGGCCGAGTGCCCCGGGTAAGCCGTACCCCCCAAAGGGGAAGGGTGTCACGGGTAAGCCGTGTGTCCCAGGGGGCCAAGTGCCCCGGGTGAGCCGAGTGTCCCACGGGGCCGAGTGCCCCGGGTGAGCCGAGTGTCCCAGGGGGCCGAGTGCCCCGGGTGAGCCAAGAGTCCCAGGGGGCCGAGTGCCCCGGGTAAGCCGTACCCCCCAAAGGGGAAGGGTGTCACGGGTAAGCCGTGTGTCCCAGGGGGCCAAGTGCCCCGGGTGAGCCGAGTGTCCCACGGGGCCGAGTGCCCCGGGTGAGCCGAGTGTCCCACGGGTCCGAGTGCCCCGGGTGAGCCGAGTGTCCCAGGGGTCCGAGTGCCCCGGGTGAGCCGAGTGTCCCAGGGGGCCATGTGCCCTGGGTGAACCGTACCCCCCAAAGGGGAAGGGGATCCCGGGTGAGCCGAGTGTCCCAGGGGGCCAAGTGCCCCGGGTGAGCCGAGTGTCCCATGGGGCCAAGTGCCCCGGTGAGCCGAGTGTCCCAGGGGGCCGAGTGCCCCGGGTGAGCCGAGTGTCCCAGGGGGCCGAGTGCCCCGGGTGAGCCGTGAGTCCCATGGGGCCGAGTGCCCCGGGTGAGCCGAGAGTCCCATGGGGCCGAGTGCCCCGGGTGAGCCGAGTGTCCCAGGGGAAGCAGTGGGACCCAGGGGAAGGGGCGGTGAAAACCAGAGGAGGAGCGGACTCTATTCATATGGTCCTGAGATAGTCACCATAAAACAAGCAGACTGCCAAATGACAGCGGGGAGGGGAAGGAGACCTGGGGGGAGATAGGAGAACAACCGAGGGACTGGTATGCATGAACATAAGTACAACCAATGAACACAGAACTCTGGGGAGGGAGGGCATAAATGGGAGGTGGGGGGGGCAATGGTAAAGTATGTACACAGAAAATACCTTAATAAAGTAAAATTAAAAAAAAAAAGAAAAATTTTGATGAGATCCCTGTCCAGTGGCTACTTAATATATGGTTGAACTATCCTAGTAATGGGGACATCATCCCTTCCGGAGGCAACAATGATGTTTTCGTCACCCAACACATATGGTGTGGTTATCCCAGGATCTCATGTTTGTATTTGCTTTGTGCTGAGCTCATCCAAAGCCAGAGAGAAAGTGGGAAAATCTAGGGAGGTGAATTTATTGCTATTGGCTTACATTTTTTTCCACTTGGAAATATTTGAGCTCCATTAATTCAGCCACTGGTGTGACTGGTCTACCTGTGCCTGCCTGCCTTCTCCTTGCTGGCATTCTCTCTGCAGGGACCTGGGGGGGAAGCCACAGTTCTCCCTTGAAGGAGAGTAGATTTTGTCTGATCTGCATCTGAGGTGAGAGCTGCTCCAGCCACTCATGACAACTTTATTGTGCAGTTTTCAGAATCATAATTTTGAAACGATTCATTTCAGAGGCCAGCCATGCATACTCTGACCTTGCAAGCTGGGCCTCCTCCACACATCCTACCTGATACCAGTCAGAGGGCCCTGTGATGTCCAGATCCTCCTTCAGAATTGAAGGGCTTATTCCCATAGCTGCTTAGGAATCTTGGCCTTCAAGTTATTAATTTAGCCCGCTCTGGAAATTGCACTTGGCTAAAGAGAATCCCCTAGCCCAACATCAAACCTACTTCCCAGAGCAGCCTCTATCCAATGGCTGGTCATACAAGAGATGTAAATGCTCAGTCATTTTGCCCCAACTTGGGACAATCCTACATGGCCATCTCAGCTTTGGAACTCCCAGTGGGGTCAACTGAGGTCACTGTTGAGGTTGCATCATGTCTCAGTTTCACTGTCTACCTAATTTTGCTTCCTTCTCTGCCTTGTGTTGATTCTGAGATCACTTCCTAATACTGTTCTGCATGATAATCTCCACCTCAGAGTCTGCTTCTCAAGGAATCCCCTATGTGACAAGCTTTCTGTGGTGACCTATGCCTAATACTGGGAACAGGCATTAAGACAGATAAGAGTATGTGGATAATATTCCTCCCCTGGATCTATAAACAAATGTTAGTGACTTTGGGAGCTGGGTAAAGATCCCCAGGCCCCCCAAGCTTCTGTTTAGGAATGATAGTAAGAACTACCTTTATAAATGACTTGTTCTGGAACAGGTACCAGGCTCAGCACATTATAAATAACTAGAGGCTCAATGTACACGAAATTGTGCATGAGTAGCTCACTTCCATTAGCCTCAGCTGGCTGCCCCACCCATCACTGCTAGAAACTCCCACCCCACCCACTGCTTGTTTGGTCATGATGGCCACAGGCCTTTTATTAGTATAGATTCTTTTTTAAAAAAAATATATTTTATTGATTTTTCACAGAGAGGGAGAGGGATAGAGAGTCAGAAACATCCATGAGAGAGAAATACCCATCAGCTGCCCCCTGCACACCCCCCTCTGGGGACGCGCCCACAACCAAGGCACATGCCCTTGACCAGAATCAAACCCGGGACCCCTCAGTCTGCAGGCCGACACTCCATCCACTGAGCCAAACCAGCTTTGGCTAGTATAGATTCTTAATCCCTTTACCTTTTTCACCCAGTTTTTACCCTCCCTCTCATATGGCAATGATGAATCTGTTCTCTGTATCTATGACTCTGTTTCAATGTGTTTATCCTTATTGTTGTTGTTGTTCTTTAGATTTCACATATGAGTGAAATTATATGGTAATGAGCTTTCTCTAACTGAGTTACCATACTTTTTTCTAGATCCTCCCATGCTGTTATAATGGTGAGGTTTCATATGAAAGTATTCCTTAAATACAATGATAAGCATATAACCACGATAAGCCCTGTTTTTGAATTGTAAATAAAAATTTAAAGGAATGTAATGAGTATCTGCCACTTATTGAGTGTCTGCTACCTACCCTGTGTCCCCAAAAATAAGACAGTGTCTTATATTAATTTTTGCTCTCAAAGATGCACTAGCTCTTATTTTCAGGGGATGTATTATGTTTCCACGAAGTAGGTCTTATTTTCGGAGGATGACTTATTTTCGGGGAAACAGTACTAGTCAAAGGGCTATATAAATGTCTTACATGCATAACATGGTTAATTCTTTCTACAGATATTGAAGGACCACATTATTATCCCATTTTACATAGGAGAAACTGAGGCTGAGAGCAATTGGATTAACTTGTCCAAGCTGGGATGACCAACTGTCCTGGTTTGCCTTGGTCTGAGAAACCCCCTGCTAAAATGAGAAAGCCCAAGCCAATTGGGGCCAGTTTGGTCACCCTAGAGGGAGCTAAAACAAACAACAGCAATACAATCTTTCTATAAAGTGACTAATATTTATTCAAAACTGGTTCCTTCTCCCTACCCACTGAGCATGCACATAAAATACACTGACAGTCTCAAGGATTAATAGTCTAAATGTGGAAAATACAAGAAGCAAGATAAAATGGAAAATAATACTTGAGTCAATCTTAGCCATTTCCCACGATTAAAGCAATCCTTGTAAAATGACAGAAACCCAGGCAGAATACTCCTAACACATAGCTCTCTCTGCATTTTCTTTGATCAGCATAACGGAAGACATAAGTAACTTACCTCATCTGAAATTTGACCTCCAAATGTCACCCATGTTCCTAGAAAAGAATAAATATTTGTACATTACTTTACAACATAATCATTTTTCTAATATTGTGTATAATTAAGAGGAAACAATTTTTCCTCACAACAGGTTGTTCACAAAGGTGCCTGGATGAGGGACACCTGGGGGCTGAAGTCCAGCCCATCTTCCTCCACTCACTAAGTCATCCAGCAGGAGTCTGCATTCCCCTGGAGGAGAGAATGCCCTTTCTTCATTCATAGGTGCCATATATGTTAAGGACAACCCAGTCGTACGGCAATGCTTTCTCTTCTGACAGAGGACCACGAATGCTAATGTGCCAGAAGGCAACGTTACCATGCCTGCTCTGGATACACACTCATTCTTGCTCTCACTTAGCTAAGGAGCCACCCTTCGCTGGAAGTGAAGGTAAGATCTTGGGTTGTGGTTCTTTCCTTCTTTGTCTCCAAAAATCGACTCTGTTTTGTATTCCTTCTTACCTCCCAAAAGGAAGCCTCTCAAATGTCTTTCCAGTGCCCACTTCCAAGCCCCAGGAGGTGACATGCACCACCTTGTACTTACTTGCAGAGTTGTTTTGCCTGGCTAAAATAATGCTGACCAGCTCGCTATTTTATTTTATTTTATTTTTTTTTTTTTTTCAGTGTTTTCCAGCTTTTTTATTCTTTTAACATCTTAACAAAAGAATATTCCCCAAAGTTTAAAAAATACAGTTTTATATTATATACAGAACATCTGAGTACAGATCCCAATATCATACAAACACTGCTATGTTAGAAATACAGTGGGAAGGCATATAATTCACTGCCTCTCGGAGAATGTAGGCTCATGGATATGTTTTATTACTCCAACTGCTTCTGTTGCTTGTTACCCTGATAAACTATTAGGCACCTGAGAGGTTGGAAGACTACTGAACATGAACTCCAATACCTTCTATTTGATCTTTGTAATCTCTTTACAAGTTTACTTCATCTACAACTAAGCTACCTTTACTGTCATTAGCCTAAATGATCGAATATTAACCACATTAACTGTTAATATACATACCGATCAAATTAAACTTAAAGTTGTATAGCCAACTTGTGTAGGCTATATATATTTAAATCTAGGAAATTCCCTAATGCATTGTGAGCAATCTAAATTTTATTAAAGATAAGTGGCAATTCTCTAGTTTCCATGCTCTGGACACTACTTTCTAAAAAAAAATATTAAAAAATGACTGACAATAATTGGAATTGATTCCTTTTAAGTTAATCAAGAAACCTATAGTAAAAAATTCTAAATGATATTTTTATTTGTATTTAAAAATACATTGGAAATTCTGCGTATGCCCATGATCAAGCTTATTTTCAATGCACATTAAATATTGATGACATGGTTTGATCTGACAAGTCCTTTTTCAAAGTAGGGAGACTCCTGTACATTTCCACTGGCCCTGCTGCCAATGATGCATATTGCTTCCTTGCTAACGATGATGGATTCATCTGCCATTTATCACCTGCACAGTTTTCCGACCGTAATGATAGTAACTGTAAGCTGATGCAACCGTGGTGAAAGCTGTAAAACACCACAGTACTGGAAGATAAAAGCCATGAGCATAATTGAAAACTGGAGCTCCCAAAGAAGCTGCTACTAAGATTAACTGGACTGCTGTGTTTACCTTGCTGATGAATGTTGGTTTTAACCTAGCAGTAGCATAGCAAGGATTGAAATACTTAGAAAGTGTTCGCGGTTCTGGAAGAGTTCGATATCTGACATAAAAAACAGCAACAATCAACATTATATCTCTTGAAATTATCATATAAGTAAGTGGAACTGGAATAAGATCTGCATAGGTCAAGCTAACATATAAGATACTGATAAGTATTTTATCAGCAAGTGGATCAAGAGCACTTCCCAAAGCTGACTTTTGACTGGCCCAGTTTCGAGCAATAAATCCATCCAACAAATCAGTTAGCCCAGCTAAAGCAAAGACTCCTAGTGCCACATTAAAATCTTCTTCAATGATCAAATAGCCCAAAACTGGAGCCAAGCCAATTCTCGTCATTGACAACATATTTGGTATTGTCCATGGGTTCTCATACAGGTTGGCGGCGCTCTCCGGGCCCCACGGGCCGCCCGGGGCCTCCGCGGCGGCGCCCTCTCCGGCCGGGGGCTCTGGGGTCGCCTTCCCCACGCCCGAGCAGTGGCCCCGCGGGCCCGCTCCCGGCAGCCTCGGGCCGAGCGCGGCCGGCCGCAGCCACCAGCGCTCCGCCAGGCAGCCCAGGCAGACGGGCGCGGGCGGCCGCAGGGCCCCGAGGGAGCGCCCCTTGCCCGGCCGCGCCCATGTGGCCCGGCGCAGGGCACCCCACGAGCCTCGCGCCACGCGCGAAGCCAGCATGGCCCCGCGGCCGCGCTGCGGGGATGCAGGCAGCGGGAGCTTTAGCAGCTCGGGGCGCCGGCGAGCCGCTTCCCCATCGAGCGCCCGCAACCTCCCGAGACCTCGGGCACTCCCATACTTCCAGCTCGCTATTTTAATGAAAGTTGAATAAGGTACAAACATTTAAATAATTAGGAGATTTTTCCTTAAAATGTCTGATTTTCAGTTTCTCTTAACTACAGAAGGCTGGGTATCCCCACAAGGCAGACGTTCCTAAATTGTGGGGCAATGTCCTCTGTGGAAGGGCTATGCCCTTCACAGACCATTAAAGTCCACATACTTTCCTTTGCATTTCCAATGCTGAAATCAAATTCAGTTGTTATTTCTTACCACATGTTTATTGATCTTTTTTAAATTGTAAAATTAAGAGAAAAATAAGTTTGTGCATCTCCTGAAAAACAGAGTGGAGGATTCAAGGAAAAAAAAAAAAGAGTGGACTTTTTTTTTTTTTTTGGTGCATGTGAAGAACATAAAAACAAAGATTCTTTGCACAGAAAAATTATAACTTAAGGCACCATAATAAAACCAGCCTTGACTGGTGTACCAAAAAGATGGGTGTTGAGAAACTTAGGAACTGGAGAAATGGCAGTGTTTGTTTTTGAATGAAAGCAAAATAAGTGATCACTGTGAAATGCAGTTCTCTTAGGTGAAAAAAATAGCTATGGCATCAAAACCTTTTTACAGACAATCTATACTAATAAAAGGGTAATATGCAAATTAGACCGGGAGACCTTCTGTGAGACCTTTTGGATGTCCTTCTGGACAAAGCCATGGTGGCAAGGCCAAGGCAGAAGTGGTTAGGGGCAATCAGGACAGTAGGAGAGGGCAGTTAGGGGTGATCAGATTAGTGGGGAGTGGGAAGGGCAGTTGAAGAAGAGCAGGTCAGCGTGGGGGATAGGGGAGGCACCACAGGGAGTTGGGGGTGATCAGGCCAGCAAAGGGGAGGGGACAGTTGGGGGCAAACAGGCCAGCATGCCGAGTGGTTAGGGGTGATCAGGCAGGTAGGCAGGTGAGCGGTTAGGAGCCAGTGGTCCTGGATTGTAAGAAGGATGTCCGACTGCTGGGATCAGGCCTAAACTGGCAGTTGGACATCCCCCTAGTGGTCCCAGATTGGAGAGGGGTCAGGCTGATCTGAGGGACCCCCACCTTGTACGAATTTTGTGCACCAGGCCACTAGTACTGCTATAAGAGTCTCTTTTGAATGCAGCAGAAATCATGTGTCTAGAGAATAAACCAGCATTTGCAAATTTTAGTATAATCAGAATCATTGTGCTCAGCATGTTAAAAATATGATAGAAAACTTTCAGAATAAGTTAAATTATTGGTGGCATTTCCTATTGCAACGAATGAGAACACAGATATAAATAATAACATGCTATTAGCTATGCTTATTTGTGATATTTTGAGAATTTTGGAAGGAGATTCTGCAAAGAGAGTTCTGCAAAGCACAACATCAGGGAATGGTTTACTTTGTGATGAGAAAGATCTCAGACCAGTGGATGTAGGATGCTCTGTTCCGAGTTATGTGGTGACTGCAGATGGGGTTCTCACAAAGGATAGGGCTAACATTGAACCTGTCAAACACCACATCCCCAGGCAGCAGTATTTTGTAGGGGCACTAAATATTGAAGTCCATAACTGTTAATTTTCTCATACATCAGGAGTCTGGTTTGGGCTGAAAAGCTAAAATGAGACAGGCCATGAATTCAACAATTGATGCCATGAATTGGCCATTCTTTTGCATCTTGGAGCAAAATCAGGCCAGTGTCTGCTTGATGAATTTGCTGGTTTACTTATACTGAGATGACAGAATTTTTTTTAACCGTTCATGTCATCAAAGGGAGCAGTGCTATCTCCAAAGACTGTGTCGAAGTTCCAAGTTTCTTGCTGACATTACAACTCATCTACACCTTTTGAATTTTTTCTATAGGTGCATTTACAAGTATTTGCATAAATATCCCATTTGCTTCTTTCAGTTCTGACAAAATAGAGTCTTTGGGAAATTTCAGTTGTTAAGGAATAATTTAGCCCACTTTCCTATTTTGCAGTCAGTTCCCAGAAATGAAATTGATAGCCTGAAATTTATTCTTTGAAACTGGGCCACTCATTAAATACTGGATTTCAAACTTTATGAAAATAAACCAGAATTATTTGCTTTAGTTTTCTTAATTAAAAATGTTTTGTTGTTATAGTATTACAGACATCTCCCATTTTTTCCCTTTTTGCTTCCCTCCACCCAGACCCCAAAGCTCCCCAGGTCTCTCCCACACTATTGTCTGTGTCCAAGAGTTATGCTTTATGCATATATGTTCTTTGGTTAATCTCTTCCTGTACTCCCACCCTTGAGATCTGTTCCATGCATCCATACCTCTGGCCCTATTTTGTTTGGCAGTTTATTTTGTTAATTAGATTCCACATATAAGTAAGATCATGTGATATTTGGCTTTCTCTAACTGGTTTATTTTGCTTCTTAATTTTTGATAGCACAAATGAAGTGCTATGATTTGAAGTTCTCAAAATGTAGTACAAAATGGCATTGAAGACTAAATATGACATTGATAGCCAAACTAATGATGGCAACATTACACACAGATCTTGGGGGAGATTACTCAATTTATAAGAACAATTTACAATAATTCTATCCATGTTAAGAAAAGCTTATTTTTAGAAATATGAATCTGAAAAACCAATCTGCATAAAACTACCTACCAATCTTATCATAAGTATTTATGGCTGTAAAACATATATCACAGTGAAAATACACAGGACCTGACTGACATCATAGTATAGATGTAAGGTTTTTTATTTCACATAAAAGCAGTAATGAGCTATGAAAGAAATAGTAATAATTACATATTTGATGTTTTTAGTTATTTAAAAAAGTTTAGTAGAAAATATGCCGAAACTGGTTTGGCTCAGCAGTAGAGCATCAGTCTGCGGACTGAAAGGTCCCGGGTTCGATTCTGGTCAAGGGCATGTACATTGGTTGCGGGCACATCCCCAGTAGGGGGTGTGCAAGAGGCAGCTGGCCGATGTTTCTCTCTCATCGACGTTTCTAGCTCTCTATCTCTCTCCCTTCCTCTCTGTAAAATATCAATAAAATATTTTTTTAAAAAGTTTAGTAGAAAATAGAATATGGATAGCATATACATTTATCATAAATATATATATGATTCCATTCTGGGACCCTGTTACTCTTACACTCAGCTTACTTTGTTGAGATAGGCTATTACCTGACCCTTTAGACATTCCTTTAAAAAAATAAATAAATATTTATTGTTCAGATTATTACAGTTGTTCTCCCCCTCCCATAGTTCCCCTCAACCTGGTTCCCACTCAACCCTCTGTCCTTACCTCCCCCCCTCCATTGTCCTCATCCATAGGTGTGCAATTTTTGTCCCGTCTCTTCCCGCACCTCCCACATCCCTCCTCCCCTGAGATTTGTCAGTCCACTCCCTTTCTATACTCCTGATTCTACTATATTCACCAGTTTATTCTGTTCATCATATTTTTTATTCACTTCATTTTTAGATTCACTTGTTGATAGAGATGTATTTGTTGTTCATAATTTTTATCTTTTTTCTTCTTCTTCCTCTTCTTAAAAAATACCTTTCAGCATTTCATATAATCCTGGTTTGGCAGTGATGAACTACTTAAGCTTTTTCTTATCTGTGAAGCTCTTTATCTGACCTTCAATTCTGAATGATAGCTTTTCTGGGTAGAGTAATCTTGGTTCTAGGTTCTTGCTATTCAATATTTCTTGCCACTCCCTTCTGGCCTGCATAGTTTCTGTTGAGATATCAGCTGACAATCATATGTGTGCTCCCTTGTAGGTAATTAACTGTTTTTTACTTGCTGCTTTTAATATTCTTTTTGTCTTTTGCTCTTGGCATTTTAATTATGATGTGTCTTGGTGTGGTCCTTTTTGGATTCCTTTTGTTTGGGGTTCTTTGTGCTTCCTGGACTTGTTAAGTCTATTTCTTTCACCAGGTGAGGGAAGTTTTCAGTCATTATTTCTTCAAATAGGTTTTCAGTATCTTGCTCTCTTCTTCTGGCACCCCCATAATTTGGATGTTGGTATGCTTGAGGTTGTCCCAGAGGCTTGACCTTCAAATTTTTGGATTCTTTTTTCTTTTCTGGTTGAGTGTTTTTTTACTTCTTTGTATTTCAAATATTTGACTTGATTCTTGCAGTCCTTTGGTCTGCTGTTAGTATTTTATAATATTTTTATTTCAGTTAGTGTATATTTAATTTCTAGTTGGTCCTTCTTCATATCCTTGAGGGTCTCGCTAAATTTATTGGCCTTTTCTATGAAATTCTTGAAAAACCTTATGACCTTGGTTTTGAACTCTATATCCAGTCATTTACTTTCCTTCATTTCTTTCATTTGTGACCTGTTTCTTTGTTTCCACATTATGGTTGCTTCCCTGAGTTGATAGAGTGGCTTTGTGTGCTAGGTGTCCTATAGGGCCCAGTGGCTCAGACTCCCCAGTTACCTGAGGTGAACACTCTTGGTGCATCCCTTTGTGGGCTGTGTGCATTGCCTTGTTATAGTTAAGTCTTGATTGTTGTTGGTATGGGAGGAATTGACCTCCAGGCCAATGGGCTGTGAGGATCAGCTGTGTCTATACTGGGAGAACTTCTGTGCTGGAGACATCCTTATGAAACAAGACTTAGAAAATTGCAAAAGCCTCTGTGCTCAGCTTGGATGGGGTGGAGTCTCAGGGTGAAGCAGTCAACCTTGGCTTCCCATCAGCCTTGCCCTATGAGGCCCCTGGGTCTCAGTGTCCCTTGGTAATCTCTGCAAGCACCTCTGAGAGAAAGCTGCCCTCGAGTTTTGTCTGATGCCAGACAGTCCAGTTTCTCCCCGAAGGAGTCTGGGTTCCCAGAAACTCACCTGGAACTGGAGTTCAGCACAGTCAGGAGCTTCCGTCTCCCTCCTATTTTAGAAATCTAGCTGCACTCAGCCACCCATGCACTCAGCCACCTATTCTTTCCGCCCGCGCATGCGTCTCTTCATCAGCCTTTTGCAGCTCCTCAGAGTCTCAATGTGCTTTCCTCTTTCCTTGTAGTTGTAGAATTTCCACTCAGCCAGCTTTCCTGTGGTTCTGGATGGTGTCCGTATTGTCTTTTACTTGTAGTTCTGATGTTGTTGTGTGAGGCAGCATTTTAGGTACCATATTTGCTGGCGTATAAGACGATTTTTTGGCCCTGAAAAATATGCCTCCAAGTGGGGGGGGGGTAGTCTTATACGGCGAGTATATAACAAACTCTGTATTTTGAGTGGAAATGTTAGGGGGTCGTCTTATATGCCCAGTCTCTTATATGCCGGCAAATGTGGTATTTTTCAGGGCCAAAAAATCGTCTTATACGCCTGCAAATATGGTATTTACCTATGCCGCCATCTTGGTTTCTCCCCCTTTAGACATTCCTTACTCATTTGTTTTTAGTTATTTGTTTATCAATTTTATATCTTTTACTAGGCAATTAATAATCTGAAGGTTAGGTTTTTTTTCCATTTATCATCTTATCTCCACAGCCCTAAAATAGAAGTGAGTCCTTGGTAGATGGTCAATAATTGTTAGTTAAATTAAATTGCCTTTGGAATGTCATTAATCTACAAAATACTGGATAAATTTCTTTACAAACCAGCTTGCTTCTTTCAAGTTCAAGAAAAATTAGCAATTCTAATCAACAGTCCTAGGCCTGAGGTGATTAAAGTGTTTTGGTACCTTCCCCGGACAGGGCTTCTCCTCAGTAGCAAGGCCTGAAGCGGGGCAGGGTGTGTGTATGGCACAGTGTAGGCAGGGTTCATCACAACCTCAAGGAATAGGTACCACTTCCAAACAGGACATATTCCCTCCTGATGGAGGAGGATAGAGTGGCAGCCTTACAGACAGGGGATTCTGTTGCTATGATTTTATTCTCTACTGCCCACCTACACAAGGTCTAAGGTGGTTTATTAGTTAATATGATTGTCAAAACCTGCTGTGACAGTTTTCTTAATCATTTTTCTGCCTCTAATGAGAACATGCCTTCTTGAGACTTAGGATGGCAAGTGATTATTTCACTGTGAAATCTCAAATCAGTGGGATGTTATTTAGATAACAAATTTACTAAACTGACATTTGTTATTTCTGATTTTTTTAAAAGCAGGGGGAGTGTAAAGAGAAATTTCAATTGCTATTGTATTTTCTGGTGAAACCCCTTTATGTATCAAGAAATAGATGCTTTGAAAATCTCTGTTTGGGTCCCTTGCACACCTATCATGGCATAGAAAAACGATTGGCGAAATAGAAAAAAGAAAAAGAAAACTTTTCTCTCTCTCTCTCTCTCTCTCTCTCTCTCTCTCTCTCTCTCATGTTTATAGATGGCATTTAAGGACTTCTGACATCCCTCTTAACACACACACACACACACACACACACACACACACCCCTATCTTGGATAGTTACCTTGCTGGTGGTTTACTTCTTGCCATACATTTGGGAAACATGCTTATCATTTAAATGCTTGAGTATGAAGAACTATTTAGACATTTAGATATAACCTTTAATTTTATCTCATCATAGTGCAGTTATCAAACCAGGAAATTAACATTGTACAATATTAGGTACTAAACTATGAACCTTTTATGAATTTCATTGTCCTCTTCTATTCCAGGATCCTATACAGGATCCAATGTGACATTTTGTGTTCATGTCTCCTTGGACTCTCCTACCCCCCCAACCCCCAACCAACTTTCCCCTCTTAGTGACAGCATGGTGTGGAGCCAGCACTGCTCTTTCAATAAGATACACAACTTTCACAAGTACCTTGATGTTCATATTGATGCAAGATCCAAACCAAACAAACAGAAAGCAGACACCAGGAAATCTGGCCTGAAGGGGAGTCTCAGGTGACAGGGCTGGGAGGTCCAGACAGGTGACAGAGGTGAAGAATTGGCTTCTTGCCCTTGGAACTGTCTACCAGTTGAAGAGCATGAAATGGATCTACCCTCCTGCAGGGGAGGCAGTAGAGTGAGTTGTGGAGCAAGCAGGGGGAATCAGGCAGCTCTGGGCTGGAATCCTGATTCCATCACTCACTAGCACAGGGAGGAAGGATAACAACAATAACTAGTTTACAGGGTTGCCAGGAGGATGCTGTGAAATTTGGTGGCGTTTAACAGCCTCTGCCACATGTGAGCATTAATGTCCAGTTTCAGATCAAAGGGTGCATTAACAACCTTCTAGGAGCCCCACTCCGAGATTCTGGTTCTGCAGATCTAAGGTAGAATGTGGGAGTCTTTATATTTAACAAGCAGCCTACGGGACTGGGAAGCAAAACACTTGAGCAGCCCAGTTGTGTCCAGACAGATAAACAAGATGTAGACTTCTGCCCGGGCACCTGGGACCCAGCTCAAGGCTCCATCTTTTACAAAAGGTTCAGGCAAAGATCTCTTTCTTGCTCTGGTTTGCACCCGCTGATGTTTTCTACAGAGCCTGGCCCTTGTGTTAAGGTTCAAGCTGCCAGCTGGCATTTCATTTTTGGCTGCCAGTGTATTACTAATGAGCATCTGGCCTGAGTTAACAAATGTAATAATAAGTTAGCCTGTAAAAAATTTTTTTTTACTTTGATTACCTTTTATGGCAAGAACCAATGATACTACTAATGTTCCGGGGGTTCAGAGGGGGCTTTCACAACTGCACTTTGCAAAAGAGCTTGAAATCACCATGGAGCCAGGTACGGGAGCACTAAAGGCCATGTGGCATCAACGTGGGCTCTCAGGCAGGTGAAATGCAAGCAGTGTTCCCATATGCAGGCAACTTTATAAGTAAGGAAGAATTCTACACATTTTATTTATTTATTATTTTTTGTTTTGTTTTGTTTTAATTTTTAATTTTGTTGTTTAAGGTATTTCTCTCCCCCCCACTGACCTCCATCCAGCCTCCCCTACCCCCCCACTTGCCCTCATACCCACCCCCACCCCGCCCCCAGTGTCTTGCATCTGTTGGTTGTGCTTATATGCATGGATACAAATCCTTCAGTTGATCTCTTACCCCGCCCCCTGTACTCCCCCCTTCCTTCCCGCTGTAGTTTGACCGTCTGTTGGATACTTCTTTGCCTCTGTCTATTTTTGTTCAACAGTTTGTAATGTTCTTTATTACCCATAAATGAGTGAGATCATGGGGGGTATTTATCTTTCACTCACTGGCTTATTTCACTTAGCATAATGCTCTCCAGATCCATCCATGCTGTTGCAAAGGGTAAGGAATTCTACACATTTTACAGGTGAGGGAATGAGTGGTAGAGAAGTAACTTTCCACAGCTGGTTAGAAATGGGGCCTCTGAGACCATGGTCTCTCCCAGCTCCATGTTGCTTTCTGGAAATGATGCCTACCTCCCTTCCCCACCCCTTGTGCCAGATGATGCAGCCTAGTGTGTGTTCTACGTGCTTGTAACAATATCCTACTCTGTCATGTTCTTCCCTCTGCCAAATGCCTCTCCCACCCAACCTTTCTTCTGATAAGCTTCACATCTCTTTCTGTCCTCAGAGTGCCCCATCTGAGGATGAAGAATGACACACTCTTGCCCCCAGTCCTCTGGGCCACTTCCCTGTTCCCAGGGCCTCCCAATTTAATCTGAGGACAGGTTTTATCTTGCCTTTCCGAGAGACCTCATGCACAGAGCCATGCTGGCTATTAACTCTCACACCCTTAAGAGCCCCAGAGCCAAGGCTAGGAGCTGGACAATAATGAGATGTGCCTGTCACTGAAGTAATCTGGACAGGCTGAGCCAATGGACAAGCAGTGGCAAGGGGAACCCGGTCTTAGGTTAGGCAAGGCTGGGGTCGGGGTGGCGGGCTGGCTGGGTCTCCCAGAAAAACCGGAGGAGAGTTGGACTCTGAACCTCTAACACCCATGTGTAGGCTTGAGGTTTTGAGGGTAATGAAATTTTAATACTTTTCCTTTAAGATTTTATCTTGTTAAGTGCCAAGGGATGCTGCCAGCTCCGTTTTGTTCTAAGATTGGTTTCTGGGCATCATTTTGTTCTGTTTCCCTTTTAATCTGATCGGTAAAGTTTAGGGACAAGGAAGGAGAATGAATGGGGGGGGGGGGAAGAGCTTAGAAGAGGTGGTATTTCGAGTTTGGATATTCCTCTATAAAAGCTGTTGTGACCATAGTATAGGAATGAAATTTCAATGCCCTAAATCTTCCCCCAGAAAATAAATCTTTCCACACCTCACATTTAGACATCAGAGTTAATAACACATAGTAATTTAAATCCATGGCTTAAGCGCCTTATATTTCCTTATGAAGGTATAACTCCTGAATTGATTTAGTTAGCTCCTGAGCCTTTTGTAGAAATTTAACATAAAATATGGCCAAAAGATTCTTAGATGAATATTTCTTCTCAGTGTGTATTACTTTTTTGCTCACACAATTGAAATTAATATTATTACTCTTATAATAAAAAGCAAAGTTTTTTTTTAATCTTTAATACTTCACAGGGAAAACTATTTCATAAACAAGGGTTTCAACAAAGCATATCTGTTTCTACTTCTCGAACATGAAATAGAGATGGTATTTGTGTTTCGTTAGTATCTTGTCCTAAGTTTCTTGGTTAAAATTCCTCACACTTCCTTTCTACTGACATTTACATGTTGAAAATTATTACAGTGAAGTTTACAGAGCAGTTATAACTAGCATGTTTCATTAATGTGCCTGGTTCACTTCACTCTTTGGAAAAACTCATATAAGAAATGTACTCAGTGTCAGAATAAAACCAGACACCTACTGTCAAACACTAGGGCCAAATGGTAATTTCTGTTGTTGTTTTTAAAAACATTCAACTATTTTCAATGTATTCTAAAATGGGATATATATATATATATATTTGACAGTGTTGTTGTTGTTTTCTGTGGATGCATAGCACAGGGCCAGAAACAAAGCATGTGCTCAAATATGTTTTTATTTCTTTTTTGGATTTATATTTTATCTCTTCACAGGAAGTAACTGTGAATAAGAACTCTCTGGCAAAACAGAGATGTCAAGAAGTTTGAAGTCAATATAATTTCCTTTACACATTTTTTTTAATCTCTGAAAAGTTCATGTCAAATCTTTATCTTTTTGCAGGGATATATTTTTTGATGGTTCAGGGAGTTATTCTCTCCAGACAGTAATAATTTTGAATAACTCTGGTGTTTCTGTATGTTAAAACCACAGTATGTGCTCAGAGGGTGCTCAGGATATGCAAGGAAATAAGTGTGTTTTCCATGGTGAGGCAAACATTTAGTGAAAACAGGATAATATACTATAAAAAAAGAATGAAAAGTATTTTACAACAGTTCCTTCCTTTTGGACTATGAGCTTTATAATGTCTATAGTATTAAATATCACTAATAACACAAAACAAGAATACAAAATAATTCACGTAGTTGTTAACTAAGAAGCTTCTTGAAATGGAGAGAAATTAAAACTGAGAAACTATGTAAGGGATCATTTAGATTTAACGATTCTAAAAGTTCCCAAATTACCCCAGTCCCCATGTTCCCCTGTAGATTTATAAATTTACTTGTAAAGATTAGCTTATTTTATCTGTGCCCAATGGGTATGAACTATTAATTATTTTAGCTTTTTAAATTTACAACATTCTATTCCTAATAGAAAATTCATAGTTGTAGCAAACAGATGAAACAAATGGGTTATTTTTGCATCTCCCACAGAACTAGGTATGATATTTTTTAAATGAACTGATTCTCTATTATTAACTAACAGAGACCTTCCCTTTTCAAAGATTACATGTAGGAATGTATCATGTTAAAGAATAAAACGGAGCGATACTAAATCATAAAACTGTGTTGGTATATCTTCAATCTAAGGAGATCCCATTTAATTAAAACTTTACGTAGAGCCATTCTCCTTTGAAATGATACTTTACACTATACTGAAAAAACTACTTATGGCATGGGAGAAGCCCGGAACAGCTTCTGGCGGCCCAATCTGGACACTGCTGTTCCCAGCCAGGCTTTGGCATTGAGGAGATAGCAATATAACCACAGAATTTCTATGTTTGCAATGGAATTTCCAAACATCATGTATGGAAAGATATCCAGAAATTTAGATATCTAGGGGCATTGAAGAATATAAAAATTATATTTCTATGTCAACAATATTTTGTATTATTCTCAAACACAGAAGATAGGCCTTCCTAAAACATTTTCAAAACTACTAAAATCTTGGGATAATCTCTGTATTCCCAGAGACTAAATAAAACTAGGCAGAGAGGAGGGGCTTGTTAAGTGTTTTATGAATGAATAAATTCAAGAACTGCAGAGAGGGAATTATTCACATAGAAGTAACATTCAATAAACTCTTTTATCACCTGCTGATCATTTCATTAATTTATTGCTTGGAAAAGAGTTGATCTGAATGAATCCATCTGTAGCTTTTATCTGAGTTAATGGTCTGGGTATCCACCAGCTACCACACCAGTGTGCACAGAGGAGGGCTGGGAGGCTGGCCTGGATCCAGGAAGTCATTATGGTAGAATAACACTTGCATCTGCCATCTTAAAGCAGTAAGTTAAGCAGAAATAGTCTTGTTAGTCCTTCTGCTAACACCAGGGACCCTCGTTTCAGGAAACAAGGGAGAATGTTCTCAGAAGGAACTCTGGTGAGCAAGGATACTTGCCTGGTGACTCTCCATCTTTGATCATTTTGTGATTAGTCAAGAACCTCAGGGGCCACTCAACACAATTGATTAGAACTTCCTGTTAACTAACACAGGATGTACCCCCAAAAGATCTGTAGCACACCTCATGGTTCCTGAAGGTTGGGTGGAAAGGTCGGCCTGTTCTCCAGAAGGATGAGGAATCTGACTGTCTTGTTCATCACTGTCCCTCCAACACCCAGAACAGAGCACAGTTTTGTAGGCCAACTACCTCTCAGGCCCTAGGCAACACGCTCTGAAATTATTTCTCATATTTTGCAACAACCCTGAATGGTAGGCATTTTCATTTTCTTTTGGATACATCTGAGATTATGTCCCTGGATAAATAGATTCATCTTTGAGACTTTGCTCACCTCTAAAATGGATAATGACAACCTACTAGTGTTGTTGTGAGAACAGAATGAGGCGATGATGATGCCAGCCAACCCTTTGTGCGAACTTACATTATGCTAGGCATAGTGCTACACACTTTACAGGCATTATCTCATTTGAAACTCACGACCACTCTGTGATTTGAGTTTATTTTCTAGAGAATGACTAACCAGGGATCTGAGCCAAGGCAGTCTGACTCCACAACCATGCTCTTAATAATTTTAACAGCATATGTCAAGTGTCCAGTATAGTGGTAAGCATACAACAGGTACTCAGTAGATGTTACTTTCCTTCTTATCTTCCAAAGAGATAATATTTGAGGCATCAGAAATTCTATAGGAACACAAATAACTTTTCCAACAACCACAGGGAAAGCCATAATCAACAAACAGTATAACCATCTTAAGAAAGCACAGAACAATTTATTATTAAATATATATATATATATATATATATATATATATATATATATATATATATATTAGAGAGGAAGGGAGAGGGAGAGAGAGATAAGAGAGATAGAAACATCAATGATGAGAGAGAATCATTGATCGACTGCCTGTTGCACGTCCCCTACTGGTGATCGAGCCTGCAACCCAAGCATGTGCCCTTGACTGGAAATGAACCTGGGACTCTTCAGTATGCAGGCCAATGCTCTATCTACTGAGCCAAAGCAGCTAGGGCGAGAATTTATTATTTATTATGGATTGTTCTGAAGTGATATATGGATAGTAATGAATAGACTAAAGCATTAACATTAAAAATGCTGCAAGATTCTGAATTTTAATTGGAGGCCAATTAAAGACCAAGCTAAATATAAAAGAAAGAACCCACGTGGTGGTACTTGCTTCTTGCACCAGGCATCAAAGGTGGCATTTCTCTGGTCACTGTCTGTATCTTCTGCATGCTACATGGGAAATAAAATCCCTCTGGTTCACAAACTTCCAAGATGGACTCAGCCAGCTGATGAGCAAGTAACAGAGGTGGAGAGCTCCTTGTTCAGGCCAGTGAGCCTCAACTCTGGCCCAGTTGGTAATATCTCTTAGGAGTTGATGCCCATATGGGATCCTGGTATGAGGAAGGGCCCAGGCACATGTATTTTTTGAAAGCCCCCATGTGATGGTATTGGCAACCAGAGTTAGAAACTCGTTTAGGCAGTGGTTAAAACATTGTTGGAATGGATTCAATCCCTTACAAGCTCCCAGAACGATGGGAAGCTCAGAGTGGGAGGAAGAGACACAGTAGATATAGGGCAAAAGATGGAAAAGCAATTCAGCAAAGAAGACTGAACATGGCTTTGACTCCAAACTGGACATTGTGATGCCTTGTAGGGTCTTTAGCCCTGGCCAAATAAAGGATTACACACTATTCTTTCAAAACTCTCTCTGGTGCTTTGCCCTTCATTTTATTACTATTAAACTTCCGCAAAAATCCCAGTGGCAGCAAATGACTGTAGCAAAAATAGCTTAGTGGGCATAATTAAAAATGGGTAGAATAAAAAAGAGCATCATCAGTCTCATTATCTGGGACAAGATTATAAAGGCCACCAATCCTGATAGAATAGGTTACAAATGAGACACATCAGACTTATGGGGTTAGGACAGGATTTCTCCCACTGGTGCTGTGTAGAATGATTAATTCAATAGAGAGACTTAAAAGCTTAACCAAAGTCTAGTTGGAGATAGGCTACTAGGTCATTCCTACATCATTTAGTAACTTGGGGCAACTCTTGATTTTTCCACTAACAGGTTTTCATGTCTATAGCATTCAAAAATAGAAATGCAAATTTCATTCTAAAGACAAACATATGTGCATTTTTTATTTACTGTGTCACTGTTCCCTCTCTTAGCAGAGGTAATAGAGAATCTGCTGTCTCCCTCATATAATTCTGGTGGGTTGATTGGAGAAGTGACACAGCAGCCACCAATTCATCTGAACAAAATGCCAACTCTTCTTAAAGTTACACTGACAAATAAATTACATATATTTAGCACACCCTGGATGGTGCAAACTCCCAAGCATAAACCTCAATTTAAAATATGTTTGCGCCGAAACCGGTTTGGCTCAGTGTTAGAGCGTCGGTCTGCGGACTGGAAGGTCCCGGGTTCGATTCTGGTCAAGGGCATGTACATTGGTTGCGGGCACATCCCCGGTAGGGGGTGTGCAGGAGGCAGCTGGTCGATGTTTCTCTCTCGTCGACGTTTCTAGCTCTCTATCTCTCTCCCTTCCTCTCTGTAAAATATCAATAAAATATATTAAAAAAATAAAAAATAAAAAAATAAATAAAATATGTTTGCAAGATAGGCAATGACAGATGGGACAGTGGAAAATGTTGATGGGATGGAGCTAGACCACAGGTGTGTTGAACTTGCACACAAGAAAACTTGGGTGGAGGTGTGCCTCATTCATATTCCAGTATATTTTTAAAGATCTGGTCATTAGCCCTGGCCAGTGCGGCTCAATTGGTTGGGTGTCATCCTGTGAACCAAAAAAAGGTTCCTGGTTTGATTAGAGATCAGGGCACATGCCCCAGTTGCAGGCTCAATCCCCAGTAGGGGGCGTGTGGGAGACTGCTGATTTGCTTTCACATTGATGTTTCTCTCCCCCCCTACTCCCCTTCTTCTCTCTCTAAAAATCAATTTTAAAAAAATGATCTGGCCATTAGCTCTCAAGGGCTATGATCTCTCACTCTGTCTTATCTGGTGCAGTTACCTTCTCACACACTCTGTATTCTCTTTATCCTCTTTCAGTTCATCTAGTCTCTGTCTTCAATTCCTTCCTTAACCAGAAAGGTTAGGATGGCTGGATAATACGGTTCACCACTTAGAAGACTCTCTTGCCCTATTCTCAACTCCATTGCTTCACTCTTCCTTCATTGCAGCTGTCTGGCAAAAATTCATACCTGAATGAATTTGACTCTCTGCGCTCATCACCTATAACCAAGATGCTGAGCTGTGCTGGAGGAAGTCACAGGCCGCTGAGCCCCATGCATTGTACTTCCTTGGTTTACACTAACTGTGCATAGAGCCCACTAGGCTTCTGCTTCTCATCATTCTTGTCCACTGTTTGGATTTCAAACCTGTCCTATTTCTCTCAATCTCAGATCCCACCTCTTCTCCCTTCATCATTGGCAGATAACCATGCATCCTGCTTCACAGAGCAATTCAGCAAAGAACATAAAAGAAAACAAACTGTAACCCCCTCTACCTCCTGCTGCCAAATCTACCAGCCTCCCCATAGCAGATAAGATTGATGTCCTGCCCTCTCCCCATGAGGGTACAGCTGCCTGAGAACTCACACTGGTGTGCAAACACTCCTCTTTCCTAATCTGTCGGTGGGTGTGCACTGGCTCTGGAGTTAAGGAAACTCCATGGATCAGCACCTTCCCATTACTGTATCTTTTCTTTGTCTGGTTCTACTTTATTTATTTACTCTTAATTTCACACCCCCACTTCCATTCCTTTTTGTTTATACTTGTCTGATGTGCATTTGCCCATTTATTAATGTTCCATTTATCTTTGTTCCTTTCCTTAAAGAGCATACCTAGGAACTTGCACTTTCTTTTTACCCAGTTCTAAAACTTTGTAATTTACTACAATGATACCAATGTTAGATCTTTTTTTTTTTGAATTTTTATTTCATTCTTTTAGAACATTTTCTTTACCTGTATTTAATTTGGCCAAGCCTCATCTAGCTCACAGCCCCCTGATGGATTCTGTACAGGCTCTCTCTATATGTTCACAGTGTGATGAACCGGTCTCACAGTTAGTGGGCAACAGATTGTCACATTTAATCTTCTGCAAAAGTGACCATATTTGAATCATATGTAGCTGGTCTCTTTGCCTCTATCCCCAGTCTTCTCCAACTTGCCATATGTGCTGGTGACCACTGTGACCGAAATGAGTTACCTTACAGGCATCTGACCAAGTGACTCCTGGAATTAAATATTTCGTACTCCCAAGCACAAAACCAATAAATTCTAAGCTTCATGGCCTGGCCTCAATGCTCTTCATAATATTTCTAAAACCCTCTTTAGTCATTTTATTTCACAGGCAGTTCGTTCTCCAGGCCATGCTAGTCTAGACTTCATGCTTCCCTTCCTAAAATATATGTATCAGTTCATTTAGAAAATATTTATTGAGCTCCCATCATTCCCTCAGAACCAGGCCAGATGGAAGGGTCAAAATGGCAGATGATGATAATGGAGCTCCCAGTCTAGCATGGAAGATGGATAAATGTTCAAACAATTATGGTACATGGCCCCAAGGGCTACATACTAGTAAGAGATGACAGATGGGCACTAATAGAAAGTCTCTAGCTGGATTTGGATGGTCAGGAAAGCAACAATCAAGCCTGGATCTGAGTGAGGAGAGAGTAGGAAAATTCAACAAAAAGAACTGCCTGTGTCTTTCTTTCTCTCATCAGCCTGGCAGATTTCTATGCATCCTTCAAAATCCTGTTGCCTCCAGAAGCTCCCACCCTGCTCCCCAGAAAAGGGGGCCGCTTCCTGATCTGTTATTTCTGTCTTTTACCTCTGCCTCTGTGTCTCTCCACCTCTATCATGATCTTGCTAACCTGCGTTTTTGCTTGTTTACACTTTGAAGTAGCTCCTTCCTCTTAGTAATCAGCTCAGATATTTTTTCATTCAGGAAACTTTCCATAACCGCCCCCACTCGTACCTAGGCAGCCCTTGTATGTGTTCCCATAGCATCTCAGATTTCTCCCAGAACACTGGTCACATTGTGATTCAGTCAGTCAGTCAGTCATTTCATAAATGGGCATGGGCATAGGCATGTGTGCTGAGCTGATAACCCAGCAGGAAATAAGTCAGACTTAGAGAGTTGTCCCCAGCAAACATAAACGCAGGGTGTCCTCTGGGGACACTTAGCCCGGGCCAATGATCTAATCCAGCCGGGGAAGAGGAGGCCAAGGAAGTGAAGAGCCGCAGATGATGACAGTGACTATGGGGACTTGGGAGCTGGAGGTGATGGGCGGCAGGAACCAAGTAGCTGGTGGAGAGGCCAGGGGCAGGAGATGGGGCTCTGTGGTCTCCACCACTGGCTGCAACATTTCCCCTCTCCCTGACTCTGCTTTTCTTGTCTGTAAAGGGGGTGGCGACTGCAAAGACTAATTTTCAATCTCATAACTGTGAGACCATGTTTCTAAATTGTTATCAGTTCCACCAAGGGCCAGGAAGGGTGATTGTGTGCGCACACACATTGGGGTTGTTGTAGCCTCCTCTCAAGTTCTTCCCCGAGCCCCAACTCTGACCATGAACCTCAGGCTGCCGTGCCCTCAACTACCCCCCTCCCTATATCTAATACACTCCATGCAGGACAGCACAGGCTGCCAGGTTGTCAGCAATTCTTGAGAAGGATTTTATCCGTGGAGGTATAAAAAATGAAGAAGCCACATTTTAAAACTATTTTGTAAAAACACAAAGGCCGATTCATTTTTAATGTGTATGCACCATGGCATTTACTCAAGGTAGACGTTCCAGGAAAAGTGACAAGCCTAAAACTCTCCCGTTACGTCTTTAATATTCATGCACCATTTAAATTCTGTGGGTATTTTGGTCTTCAGACAGTTTACTCTGTGCTGTGCAGGAAAATTGGTAAATTCTCTGAGGGAAGAAAGTGCACTTTTTAAATTGTTTCTCAAGAGTCTCGGGGTGGGGGGCACTTTATGAATACTATCGTTGTTGTTATGTTGTTAGAATGATAGGTGAGGTGCCCAGTTTGCATTGGCCTCAGTGTCACAAAATAATGCCATCCGTGTTAAATATTTAAAGTCAAGTCCTCATGTTGTCAAAATATTTAAAGCAGTGACAGCGTCTCTGATGGAGATGAGCCACTAGCACATTCTGCACATTAGAAAGAGGCCACCAGCTTATTTTCATGATTCCCTGCTTTTGCTCTAGAAGATTCCCTTGGTTAGGAAAGGGAATGAGGTAGGGTGAGCCCAGGTGCCGAATGGAAAGGGATTGAGCTGGATCTGCCTGCCCCAGGAACCTTCCCCGGACTTCAGCTCCAGAGAGTCCCAGGCCAACCCTGGGCAGATTTTCCTCTCGGAGGCCACAGCTCAGGTGGAAATGACTCAGGTCTGATCCAGGGTCTGGGACTGAGGACAGCAGCTATCGAGTGGGCAGAGATCATAGCTGCTGGCTCCTAGCTCACACCTGTCTCCATCCGCTTCCATCTGGTAAGGGCAATGAGTTCCAAGCCTGCCACTGCCTCAGAATCATCAGTGCAGCCATTTAAAAACACTTGCCTCGGGCTGGGTAGAGACTAGTTATTTGCATATTTGAAAGCAGCACAAGTAATGTCAATATGCAGCTGGAACTGAGAAGAAACATCCTTTGAGAGGTTCAGTGTAGGTTTGCCAAGGTGTTCCATATTCATGGAGTCAGATGGCACTACCTAGAAATCACAGCCTGGAGGTTTGTGTAAAACAGGGCCCCAAAGGTGTGGAGTGTTCCTTCTCTTCTTTGTTGCTTAGATCAAGACCTAACCCTGTCATGTAGGTCTGTATAAAGTGTCCTTCCTGACCAGTGAACAGCGCAGAAGTCCTTTTAGGATGATGGTATTCTACCTGTGTTTAATATACGCTCAAATGAGTACCTGACCACATATCCCCTTATCTGAACTCTCCCTATATTCCTATATACTGTAGCACTCCTAGAGTATCTGTCAGCTTGGCAAATATGCCTGTGTGATGTTTTTAAAAACTAGCAAAAATAATTTTATTAGTTAGGATTCACCAAAGAAATAGAAACTTACAATTTTTATAGAATTCCTTATTGATATATTCATACATTTCCATATAATTGTAATATATTATAAAACATACAAATGTATTTATGTAAATATATATGATATTTAAATATGCATGTACATATACAAAGAGATTTATTATAAGGAATTGGCTAAGATGGTTATGAAGGTTGAGAAGTCCCGAGGTCTGCCATCTGTAAACTGTAGTAGATTCAGGCCATGCAGTGCTGATGATATAAATTCTAGTCCAAAAGCAAGTAGGCTCAAGGCCTGATAAGAGAGGATATTTCAGTTCCATTCCAAAGGCCAGACAAGTCTGACATTCCAGCTCAAAGTGGTCAGGCAGGAGGAGTCCCCTCGTTTTCAAGGGAGGGTCCCCCTTTTTTGTACTAAGCTTCCGTGCCTTCCACTGATTGGATGAGGGCCACCCTCCCACAATGGGGAGGGCTACTTTACTCAGTCCACTCATCCAAATGTTAATCTCATCCAAAAACATCCTCAGGACACACCTAGAATAACATTTGACCAAATATCCAGGCACACCATGGCCTGGTCAAGTTGACATAAAATTAATCATCACATGACCTTTTTCTTGTGAGCATTTCATCTGGATGGAAGCACACACACACCTGAGAGTGAGTGGTGCCGGGTAAATTCAGCCCCTTTCAAGCACCTATAGGAGGGGCTGCCCATAGTGGTGTGTCACCTCCCATGGCATGAATCAGATGTGCCTTCTTTCCTTCATGCAAAGCACAACTCAGAATGTAGGCGGATGTCTCTTTGTAATGACTGGATGAGAGCCCTGCTGAGAAGGCTCTGAGCTGACCCAGCCTGGCTCCATGGCATGGTAGTCCCCCTTGTCCATGACCTGCTTGGGGGCAATTCTCATTGCTGGGCTGACCCCTATCTCCTCTCCTTACCTCCCTTCACGTGGCCTTCTCTGTTTCTGCGTTGAAGTGCTGCTGGAGAAAACCAAAGAACTGGGTTGGCTGGACCTCAGCAGTTCATGATCTCTGACCTCTGCTGGATCTTCACTATTACCCAGTGCACTTTTTGTCATTCTGTAGCAATTGATCCATCTATGCAGATATTCATTCAATAAATATTTCTGAGCACCTGCTGCTTGCCAGATACTGTGATCTGCTAGAGGTACAATAGGAGTGTAGAAAATGCAGAGGCTGTCTCTGCTCTCAGGGAGCATGCCATGTGGCAAACTCCACAGGCAGGTGTTCTAAACCTGGGCAAATATCTCAACCCTCTGAACACGCAGGTGGCCTTGAGGACATCCTTTGGTTCATCACTGTGAGAAGTTCCCAGGTCTTTATTCCCAGCCCAGAGCTCCCTCTGGGTATCCGGAGGAGGTCACGGGCTCTTTGATCACCACTCCCCAACAGTGCTCCCACTTCACTGAAACCTCCCTCCTCTTAATGCCCCCTCCTGCCCTCCCTCCTGAGGTTTCAGCTCATCCACCACATGCCCAATCCAGGAACCCAAGCATCCTTCCTTGTTCAGGGAGATGTATCATTCTGCATCCTGAGGTCACCAGGTTCTGTTTATTCTTCCTCATGAATAATCTGAATAATCATCTCCTTCTGGTCCACTTTTAATACCTCTGCCTCAATGTCTGCCTTGTCTCCCATCTCAACCCTTCCCCCTCTAACGTAGTCTTTATACCATTGCCAGAAAAACAATTCTAATACATTTGATCACGTCCTACTCCTGATCCAAGTCCTGGAATGGTTTTTCACACGCTACAGCAGAGTTTTACATTTTTGTTTGGCAGAAGGATGCTTCCCCACTCCCTTCAAAATGGAATGTGAAGCACTAAAAAGAAATGAGCTATTGAGCCATGAAAAGATACGGAGGAAACTTAAATGCATATTTCTAAGTGAAAGAAGCCAATATGTAAAGGCCACATACTATACGATTCCAACTATCAGACATTCTGCAAAATGCAAAACGATGAAGACAGTAAATGGATCAGTGATTGCCGGAGGTTAGGAGGAAGGGAGAGATGGATAGGCAGAGCACAGAGGATTTTTAGGGCAGGGAATATTTTGTATGATAATATAATGGTGGATACATGCACTATACATTTACCAAACTCAGCGTACAACACCAAGAGTTATACATATAATGAATGTAAACTACAATCTTTAGGTGCTAATGATGTGTCAACGTAAAATGGTAACCAATGTACCAACCACTATGGTGTGGGATGTCGATAGTGGGGGAAGCTATGTGTATGTGGGAGAACTTTCTGTACTTTTTGTTCAGTTTTGCTCTAAAAATGGTAATTTATTGCTTATTACATTAAAAATTTACATTTAAAAAAGTTAACATTTTTTAAAAAGAGCCACTTTGATGGAGGCTATGGTGATAGATGGTAGGAGGGCGGAGATAGGTGGAGCCTTGTCTGCCTCTCTTACTCCAAGCGTCTCTGAGACCTTGGGGCCCTAGGACTTGGAGGAACTTGGAAGAGAAGATCTGAATGCTTTAGCAAGGCAAACAAGGGCTCTCTCCATCATGCCCAGCTTTCCTTCCTGGCTCATTTCTCAAGATTCCTGAGCATCGTGCACTCGTAATACCGTATTTTTCGGACCATAAGATGCACTTTTTCTTCACCAAATAGCGGGAGGAAAAGTGCCTGCGTCTTATGGTCCGAATAGAAGAAGTGCCTGTGTCTTCATGAATTCTGACTCTAGCGAAGAAGAGTTCTTGGGGTTTTCAGAAGACTAGAGTACTCAAACCTTTGTCTTTATGTGTTAATGACAGTGATAATGGTTCTCAATGCCACTGTTGACTGCTGTTCAGTTTATATGGTTCAAATATTATTCTGTTATACTTTATTAAATATTTTATTACACTATTTGGTTCAGAATATTTTTTTCCCTATTTTTCTCCTCTAAAAACCAGGTGCATCTTACGGTCGGGTGCATCTTATGGTACGAAAAATACGGTATTCTAGCATTTCCCCAACTACCTCCTGCTCTGGTATTTGCTTGCATTGCTCTCTGTATCTTGAATTATCTGCCCTCTTTTTCCATCTCATTCTCTTCTTGATAACCCCCTTCAAGTCTCAGCTCTATAGCACCTTCCCTGTGAAGCTATCCCAAATTCCCTGTGCTCAGTTCATCCCATGCTCTCCACTCTGGCACTGTCAGATGCTCTGTCTGTGTTTGCATGCCCGATCCTACGACACTGGGAGCAATCTGAAGCAGAGGCCTTGCTGCTTTCATCCACGAATCCCCCATAACCAGCACAGTGCCTGGCTTCCTGCATGTTTGCTCAGAATGAATGAATGAGAACATGATTCTATTCTTCCTCTCTGAGAAGATGATCCCACCTTCCACTAGACTGAGGCAATTTTTAGTCACTCTTTTGTGGATTTACCCTTTCTCATCAGTGTATTTATAAAACAGGCCAGCCAAAGCAACCCACAGGTGGGTTTTGCCTTTTAATTCTTTTTACCCATTTTGCTTACTGGCAGAGTTTATTCCTTCAGATGTATTTTCAGTTCATCCTCGAATTACTTCACCTGCCCACTCTCATTTACACATGCTCCTACCTCATGAAAAGAAAGCTCGTCAGAGCTAGAAGTTCGCATCCTGTCCTCTGATAGAGGAGAAAGTCAGAATGGTTAGCTTCAACTATGGCCTTTAGAGTATTCCAATATAATGGTGTGATTGCTTGGAACTATGATGCTTAATTTCCAAAGCCTCGGTTGAACATGGGCTGCGATTTTGCTGACATCCCAAGTCCACAGCAGTAAACCCGGCTTGCTCTGGATTGGACAGCTGGGGTCTGCAGAGCCTGACTAATTATCTAAGGCAGGTGCATTTTTCCTTTCTCTGAATTTTTTTGTCTCCTCTGGCTTACAGAGGTAGCTCAGAGCAGGTCTTAAAGATTGCTTATTCAAGCTGTCAAGCAGTGTTAACCTGTTCTGAATGAAGCCAGTCAGCCCTGACCTCCCTTGTTTCCTCCTGTTCTTCACGCAGTGTCTTATCACAAGTGTTCAGGCTCTCAGAGACGCTCGAAGCTCAAGTCAGGACTTCTGCTCCTGAATGGTCTGTTCCAAAGCTCACCCCTCCACTCACACACAAGGGGTTTTAAAACACTGCTCTCTGCCCTCCAGACATTCATTTACATGTAGCACTTCATGGATACCTGCAAATTTTTTATAGTCCTAAGAGCCTTTGGTGGAATTTTCTATGTACATTTGACTAAATCATTTTCTGCCCTTAGAAACTGATTCTATGAGATAATTGGTCAATGACCTCCTACTATATTTCTTTATTTGTATTTTCTTAAATTATCATATTTCATAATTTGTATTTATAGGGAGTTTCTTTCAATAATGGATAGTGAATAATTATTTACCATGAAGCACATTCTCATAAAACTAAGGCTAGATGATTCCTGATAGTGAGTCTCTTTTCAAATAGAAGTGAAAAGTAATAAGATCAGAACTATAAATTAAGCAAATGCAAGTTCCCTTAGACTTAGAGTGAACAAAGTCCACCCTTAGGTCCCAAATCAGATCATCAGAAAGAATCAGAAAAATTTCGGCCTCCATCACCATAATATCTATGAAATACAGTGAAAGGAGGCAGAATTAGTTGCCATTATCTCTTATTTATTATTACTATTCCCTCCCTGGTCTCCACCCTTCCATTCAATAGGAATCAAGAAGACTTCCCCTGAACTTTCTCATGTATATCACCTTGTCCTCACAGTATGTAAGGTAGATTATAAAAATATCTAAAATTTAAAATACATAACAATACAGAAAAATCCACGAGGAAATTAGGCAAAGAGAAAATAAGGATAGAAAATGTTCAGATAAGCTATAGGTAAGTTGAGCACACAAATGCTATGAGGTCATTCCCATTAGCTAATTGGAAGTAATACTTGAGTCTTCTTCTAGGGTGCGCATTAGTATCAGATTTCTTTCTGTTGGATGTCCCCCTAAGGCATCATGGGAAGCATGCCTCCTTGGGCCTGAGAGGCAAGAGGCTGTGTTGGGCAGGAAAAGATTAGAAGGAGGACTGGGACAATGCTGGTCACAAAGTTCCTTCTCACTTTAATGGGGTCCTGACTTGTACCCCAATAACTTTGTAGTATCCCCCCCCAAACCTTCCACCTCCCAGCCCACCCTACATGATACCATGAGTACTTACCAAGACCCAAGCAAGAAACTCTGAGTCCTGATTTTCCAAGATTCCTGGAATAAAAACAAAGCAACAATGTGGTCATTATTTCCTCAAGGGCACTGTGCACATTTAACCATGAGGATTCTATCTCACTTTGATGGCATGATGCTTGACTAGAGTTGTGGTAGAGACAGAGCCCCAGGCACAGGCTGTGGCCTTGGGGAGACGCTCTTCTTCATCTCTATTTGGGCACTAGGAGCTCAGAAGTTGCTCAAGCTCAGCACAAGAACAAGTGTCCCAAGCAAATACAGCATTGCAGCCCAAATGATAGTTTTTATTAATTTGCTTACCGATTGTCTTTCTCATTCTAGAATCTGAGTTCCTTGAGGACAAGATCTATATCTTATTTATTAACCAACCAGTCATTCATTATTTATTAGTAATTCATCAGCAGAGCCTGATGCCAGTGGGCCCTTAATATATATTTGTTGGCTGAGTAACTGACAACCTAATCTCGAAAGCAGAGTATTATCACTAGTGGATAGAGATTATTAAAAGGACAAATGCAAAATCCTTCAGGCTAATTAAAATAAATTATATATTTTTTATAAAGTGCTACATAAAATTGGCATAAGAAGGCAAGACAGTCCTTTTGTAAATGATTGTTTTTCCCCCTCATTAACACCTTTGCTTTTCAACCCTGAAATTTTACCAGGGAAAGGAAATATTTTTCCACGCTCTAAGCAAGGACTCTAGCCTTTATTGGAAGGTGTGTCCATGAAGTCCCAGACCGAATCCATCATCTAACTACTGACAGAACAGAAACCAAATATTCTCAGAAAAGATGCCTTAAAGAGTTTTGTAAGATGTGCATTGTGAGAAGGTGAGGCTTAAATAATGGAAACTTGGCAGAAAATTGTACCCCTTTTTGTTGTTTAAATTTCCTTTTTCAATTACAGTTTATCTTCAATATTATTTTGTTATTAGTTTCAGGTATACAACATAGTGGTTAGACAATCACATAATTTACAAAGTGATCCCCCTGATATTTCAAGCACCCACATCCCTTATATTCTGATCAGATGCCCTTATGAGAACACAACTTTCCTCCCCACCCCAAACAAAACAGCACCCACAAACTTATCCAATGGCAGCCCTGCTCAGCTCCTCAAGGTCCTCCCTGGATCAGAGTTAGTACTGTGTGCTCGCATTTTTGCACCATTTTCTTTCCTCTACTTGTTATTATCATTTACAAAATCACCTAAGCAACACCTTTAATTTGATAACGGAGTCCAAAGTGCATTGCATTGCAGAGTTGAAAGAGCCTGGTTTCTATCCCATTTCCCCAACTCGCTAGTTAACCTTGGAGCAGTCACTTCCTTCCTACGGGGTTCAAGTTCTTCCTAAGAAGGATGGGACATTAAGATTGTCATTCATCCAATATCACTGTTATGAGCCTGTGACATGACAACGTCTGCTAGAGTGTTGTACAGTACACAACAGCAAGCCACAGTTAGTTTTGGAGCTTTCTGCCTCTGCTCACCCTTCACAGACACAGTGCTGAGTTTTCCAGTATGAACTGGATATGTCCACCTGAAAGGAAATTCTTGCATAAAGGGGGCTGTGAAAAATATTTTGAATTACTGTACTAAAAGAAAAATAATCAGAACTCTCCATGAAAATAATTTGCATAAGAAATTGTTATTTTATTTTTAAATTACACTTGGACATCAAAAATGTTATTCTTTTAGTAGCTTCTCAGAAAACCATAGGCTGTGCAACCAGAAGATCTTTCTTTTAGTCTAAAAAGTCTACTGATTATAAAATTGGGGATTAAGAGCAAAAGCTATATAGTGGGGAGAATAAAAAATGACAACAAAGATTTGTGTGCATGCATATAAGCCTAACAAGAGGTCATGGACAATAGGGGGTGGGCTTACATGGGGAGGGGTTTGGGATGGGAAAGGGGGGATGAGGACAATTATTTGACACCATAATCAATCAATAAATTTTAAAAAATAAAATTTAAAAAATGACAAGAAAGGCATATACGTAAGTGTGATTAACAGTCTTCCAGGCAGACTTGTTCAATGCTGATGAGCCAGCAAAGATTTATGGAGAGGTGGGCACATTTCCAAGTAGTGTCCAGGTCATGGGGATACAGGGAGAAAGCAGGCCCAGGGTCTTCGGGAGTACATGGGAAGGAGACTACTATCTCAGGCTTGTATTTGCATACCTATGTGGGGAGGGGCAAATCCAGGTAAGAATTTTTATTTTGTTTTAAGATCATTCAATAATTCTGAGAACAACAAGAAGGAGGGACATGGTACAGAAAATTATGCAGAGCACAACATTTTTATCACAAACTCAAATAGGGCAAGGTTATGTCACTGGGCACAGAGGGTGGGAGCCCTGACCTATGACAGTGACTTAGGGAGATAATGATCGCTCTGCTATGGGTTTGAAGGACCAATCTGAGGAAGCTGAGAACTGTCAGCAAAAAACAAACTGCAGAGTAGCAAGTACTAAACGTGGCCTTTTTTTTTTTTTTTTTTGCCACTGCTTCTTAAACGCCCAGGCCAGCTTTTCTGGAATGAAAGCCTTAGCAGATTTTGCACCGTAAGAGAAGTTCAGGTGTGGTGGTGATAGGTTCTGCACTGAGCCACGATGTTTTTATTTCCTTTAACTCTTTTTTAAAAATATCTTCACCCTCTCGAGGGAATGGTTACCATGTTCAGGTGTTTTTTGTTTTTTTTTAAAAAAAATGAAAGGCATTTTCTGTGTACAAGCCATGCCTCTTAGTCCATCGCCCTGAGTTTGCCCAGGGCTGCGTATCTTTGTGAGACTCTTAATCCCATAAAGCACTCTCAGCACGTGATGATGGACATCATCTGCAGATGGACAGGGTAGGAAGAATCAGCTCCCTCCAATTCATGGCACGGAATTCCAACACAATTTCCATGGTTCTAAATGGCGCATCTGCATCCTCCTGCCTGGGGGTAGGTCTGAGCAGTACTAACTGGAGACGTGGCGGTTGTCCAGCTATGTTGATCGGTTTAAGCTCTGCTGGACAATAGGAACCACCTACCAGATGCATCTGAGCTAATGAGTACAACGTATATCATTCCAAAGCTTGTTTATGTGGCTATACCACCCACAACGGCCAAGTTTGCACAGCATGCTGGGCTGTAACAGATGCCCGGGAACCTTCGTTATCTCACCCATATGGAATTTTTGTGAACACTTCATAATCTTGGTGTGACACTGCACAACAAATAGCTTTATAGGTTTTCATTTTATTTCTTAATTCCTCCGCATTGGCACAATGGAGGCTGCATAGAAATGCACATCCAATTTCCAGTTAGATTGAATTCCTTTCTTGTTTGATTCAAAATACTAGTTCCAGCACAGGGACTTAACTATTTTAACCGTGTCAGATGCATCAGAAGGAAGCCTCAGCATGTTCATTTTTAGTATCTGTTCCTGTTTAACTCAAAATAAAAGCTCATCTTTCTCGGGTGAACCTGAGCTGCTCCGCTGCTAATATTAGAAATGGGTGACATCAGTGTGGGGACATGAGGACATTGAGCTTTGTGAGTCAAATTCTGGAAATCCTCGGTCTTAAATCAAAACTCCAGGAAAGAGTGACCCGGAGAAGGGATACTGCTTCTGAGAACTCAGCGGTGGCATTTCTCCTTTCTTTCTGGAGCCTGGACTATTACTTAGTGAATACTTGGCTGACCTTATTTTAGGGCAATGGCAGGGGCATTAACTATAATTCCTGGTGTTGTTTTGTGCATCCATCAGGCTTTCTTTGATTTTAAGGCAATAATGGAGCATTTAGAACTAAAATAAAGCATCATGTAGGTCCAGCATTGCAAGCCATTCTTATGCTCACCATTCCTTTAAAAATCACAGATTCTAATAGCAGATTAGCAGCCCAAATGTGTTGTTTTAAATTTATTGCTCCTGAATACTTGCATTTTAGACATTATTCTCAGTGAAAGTGGCTCAAGAAAGAAGTGTAGCCAGCTAATCGAGGCACCTTGTATTTGATTTAAGGTTGACACAGCAGGGACAACTAAAAGCCCATGTAAGGGGTTCTGGTGGCCATGCCAGGCTGGCAGAAATAAGTATCGATTTGACTGACCCACTTTCGTATGCTCATATCATTACATCATCTGCTGTCTCACTCTATTTACACACCTTTCTATCCCTCTAACTCACACTCTGTCATGGGGTGCCTCACCTGGAAGTTACTAGTCAAATCTGAGGTATGAAAAATTAAAAAACAAAAAACAAGAAATGTACATTTAAGCTTTCCTTAAAAATCCAGAGCACGCGCACACACGCACGCACACACACACACACACACACACACACACACACAATATTCATTTGTTAGTCAGCTGCTTTTGATGGTTGCCCAGGAACACACAATGTGATTGCCACGAAGGTGATTTTAACCTGTAATATGCTTTCTTATGAAGGCACCATTCATCACCATTGACAGGTGAATAATGACTCATTTGGAAACCAAAAAGCCAAGCATTTTGATGACAGGCACTGACAGATATCACAATGGCACTTTATTTCATTCTTAACTTTTATTGAAGTAGGAACACAGTAGAATGTGATTCTTTTAGATTCTTTGAGTTATAGGTTTAAGTCATTTGTCAGTTGTGAATTCTAACAAATGATGTAAATTCTTATTTTTTTGATCATATAAAATCACTTGTTGATCTGTATCATTCTTGAAAAGTCTGGATTTGGTCGAGAACATGTTTGTATATTTTCAGAAAACAACTCTGAGACCATCTGGATTCCTGTAACAGAGAGGAATAGACAGAAGTGCTCCAGCCATGAAGACAGAAGAGAAACAGTTCAGAGATGGAAGATGTTGACGACGCCTCGCCATACCAGCAGACAGCAGCTGCGTGTTGCTGAAGAATGCCCAGGACCAAACCAGAGATGGTCGGACCTGCATCACCACCATTGTTCACCAACCAGATCTGAAATATCACGGCTGACATATACACATAAGGAACTGTTTGACATTGAACTGGGACTCAAAAGAACCATTGGCCCAGAAAGGAACTCACTACAGACTGATTCATTTGGGCCTTCCTGATTAGTTTATGCTACCAATTTTGTCTTACTATGAAGGAGTAATGGAAAACTACTGGGGAAAAAACCCACAGCAAAAATAGGTTAAAGGGATGCCAGAAGAGGAGATAGGAGGTTGCTTTAGAAATCCTGATGAGAAATAATGGTAACCTAAAATCAGATTTAGTGGACATAGAAGAATGGGGAAGATTCTAGATATTCTGACCCATTAAAATCTGTAAGACTTTGTGTTTGGTTGAAAATGAGGCTGAAAAAGAAGGTGGAGTAATGGGTCATTCTCAGATTTTTTACTTGGGCAGCTGGATGAAGAAGGGTACATCTCACTAGATTAGGGTTTATTTGAGAAACAGAGTGTTTTGACTCATCTTTGGGCATGTGGGCAAACATGCATTAATATCCTAGCTAGTTGCCTGGAGCTCAGAGTGCAGAGAGGCATTTTCTAGGTGTCTGGGGTAACAGGTGCCATGGGCTGGGGACAACTACCAAAGGAGACCATGCTCAGCTGGAGAAGAAAGTCACAAACCTAGCCTTGAGGAGCTCCAACATCCTACGTGGCAGCGGGCAGCCACAAAGGAAGGAGTGGTACAGATGCAGAAGGACACCAGGAAAGTGTCAGTGTAGAAGCCAAGGTGGAGATGGTTTCAACAGGGTGGAGAGGTCCAGTACTGGGAGGGAAGAGAAATGCCCTTACTGTTCAGCAGCATGGGCCTGCTGTCGACTTCTGTGGCAGTCACTTCAGTGGTGCTGTGGATGTGAGTGCAGCTGGGTTGACTGAGGAGAGCGGAGATACAGAAACAATGCTTGTGTGTGACCTTAATCAAGTTACTTAGTCTTGGTAAGCCTCTTTACTAATGCATAAATGGAAATCTTTATAGCCCACTTTTTGAGATTGAGAAAATATAAATGCAGCACCAGTCCCAACACATTTCACTATCCAATAAGTGCTCCTTGCTTTGGCCTTTCTTATTCCCTACGAAAAGTAATATCTCAAACATTGAATTTTGGTACTGAAGCTGATAGGAGGCCCACACTCCCTGATCTCATGATCCTTTTTACTTTGTGGATTTGTGCTTAGATATCGCAAACATCCTGAATCTATTAAATGTGCACCGTGAGTTATTTTGCTGGAAATATTAGAAAAGTAGGAACTAGGAGATAAAGATAGATAAGAGAGGCAAAAAAGAAAGTGGCAATTTGTTGGCAAAGTTCGGAGAAGTCATGTGGGTTTGTGGAATTTAGAATAGTTCTTTCGAAGTCACCAGGAGGGGGAAATGGAGATGGGACCTGATGCTATGTGGGTGGCATTATCCAAACTTGTGAGTTCTGCACGGGTGAGGTGGGGATTGAAAATACTCATCCAGGTCTAGTTATTGATTCTGTTTTTCTCTCTCAAGTATCCAAAGGATCAGAATAGCTGAAATCAATAACTCATTCTTAAATCAGAAGAATCTAGAATCTCTAACTCAGGGGCATATCATTTGGAAGAGATGGGTCATGAACTTGGGATAGAAAAAAATACAATTTTATTTTTTACCAACTTAACTAAAATGTAGCATTTCCTTCAAGTATGATCATAGGCAAGAAGTATTTACATTACCCATGATTTTGCTATCAATCAATTACCTCAAGTAAGTAGTTTTCTGTCTCGGTTGCTTCAGAAATTAGAAAATTATTAGCACTCACCATTTAGCCTCATTACTGTTTGGAAACCATAGTGTTCTACTTGCTCTTAGAGCTTATTATTTAATATCAATAAAAAGTGCATGTTTCATGGGGCTGCAAATTTGGATTACAAATACTTTGAACTGTATTTCAATTGAATGGATTCCTGTATGCTTTGTTGTGCATTTAAAAGCTCTTTTTCTGAATAGTCTGTAGGCTTCAATGAACTGCTAGCGGGATCTATGCATGAAGAATCTTGGATGCAGATGAAAGATAAAGGTTGTTTTTAAAATGCCTCTTGGGGCATCCATCTGCCACAAAGTAACGTGCGTTTACAGGGATCTTTTTCAAATGGGAGGGGAGACAATCCTAAAACATTTAAAAGCAATATTAAATATGCAATCCCCAATTCCTACCACTTAAAACATGTATAATGTAAATTATAGTATTGGCGCTTAATATCACAACTTATTTAATTTTAGTAAATTAAAAAATATTTCTCAAGCCCTGCTGGATTTAATTCCAAACTCAAGCCCAGTGCCTGTGTTATCTCTTGTTGTATATAAACTCTTGACTCTAAGTTCACCCATTACAGGGCCTCATCCACCCACCTGCAGCGGGGGCTGCCTGCTTGCCCTCTGGGGCAGAGGCGAGAGCACTGCATTTGCCCACCCCAAGGCCCCGGGGTCTTAGCAAGAAGTGGCTGGCCTCATGTACAATATTTTATAACATTTTACTTTCATGTAATTCATCTATTCAACCATTTCATATTCCATGGAATATATTTGTGTTTGTTTGAATAGAAAATAATGTTTCCTTCTTAAATCTTCAAGTAAGTTTGTTACCTTAGAGAAGTGCCATGTGGCTCCATGGCTTAACTGGGTGCCCCAGGGCACCCTCTGCTGCCCCCATTTGAGAGGCCTGCCTAGCAATGATTACCTGTCATTTACACCTTCATGGGAAGGCTTTTCAGACCTCTGTTCTTACATCAGTTTGGAGGTATTTGAAGGTATAATCAAGAGAGAAAGCACTGAAACACTGACAGAAATGGAAGGGGGAATAAAGGTGGAATAGAAGAAGCAAGTCCCCAAAAGGAAGAATACACTTTGCCCCCTTCCTAATTTTGCCCAGGGTCACCTCTCTCTTCACAACACAATGATCACCTTCCTACATAAATATCATACACACACCTGCTGAAGCAAAGGTCCAGCATTCCCTGGCATCCACACTGTCATGGAACTATGATTAGTTTCCACTGTAATGAGATGTGCAGTTTTCAGAGGCAAACGAAACAAACAAAAAAAGCATCGAAAGGAGGAGTTCCGTTCTCCACATCTTTTCAGTTCCACTTACTGTGGGGGAGTTTCTTTCCCTTTAGAAAGCAAAGTCAGCAGCGCACTGCAGACTGAGGCATGAGCCTGAGTGAAAGGCAGATTGGTATTTAAATAGCCACTTAATCAAAAGCAAGTGCTTTCAGCCATAATACATTAGTTTGCCTTCCGCTTTCCTTGACAGAGGAACAGAACATTCACGCCTATTTCCTCTGTGTGTCCACAGCCTTGAGATCTGCTGTCAGAGTGCCATACATCATGGGACATGTTGCACACATTGTGTATGAGGTTTTCTCCTTTCATACTGAGATCTGTGAGGGCAGGGACCGAGACATCTGCTTAGCACAGTGTGAGGTGCATAGTAGGTGTTCCATGATGCTCACAGTGGGTGCTCTAATGCTATCATCTTGAGGTGGATAAAGAAGGCTGTATGGTTTGTTGGAAATCACAGGCCAGCACAGTGTAGTGCTAAAGTACAAATAGCGCAGAAGTGCCTCTATCCGTCACTATCAGGGAAACCTGGGGAAAGTTACCCAACCTCTCTGCGCCCCATCTGTTACCGGGGTAATAATAGAAACTACCTCAGAGGGTGATTGTGAGGAAAAACGCATGTAAGATAGTACTTGGCACATGGTAAACACTCTCTAAGCGCAAGCTGTTATCAGACAGACACAGGTTTGGATCCAAGCTTTGCGAGCTCCTGGTTGCCGTGGGAATCTCACTCACCTCACACAGGTTCCCTCTTCTGCAAAATGAGTTTCTACACTCTCCCTGAGAGAAGGAACATGGAACACATTGTGGCCTTTCACGCTTCTCTCAATCAATGGAGGTGTTAGGACGGCTCCTTCTTCTAATTTTACAAGGGGCTGGAACTTGGGAACCTGCTTGGCAGGATGCATCCTAACCCTACTCATACCCTTCCTCTTCTCCCCTGCCTTTCCAGCTAACTGTGTCCCTGCTTCAATGGGAGGGCCAAGGCCGGCCCTCTGGTATTTACAGACTCAGAGCCTTGGGCAGGCGTGAGAGGGGGAATCATGACCAAGGTCTACTTCTATGTTTAGATCTTAACCTTTAGTTCCAGCCAGCCCACCTTCAGGTCACCCCATCTGAATCTTCAGTGCACACACCCCTCAAATTTGGAATACCAATCGGTGGCTCCCCTCTCCCCTCCCTCTAAAAATACATTTTAATTCCCAAAGATTCCTTTGTTTCCCCCTCTTCTTTGGCCTCTGCAATCAGTAAATCCTGAAGAGCCTACTTCTGCACATCCCTGACCCCCATCCTGGCTTCTTCACAGCCACTACCAGGTCATACTTTTATGACAAATGGCTTTTTACCTGTTCTTCTGCTTCTAGATTCTCTCCTGTTCTTTCTCTGTTCATCTAACCCACTTTATCACCTTCTTAATTGTATGTAGTAACTACTGTTCATGTTTTACTGCCTTTCCACAACTACAAATATTTGATGGTAGGATCCAAGCCTGGTTTATATTTGACTTCCTCATAACAATCTGCACCATGAGGTACAAATAAACATTTCATTGACTAAATGAACGTTCACATGAGTAAGTCTGAGAAGCCTTTCTTACCTTCTTGATGTAAACTTCCAGAGTTCTTAATTCTTTTGTGTTTAGATTGACTATTAAGACTCAACTGTCCTATTCAGTATCATAGTACAATAAGGCATTAAAAAATCATAGGCATGCAGATTTTTAAAAGGAACAAATAAAACAGTCTCTTACTGCAGACAGCATGATTGTTATATAGAAAAATTCCAAAGATTTATGAAAAAGCTCCTAGAAGTAATAATTTAGTCCAGTTGAATTATATAAGGTCAAGATATAAAAGTTAATTTTATTTCTAGCAATGAACAGTTGGCATTTGGAATTCAAAAGAATAATGCTATTTATAGTAGCACCTTAAAAGTAAAATACTTATTTAAAAATCTATCCAAATCTGGGCACTGTTTGTATGCTAGAAATTACAAAACAATGAAGAAAAAAAATGAAAGAGGACCTAATAAATGGAGAAAAATACCATGTTTATGGATTGTAAGACTCAACATTGTTAAGATGTTAATTCCTCTTGATTTGATCTGTGGAGTAAATATAATCCAGTTCAAATCCTAGCAATATTTCATAAATATCAGAGTGATTCTCAAATTTACATGGCAAGATATAGGAGCTGGGATATCCAAAACAATTTCAGAAAGAACAAAATTAGAATGACCCTACCTGATGAATCACACTACCTGATTTCAAGATTTAATAAAAGTTAAAGTAATCAAGTCAGTGTGGTGTTGTCAAAAGGAATGAATCATATATAAACAGAACATAATAGAAACTAAGTGGAACAAAACAGACAAGCCAGAAATAATGACCCCACACAAGTGTAGTCAACCAATTTTTTATAAAGGTGCAAAGACAATCAAATAAAGAAAAAAATAGTATTTTTAAGATATGATGCTGGAACAAAAAAAATATAAAATTTAACTCAAATGGATCATAGATCTAAATGTAAAATTTAAAACTTCAAAACTTAAGGGGAAAAATGGGAGAAAAATCTGTGAGACTTTAGGTTTGGCAGGAAGCTTTAGAAATAGTACCAAAAAGCTGATCCATAAAAATTAAAAAACTGGATTCCATAAAAAATTAAAACTTTGCTCCATGAAAGATACTGTTAGGAGAATGAAAAGACAAGCTACAGATTGGAAGAAAATACTTGCAAAAAAGAAATAGTAAAAGACGGCTAAGGTATTGAACAGACACTTCACACACAAAAAAAAAATAGTTGGAGGGCAAATGAGTCATATGAAAAAATGCTCAACATCAATAGAGATAAAGGAAAAACTAATTAAAACTATAATGAGATAGCACTACAAACTTATTAGAATGGATAAGATTAAAGACAAGACCACAACCAAACACAACGCCAAGTACTGGCAAAGATGAAGAGCAGATGAGATTTCATATATTGCTGGTGGAAACACAAAATGGTACAGCCCACTTTAGAAAACATTTTGACAATTTCTTGTAAAGTTAAACATGCCCATACCATATGACTCAACAATTCCACTTCTAAGTATTTACCCAAATGGACTGAAAAGTTATGTTCACACATACCATTATAGGCAGCTTTCCTTGTAATCACCAAAACCTGGAAACCACCTAGATGTTCGCATTATTCTAGGTGCTTTCACACATAATTCATGCATATAAAGGCCAGCAGTCTTTCCAAGTAAACACTTTTGTGCTCATTTTATCCATGAGAAAGTGGAGGCTGAGAGAGGTTAAATAACATGCCAAGATCCCACCCATCTCGCACATGGCAGGCAGAAGTGGAATTCTTTCTGTTGTGGGAGTATGTGCTCCCTCCACTGTCCCACGCTGCCTCCACATGTCCTGCCTATCTGAAATGAGCCAACAGTTAGCTATTTCAAGACAGACGGGCAGGGAGAGGGTCTCTACCTGGCTTGGGCACACTTTGGAAGCCTAGAGATGAAAGAAAATGAGTTTCTGTGGCTCTTGCTAGGCATCCAAATCCTCTTGATGTCCTTTATGGACTTCCCCCTCCACGCCCACCCCTAGCTGTAGCTTTCCACAGCCTCTCTGTGATTGATGCCATGGCAGCAGTGGGAGGTGGTGAACTGCCACTCATCTCACTCCTCTCCCAAGCAGCCCTCTTACAGAAACCACAGGGGGGAAAGTAGGCAGAAGGAATTGTACAGTTCACATTGTTTAAAATACACAGAACTGATTTCATCATTTTTTGCTCTTTTGAGAAAAAGAAAACAAATGAAGTGATTTGTGCGATCTGCTGATTGGCGATTGGATGACCAATGGGGCCTTGACAAGACCATGTTCATTGCATGCCACAGAGGTGTGGGGCTTAGGTTTGGAAAGGGGAATGGAAAGGAGAGTTTGAAAGAGCTTAGGTAGCCCTCCCTGGAAAAGAAGGTTGGGTCAAGAGAGATTTTTGGAGTAATTCAATCCAACAAACACTTTGGAGCTACTGTGGGCAAGGAGCTACAGCCATACATAAATCATTCTACAAAGTGGATTACAGATTCACTCAGTTCCTGTTTACTGAGCACCAACTGCTGAGGCAGACACTGTTTTAGATTCTAGGACTACATCAAATTCCTGACCTCGGGAAGCTTACATTCTAGTGGGCTGGCTTGCAGTAAACAAGTAGGCACAGAAATAGCTTCAACAAAGGTGAGGTGCTCTGAAAGCATGAAGCTGGAAGATGGGACAGACGAGGTGATCTGCAACAGCCCCTCTGAAGAGGTGACATTTGAGCAGGGACCTGAGGATGGGAAGAAGCAGCCCTGGAAAGATCTTGCAGAAGAAAGCTTTAGGCAGAGAGATAAGCAAGGCCTGGAGGTGAGATAAGCTTGAGGAGCAGAAAGGAGGTGAGTGTGCTGGAGGCCACTGTGAGGAGGGGAACAGTACAAGATGAGGTGAGGCAGAGAGATGGGAGCCAGAATTTACAAGGCTGCTGACAACCAGCTCAACTGCTCTTTTCCTACGCAGAGTTGTACAACCTTGGGGGCACATACGTATCTTTCCCAACTGTCTCAGTGTTCCTGTTGCCCCTTTCTGTACATCTTTCCTTTTCTAATGGTATTCTCTCTTGCTCCCTCTGGTCTCAAGTGGCTCTAGTCCTCAGGCTCCATCTCTTTTTCCTTAATCAATTTCTGTTCTCAGGAAAGTCAGAACAACTCATTCTCACTAAGGTGGAGATGGCCAACATGACCAAGTGTTGCCTGCGGTAGAGAAGGATGGCATGCTATGACTCCCAGGAATCAGGGAGAATGGCTCTTTGCATGTGCATCTGCTGGGAATGCTTTTCTTATACATTTTACTCAAGACCCGGAAGTGCCTCCACAAAAAGCTACTTAATTTTTCCACTGATTGCATTATGGGGTTCAGCCAATGGCTACTGATGTTACCAGACTCTTGTATATACATATTAATACATACAGGCAGTCTTTCTTTCTTTCTTTCTTTCTTTCTTTCTTTCTTTCTTTCTTTCTTCTAACTATCTATCATCTATCTATCTATCTATCTTCTTCTCTCCTCCCTTCCCCTCCCCCACCCTTCCCTTCCTCCTTTCTTTCCTCCTCCTTCTCTTCTTCTTCTTCTTGTTCTTCTTCTTCTTCTTCTTCTTCTTCTTCTTCTTCTTCTTCTTCTTCTTCTTCTCTCTCTTCTTTCTCTCTCTCTCTCTCTCTCTCTCTCTCTCTCTCTCTCTCTCTCTCCCTCTCTCCCTCTCTCCCTCTCTCCCTCTCTCCCTCTCCCTCTCTCTAATTAAATTTTTAGAAAGAGAAGAAAGGAGCTGGAGAAAGAGAGAAACACTGAAGTGAGAATGGAACATCAATTGGCTGCCTTCTGCATGCCCCGTACCAGGAACTGAGCCCACAATCTGGGCATGTGCCATGAAAAAGAATGAAGCCAGCAACCTTTCAGTGCATGGGATGCTACTCAACCAACTGAGCCACACTGGTCAGGGCCAGGTAGTCATTCTTTTTAAGAACTCCAGGATACACAAAGATTTTCCTGAGAGATTTCTTGCTATCTCACTGTGCATGGTTACTTAGGAAGAACCATTGTAGCACAGAACAAAGAAAAAAATCCTAAATCTGGAAGTGGGATAGGTGAATTTTGATCCTTCTTAACTAGAGACCATTCGTGTTGGTTTCCCAGGTTGGGGTCTGATTATAGCTGTTGCTTGGTGCACAATTAATTATTCATAGGACCATCCATTCTTTTTACTTTCAAAAGTATCATACTTGGGATGATAAATCATGTGGTCTCCCTAATCTAATCCATTGTGATCTTGCACCTTAGACTGGAGGGAAAACAGATTCCCTTTCTGCAGGAGACAGGAAGAGAGGAAAAATAAGTCAGAAGTGAGTGTCTAGGCCAGGGGTGGGCAAACTTTTTGACTCAAGGGCCACAATGGGTTCTTAAACTGGACCAGAGGGCCGGAACAAAAGCAACCTGACCATGCTGGCACTCTCATCTTGGGCTGCTGGTGAAGAAGTGGAGGGGCGAGCAAGAGAACCCTCCGCTCTTTCGGCTCCACAGGCAGGATAAAACAGTCAAACGGGCCAGATCCGGCCCGTGGGCCGTAGTTTGCCCATGGCTGAACTATTGTGACCCTAGTTATTTAACTTGGGGCAGTTTGAAAATTACATAAAAATCCCTAAAATAAATATTTTCAATGAAAATACTGGTAGGCCAAAAGTATATGTTTATGTAGAGAGCTTGTGTGAAGTTTTTCTTATCCCTAAGCAAACAGAAAAATGTATTTCTTAGATTAACTTATAAATATATTGTTTCTATTTTTAGAGATATTAAAGTCTGGTAGTACTTAATATTGGTCTCAAGGGATTATGAGACACTATGATTATTACATTTCTTCAGATGTTCCCACCCACAATACTTTTTCTTTTCTTTTTTTAAAGTCAAACTGCAATTTGCTTTGCCAAACACTTTTCTAACTAATGTAAAAAATAAATTTGAAAATCTTTGGGGAGACTTTGCCCTTGTCTCTTAATAGTGCCTTGCCAAGTAGTCATTATTTTACAAACGTCAAAAGGAACATGTTTTGGAATGAGCTTCAAATGTAATTTGGCTCATTTTGGAGATAGTATTTTTAAAAAACTGGCTGTATGCCTTTGTTGCTATTCTATAAAACAGGCCGATGCCATTGGGTGTATGTGGCCCTGGTGTGATGAATGATTAGCTGAAGGGAAAGTGAGATCTAATCATTAAATCATGGAAATCTGGACTCAGACCTTCCTGGTAGCTTTCTGTGGAATAAATGAATAAACTTGGATATAGATGGGTTAATGCAGCCTCATTTCAATTCCAAGATGCATCCTTCAGCTAAGTACCCTTAACTTGGATTTCACTGTGTCCCTATAAAAATAGGGGAAGGGAAAAGGCAATCAAGACCCAATTCAGTGGCTCATTAGATGCATTTTCAATGTCTAAGGCTGGTTCAATCACAGACTATCAGATGCAGAGCTGCTGGTAAATCTAATTTGCAACTGGTTCACCCAGAATTTATCTGTTTGGCACATACATGTATTCATAAAGTAGAACTTACATCTAAAAAGTGGCAAGTAGAAAGTAGAATTAACATCTAAATAGTAGTCAATATCTGTAGTAGGAAAGAAGACTTAGCCATAAAGGGCACTTTCTGAATGATGCTCTGTTTTACATTCTATTTCAGCTTGACATTTTTCCATTTATTTACAGGATGTCCTGTAATTTAATTCAAGATATTTTTAGAGAAGTGGTGAATGAATCTGGAGTCATCCATGTTCAGACCTGGGGATTAGGCCGCCTTCAAAGAAGAATTATATAAACCCCACAGAAAGGGAATGTCTGCATCAGGAAACCTTAAAGATCAGTAAGTTCCTTCTGTCCAGTCATTCATGAAAATGAGTGAGTAGCCCTGGGGTATCACTGTGTCTAGAGGAACAGAGGGAGGAATGACAATAAGTAGACAAGGATCCTTCTATACCTATGGTGAGTGCACAACAAGACTAAGTAGGAGGTGGGTGGGAGCAGAGAGGTGAGTGAGGACCTCTGCTTGCTTGTGTTTGAAAGAGGCTTCTCAGGAAGGAAGGAACTGAGCTAAGACTTGAAGGGAGAGGAGGTGTTCATCAGGTAAAAAAAGTGGGGGAAGGTGTTCCAAACAGAGGAGCCAGTTTGAGTGAAGAGAAACACCTCAACAAGAAGGCACATGGCATGGTTAACAGATGGACAGTGGGTCAATTTACAGCAAGGGATCTTGAGACAGAAAGATTGATTGGGACTAGTGTAAGAAAGACTTGAATGCCACATTTCATGAATTTGAAATGTAACCTATGTGTGAGTAGAGCTATCCTAGCATTTAAGCAAGGATAAAATATCATCCAATCTGCATTGCAGAAAGATACTGACAGCAGTGTGGAGGATGGATTGAGGAGGCAGTGATTGGAGGGGAGGAGATCAATCAGGAGGGGATTTCAGTAGTCTGAAGAAAAACGTAGCAGTCTAAATTAGAGCAGCTGTCTTTGATTGACAAGAGGCTTATAAGAGACCTGGAATACAACAGCTGTTAACTTTTCAGACTGCAGTTTTATAGTCTCTAAATACATTGCTGATGTTCTTTGTGAACGAAAGGAGACCAGACTAGCAAACAACCTCAGGAAATTTAAACATTTTTCAGCATTCACATCAAACCTCTATAATTTTTTTCTCCTTCTTTCTAGGTCACTGACAGTTAACATATTTTCCTCCCTAGGGGGCGTTGAAAGCAAATGAAAAGATCACATTTGGGAACCATGTGAAGAATTAATTATGGTTGGCCTTGACTCTCAGGTGCCTGGAACTGTGGCTGCCACAGAGGGGTTCTCCTTATGACGTAGGCTCCTGAGGAGCGTGGTGTGGCCTCTGTGGGGAATAGAGAATAACAGTGCAGGTAATGGAGCAGGACGATGGAGGCCAAGAGCCGGAAGGAAGAGTTATGGTTGAGAACGTGGTGCAGTAATATGATATGGCTGCTGCTGAAATGGATGGTTGCAGACTGCTTTACAATTGAATGATTTTTATGTTTTAGCTTTTTGTGATGAAAAATCTTCCGTTGATAAGACCTGCCCACTTGCTAAGTTTTGCTTTGTGGTCTGCGCGTTCCAGGTAGATCCTATCCACTGAGAGTGGCTCTGGCCCCTGCCACGGTGGTGCCCAGCACCCTGTTCAGTATGCGTGGCCAAGTCTAGGCAATCCAGGCATATCTTTGGGGCAGCCATGGACTCATATGTGGGTTGGCAGGACTCAGATAGCAGAGACAGATCTTCTTCTGCATGATGTTACTGTGTCCTGTCATTATCAGCTGCTTGTAGTGTAATTTAGTTTCTCCAGTCCATATTTTGTCTTCAAAAGGAAGACTAAAAACTCCCTGAAAAGAACAACCCTATCTTAAGAGTTCTCAGACTAGTAGGGCCCACATGTTTGGTGAGAGAGCCGTTGCATCAATGTACAGCAAGGGATCCTGAAAAATCCTCAAGATGGGCCAGGTTCCACATATCCCATCCTATCCCCACCACCTCTTTTTTTTTTTTTTAATATATTTTATTGACTTTTTTACAGAGAGGAAGGGAGAGGGACAGAGAGCTAGAAACGTCGATGAGAGAGAAACATCGACCAGCTGCCTCTTGCACACCCCCTACTGGGGATGTGCCCACAGCCAAGGTACATGCCCTTGACCGGAATCAAACCTGGGACCTTTCAGTCACCAGACCAACGCTCCACCACTGAGCCAAACCGGTTCTGGCTCCCCACCACCTCTTTACCAAACCTTCAGCTGCACCCTGGAATGAAAAGCCAGATTGCTTTTGCAAAGAACTTTCCCCATGACCTTCATGGGCAGCCAATCCATGTAGCACACCTGACATTGAAACACTGGGCAGACAGGGAGCTCCTTATAAGCCAGCAGCCTCTGAGGGCTTCTTGCATTTATTAGCAAGAGGGGAAATCCAGGACTATAGTACACCCTTTACATTCAAGAAAATAATTATGGAGGGCATGAATGTAAGTGAAGTAAGAAATTCATCTCCCAGATGTCCCTTTAGATCCCTACAGGGACAACGTGCACGGGAAGGGAAGCACTAAAGAGAGACAGCATGGTGGGTGGGGTAGGGGCTGAGTGGCAGAGGGAAAAGGGGGGTGGGGAACATCTGTAATACTGTCAACAATTTTTAAAAAAAAGAATCTGCCAAAACTGGTTTGGCTCAGTGGATAGATTGTCAGCCTGCGGACTGAAAGGTCCCAGGTTCGATTCCAGTCAAGGGCATGTACCTGAGTTGGGGGCACATCCCCAGTAGGAGGTGTGCAGGAGGCAGCTGATTGATGATTCTCTCTCATCGATGTTTCTAACTCTCTATCCCTCTCCTTTCCTGTCTGTAAAAAAAATCAATTTTATATATATATAAAATATATATATATTTAAAAATATATATATTTTTTATTTTTTATTTTTATTTTTTAAAGAATCTATGCTAAATTTTTTAAAAAGCAACCCTGAACACGCATGTGGATCCTGGGTGGCCAGGATGGCTTTCTCAGTGTTGTGGGGTAGTCATCTCCAAAATGCATGTTTGTGCCCATAAGACAGCCCTTGGCGGTGTAGGACGAAACATTAGAGGTATTTATATTTGCATTTTTAATTCCTTTCTTTTGAAAGTGTCTACTTTTTGTATATTTTATAATTACTATGATATTAGGACAGCAGTGCATGCTTTAAAAATAAATACTTGTTTATTGGAGGTAGGCATTCAATAAAGCTATGGAAAAAAACCAGCTTTACATTAAAGGTCTTGTTTTCAAAGGCCTACATTCTAGTTAGGGAGCTGAAAATACATCTATACATAAACATACACTCAGTAGTTGTTTTTCCCTAGGTACATGCACCCCCCCCCCCCACACACACACACGGTAATGGTTCTTAAGATCAGAAGTAGAAGAAAGAGTGAGTAGAATGGAAGTAAAGAACAAAGAGCAACCCTCTTCCCCAGATGGTCTTTGGGGGTTGAGGCTGTTATTCTCATGAATATGGAATTCTTAATATACCAGAGAGAAGGCATTTCTAATGTTCCTATGGAAGGAAACGGGAAGGAAACACAGACATCTTCACACAGGCTGCCAGGCGCCAAGCCATTACTGCTCCCCAGGAGGTGGGGAGCATCATTCTAAAGCAGAAGAGAAAGGCATGGAACATTTATAACTTCATTTTTCCCCACAAAGACAGCTTGGCTTCCCATGTAAACTGTTTCCAGAGCTTTCTTTAAGTTAGTGTAATCAGGAGTGTGCAGAGTAAAGAAAGTCAAATATGTCCAGTAGGTATCCAGGTACTCATGGTTCTCTCTACAGAGAATTTGTGCCCAACTCTTTGCATACACTGTCTCATTTACTTCCCATAAACAACAAGTATGAGTTGGTCTCTCTCCCATTTATTAGAGGAGTCCACTGCATCACAGAGGGTTTCGGTGACTAATGCATGGTCTCTCAGCTAGCAGCGTTCAAGTGGGAGTTCCAGCTAACCTTGCTTCACTCTGTCAGGCCACACAGCTTTCCGGTGCTTTGTAAAACAAGGCCTAGCTTCTCATTATCCACGGGCTTCTGGTAGCCAAAGTATACTAATTCTCTTGCCTCAAGGCACAGTGGCAAGTCCTACTCTGTAGCCCAATATTTTTACATGTGCAAATCAATATATTCTAGTAAATACCACCAGATCAGCATCCAGGAGTCATCCCAAATGTTTGTTAATTCTACCATATGTGTTTGACTGTGTCATTACGTCGCCTGTCCTAATTAAGATGAAAGAAATGTGAATTGAAGGAACTGGTTATGTGAATGCCAGAGCCACTAAAATAGAATCCCCGGGGACCTCAGGCTTCCTGGGCCCAGTCCTGCTCATATAAATTTCCTGAGTGATTACATGGCTGCTGTCCATCCCCACGTTTAGAATAATTAATTGTCACTGAAAATGTTGGAAAATGAATATTGCTATTAAATATACACCCAGGCAGATAAGGCTTACCCAGAAAACTTGGGGCAGTAGAAATCATATGTTTTATTAAATTGTATATTTGCCAGACAGCTTTAGACCCCACCATATAATGTTCTTTTGGTCCTGTAGCTGTTGGGACAGTTTGGGGATCAGGATTGCAGAGAGGAATAAGTAGAAATATTGAATATTGTATCTGGTTGATTGATTTAGATGTGTCCTGGACTGAGCTCTTTGGTAAATGAGGCCACATCTAAGCAAATATTGATGAGAAATGTCTGTCTCGCTCTGTTGGAAAAGATGCATTTTAAGCATCAAAGAATGAGAGTGGCTGTCCTGCTCTCAATCTCTGTATTTCAAATTTTAATTTTCCAGTGTTGTGGTTTTTTAAACAAAATTAAGCAAAAGAACCTTTCTTACTTCTGTTTAGAACTTGCATAATCTACGTGTTGAAATAAGTCCATCTGAGGTAGCTCCACCTGCCTGCAAACAGCAAGGTTAGTGCTAACTAGGCATGAAAAGTTCCATCGGGCCAATATATGCATTAGAATCATTAGCTCTCGCAGAAACCGGTTTGGCTCAGTGGTAGAGCATCGGTCTGTGGACTGAAGGGTCCTGGGTTTGATTCCGATCAAGGGCATGTACATTGGTTGCAGGCACATCCCCCATGGGGGGTGTGCAGGAGGCAGCTGGTCGATGTTTCTTTCTCATCGACGTTTCTAGCTCTCTGTCCCTCTCTCTTCCTCTCTGTAAAATATCAATAAAATATATTTTTTTTAAAAAAAAGAATGATTAGCTCTCTCTTTAGGGAAACACACAACAAGCCCTGTTCAAATGGGAAATGTTCTTCAGTCCTTCAAAGCCATCAAAACTCAGTTTACCTAGCAAGGTGGTTTCACCAGAACCTTCTGGGTTCACTGCGTTGTTTAACCTCCTCCATAGCAGTCATCAGCACACTGCCCCTAATTTTTGAGGTAATAATATTTGAGCTTAGTTTCACTATCTTTTTTCAAAAAACTTTTCTATCTAATACAGACAATGGTTAATGACATTATGTAAATTTCAAGTGTACAATTCTATAACACATCATCTGTACACTGCGTTTGTGTTTACCACCCAGAGTCTAGTCTCCCCACTTCACCATAAATTGGACTCCCTTCCCTCTCTTCACTCTTCTCCTAATCCCTTTCCCCTCTAGTAACCACCCTTCTGTTGTGTCTTTGAGTTTGTCTATTTGTTTTGTTCACTTGTTGCTATTTTATGTCCCATACATGAGCGAAATCCTATGGTTCTTGACCTTTTCCAACTGACTTATTTCATTTAGCACGATACCCTTAAGATCCATCCACGTTGTCACGAGTGGCAGTATTTCAGCCTTTCTATTGGCTGAGTTTGACCGTCCTTTAAAAGCACCAACCATGGGCAGGACTGAGCAAGTGTTTTCCACATATGGTAACAAGGTATAAAGTAAGGAAGGAAGGAGGCTGCTTTTCCTGAGGACGGAGCTCTCAGTCTCTTCACAGTCACTAGTCGGCCTGCTCTTGCAGACGCCCTTGCACACCATTGGCATTTTATCTATGCATTCAAACCTGGAAAGAGAGAGCTTCCTAAAATGATACATTCTGCTTTGGGAACTTCTAAATTAAATCCACAACCTATTGTTTTCTTAGGCAAAAGAAAGAAAAGAATCGCAACACCAGCTTCCTTTTGCAAATGCTTGAAACCCTTGGCCTTCACAAATGAAAACGCCCGGCTTTTCGACTGCAAGTCAAGTGGGGCTGGAAACCTATCGATTAAGGAGACAGAGAGAAACACCAGGCATTTGTCTTGATAAATGAAAACCGGGCTGGGCCAGCATTTGTATCCAGAAAGAATGAGCGCTCTCAGGATTAAAGAGTGCAAACCCATTGCTGCAACATTTTGAACAAAGAAGCTTAAGAAGACGAATTTAGGGAAGTTTTACTTTCTATCATGTGAATAGAATGGCAGAATAATCACAAGAGCTTGCATGTAAAACAGCTCACAAATTGTCGTCTTCACTTATTTAAGAGTGTTTCAGTGTCTGCAGTGAGCAGCACTGGATAACACTTGATGACTGACATATAATGATTAAGTTCATTTATATCCTGGGCCATTTCCAAGTTTCACTGAACCCTGGAACAGGAACTCCCACTGGGTTCTTTCTGGGACTTGAAGAGAACAGAATAAAGCTGGTACGCAAAAATATGCAAAACTGGAAATTAACTGGTAGTTGCAAGGATTAGTGCAAAGACGGTGCTGAGCAGCTTCATGGTATCTACATGAGGCAAACGTGTGGAATTCCTCTGTGAGGTCTGGCAACAAACATGCTTTTTCCTTCCTTTCTAGCCTCCCAGGGCTTGCCTTCACCATGTTCAGAAAAGGAGAGAAGGTGACAAATGGTTGTGGAGGCAGCTTCCTCCCTTGCACAAGTCCGCTGAGAAAGAAGTTTCTCTTCACCCCTCCTCTGCCCGGAATCAACATGGTGTGATATCCCGGAGGGCCAAACTCCTCCACAGCTTTTTGTTCCTCCGTCCAACTTCCTCCGCCACTTCTGGTCCTTCCCTTTGAAAATAGACTGCACTGCTGTGGGCTCATTTTTAGAACAGGGCAGAGTCAGCGTTTGTTTTATTCTAGCTCCCTCACTACTACGAGGGATGGATCCGGCCTCCAGCACGAGTCATCCAATTCCCGGGCTGGTGTTCTCTCCTAAGCTTTAGTGTCAGTCACTCTCAGCTGGTGACAGAAAGGTAATCAAGTACGAAAAAGCGTTTTCTCTTTAGCATCCTCTTCCCGGTGCTACTGTGGTAACCATGGTCAGCTTGGCAACTGAAGGTTCCAATTTGTGCAGAAGAATAGATTAATCACATATTTCTTAACTAGATCAAGCTATCTTCTTTTATATATATATACTTATTTTATTATATAATATATTTTTATTGATTTTATACAGTGAGGAAGAGAGTTAGAAACATCAATGAGAGAGAATCATCGATCAGCTGCATCTTGCACACCCTCTACTGGGGATGTGCCCGCAACCAAGGTACAAGCCCTTGACCGGAATCGAACCTGGGACCTTTCAGTCCGCAGGCCGACGCTCTATCCACTGAGCCAAACCGGTTTCGGCCAAGCTATCTTCCTTTGAACATCCCCTCAACCCTCCCTAGAATGAGGGAAATGGAGGGAGAAGTAAGACTTCACCATGAATTGTCCCACATTGGTTGTTATTATTTAACTCGTGAGTATTTATTGAGGGAGTTAGTGTCCTCTGCTGTAACACGTGAGGACAGGAAGCTTATTCCTTACATTTAAAAGTTGGCTCCAAAAGGGCAGACGTGCATAGGGACTTGGAATGATTATTACAGAAAAGCAATTCATTATTAGAGAAAAGGAGGGGATGAAATGCTTAGGGGTGCTGTGTGGCTGCCAGGGACAATGAGGAAAGTAGCAGAGGCTGGATTAGTAAGAGGAAGGTCCACAGAAGAGAGAGAAGGAACCTGGCAGTAAGGTGAGATTTGAGCTGCTATGGGGCGAGAAGGGGGGCACCCCTGGAGAGAGGATGAGGCAGCAAAGGTGTGGAAGTGAAGATGAACAGGGTGTGGGGTTGTCTGAAGAGCGGGATGTACCAAAGGGACAGATACCCCAGAGAGACTACAGAGTTACCGTATTTGCTGGCGTATAAGACGATTTTTTGGCCCTGAAAAATACCGTATTTGCCGGCGTATAAGAGACTGGGCGTATAAGACGACCCCCTAACATTTCCACTCAAAATACAGAGTTTGTTATATACTCGCCGTATAAGACTACCCCCACTTGGAGGCATATTTTTAAGGGCCAAAAAATTGTCTTATACGCCGGCAAATACGGTACATCTTATTAAAGACAAGTCCAAGTAGTTTTGGCAGATGAACTAAGCTGAGGTAACTGTGGGGGCTCCCCCAAGAGAACCACTATTAACAATCGCCACGCCTCGCCCACACTGCTTACATTGGGGAAAAGATGTCATAACGTTGCCTACGGAATGTTATGTGCAACCTAGGCTGATACTCTAATCGTCACTTGAGCTTAAGAGTAATGGGACAATTTTAAGTAGGTTAATTGGAACGTAGGCAATATGTCCAAGATCTGCAAAGCTCAATACAACAGCCACGAGCCGCATGTGGCTATTGACCACTTACCATGTGGCTACTCCAAAATGATAAAATATATATCAAATTTCAAAGGCCTCATATAAAATATATATATATCTCCTTAACAATTTTAAATGGCTTCCATCTTGAAATGCTGTTTTGGATATACTGGGTTAGATAAAACATTAATTTTTTTTTTAAAAGTTCAGTCTTGTCCATTCAGATGAGTGTCATCTATTTTGAAGCAGTCTTCTTGGAAGTCTAAATACTAATTCCCACAATCCTGCTTATTCTAGGCAGGGCTAGAACTCTGTTCCATTAGAATGAATCATCTTTATACTTTGTTCCACCGCCCATCCCCTCCCCACCCCATAGGTGTTAGGATGTGCCTAGAATCCTTGTTCTTTGGCTGGCAATTTTCTCTAGTATCATGTAAAGCTGTTAACCCAGTACTATTCTGCAGTTTTCTTAAAGCAACAAATTTTTTCCCCCAAAAGCTTATCTTTTCTCAGTTCTGTTAAATTTTCCAAAATTATAGAACAAAGAAATTATAAACATAAAAGGAAAAATTCTATAAACTAGCTAGGAAAGTGAATGAGGGTAACATTAATTATCCCTATACTGGGTTAGGAATTGATCACATCAAATTAATTGAATCTTTGATGTAGATATGACTATCTATATTATATATATATATATATATATATATATATATATATATGATTAGGAAATGGGTCCAGAAAGGTGAAGGTTAAGTAAACTGCCCAAGGAAGCAACAGAAGAAAATTACAGGAATAAGATTTCAAAGTGGGTACTCAGGTTCTAGTCAAATTGGGGTGGTTATTTCTCACCACTCTACCACATTGTCTTTTTGTCCTTCCGTAGTAATTGCTATCTCCAAATGGCTATTCCCATTTTCTTAATTTCTTAAGAAAAGGTGAAAATATCTTATTTTCAAGACAGAGCCTCCAAGCCCCCTCCCATGAGTATCAGAGACTGAACCACAAATCCAAATTGGAAGTCTGACCTAAGGCCATTCTCCAGTGTCAGACATTTACAGATTGCTCTTGTTCTGGAAAACTTGGCAACGGCGGAGTGTGGAGAAAGCGTTTTCAATACCATAGAAAGAAAAATGAAGTTTCTTATCTGCTAAGGGAAAGAGTTTAAACACCACCCCCTTTTTTAAAGAGTCCAAGATAATCAAATAGTCTCTTGATATAAAAGCTTTCATTTTATAGACATGTTCATCTGAAAGAATCATGAGCACGCTGCCTTAAAAAAATCTGCAGTTGTTTGTTTCTTTTTTAAGTCAAGGGATGCTTGCACTGCTAAAATGTGGCCTCTTCTGTACACAGCTGACAGCCCAGCGTTCCTGCCTCTCCATTTTTGCGCACCTGCAATCCCGCCACTGGTCTAGCCATCAGTCTAAGGGTGGCCTGGGTCACAGTGCCAACAACAGCCTGTACCAGAGACTCCTGATCTCAACCAGAGCTGCTTTCACAGCTGTGGAGAAAGCCCTTTCATTTTTAGGCAGAAAAAAAAATATGCAAATACCCACTCCCCATTGTGTAATTGAAGTTGTCTTTGCTTACATTTGATTTGGCCAGAAGCCATGTAGTTTGGTCCCAAAGAGGATTTGTAGAGCAGGAGTCAACAATCTTTTTCTATAAATGTTTTAGGCTCTGAGGGCCATATGGTCTCTGTCACAACTATTTAACTCTGTCCTTACAGCATGAAAGCAACCATGACAATATGTAAATCGATGGGCATGGCTATGTTCCAATAAAACTTTATTTGCAAAGGGGATGATGGCCTGATTTTAGACCACTGGCTATAGCTTGCTAAACTCTGGTAGGGAATGATAATTTCCCCAAGCTTATAAACTGGTTCTCAATTTGTGGCCCTCAGATCAACTGTATCATCTTATCCCCTGTTAGGAATGCAAATGATCAAACTTTTTAACAAAATCATCTAGTAGGCTTTCTACACAGAATGTCAGGTTCCAATCCTAGTATTTTAGATTCAGAAGGTCTGTGGTTAGGGCCTGAGAATTTGCTTTATTCAGAAGTTCCCAGAAGATATGGATGATCCAGGTCCAAGGTCACACTTTGAGAACCCACTGTGATAAATACATGTCTTTCTATACATGGGATCTGGGCACAAAGGCATGTGGTCATAAGAATGCAGTGGTGGTAGGGGCTAGAGCAGGGTGGGCAAACTTTTTAACTCGAGGGCCACAATGGGTTCTTAAACTGGACCGGAACAAAAGCAACCTGACCATGTTGGCACTCTCATCTTGGGCTGCTGGTGAAGGAGCGGAGGGGAGAGCAAGAGAACCCTCTGCTCTTTCAGCTCCACAGGCTGGATAGAACAGCCAAACGGGCCGGATCTGGCCCGCAAGCCATAGTTTGCCCACGGCTGGGCTAGAGTGACAGGAATAGCTGGAAGATTCAGACCTGCCTGTTCCTCTAATCTACTCCCTGTTGGCATGAGGACAGAAAGTCAAACAAATAGTGTTTGTTGCATGTCACACTCTTTTCTATACCTTTTCGCCTCTAAGTGTTCCTACCCCTCAGATGCCATGCTTTGTTGCAGGCAGAATATAATCTAAGTGATAAATCTACTCATATGTACCTGTTATCCCATTCCAAGGGAGATTTCAATATAATCAAAGTTTTTTGGGAAGAACCAAACTTAATCTAAAAGAAGAAAATAGAATTTCTTATGCTGTGTCTCCTATGCCAGAATGACTACATGAAACAAGAAGCCTTTTCCCAACATTGCTCAAGCCTTACCCAGGACTCTGCCTCCCACCTGGGCCATCCCAGTCTTTAGAAATGACCTCCCTTTCCTTCCTTCCTTTCCACTCACTGTATCTGACATCTCATTTTCTCCTTTCTCCCTAATTCTGTTTCCCTGGAAGTGGATTTTTTCTTTTGTGCATTGCTCTTAGGGCAAATTGTTTCAACAACAACCTTTGCTTTGGGACCCATGCACACTAGGAGTTAAAAGAGAAGGAGGATCCCCTGGCTGGTGTGGCTCTGTTGGTTGAGCATCATCCCATGCACTGAGAGGTTGCTGGTTTGATTCCTAGCCAGAGCACATGCCTGGTTGTGGGTTTGGTCCTTGGAGGCAGGCGATCAATGTTCTGCTCTCACATTGATGTTTCTCTCTCTCTCCCTCTCCCTTCTTCTCTCTCTGAAAATCAAGGAAGGAAGGAGGGAAGGGGGAAGGAAAGGAGGAAGGAGGGAAAGAGGGAAGGAGGAAAGGAAGGAGGGAGGGAGGGAGAGAGGGAGGGAGGGAGGGAGGGAGGGAAGAAGAGAAGGAGGGAGGGAGGGAGAGAGGGAGGGAGGGAGGGAGAGAGGGAGGGAGGGAGGAAGGGAGGGAGGGAGAGAGGGAGGGAGGGAGGGAGGGAAAGAAGGAAGGGTGGGAGGGAAGGAAGGAAGGAAGGAAGGAAGGAAGGAAGGAAGGAAGGAAGGAAGGAACAGAGAAAGGTGATCGAGTTAGAGGCAATCTGGCTTTTCCTCAAATCCCTGTTTTCTATTGGGCTGCAGAGTAGATGGACATTCAGGCAAATAGCTCACTTCAGAGGTTTTTTCTTAAAGTTAAATATAAGTATCTTAGCCACTTCATAATACCTTGTATAAGCCAGAGGTTATACAGCTTAAATTGCTCAAGGTTTCAGCCATTCCCCAATAAGTTCCCATTCCGTTCTTCATCACCCAGTTCCTGATTACAATTTTCAGCAAAAGGTCAATGAATTTATTTAATTACAGCACAGAGTCTAACCTTACAACTTTTTAAGCAGACTTCTCAAGTAGAGGACAGACGAGTCTCCAACATTTAATAATATTTTCTGAAGCAATTCTACTCTGGGGCCCGACTGCCTGGAAAACAAGCCACCCAAGCACTAAACATCCTCCCAAAGACATCTTGTCTAATAGTCAGAACAGGAAAATCAGAAGCAGCCTGATGGTGACAGACTGTGGCATCCCTGCCAGCGTCTGGAAAGTGGATGCCGTCAAGTGGCAGAGCTGTGAGGTTCAGAACCAGCTCAGGGACGGAAAACTCTGCTGGAAGACACCCAGCTCCGCCATTGCCTATCAAGCTGGCTAAGGAATCCTGCTGAGACTTTTGTTTTTCTTTTTTGGCTGGCATATTGAAATCTGTAAACTCTTTCTGTAGAACAGAAGCTGTTGGGGGGTTATTTTTTTCCTGGCTTGAGCTAGAGCACACGGAAAGAGCTTGAAATCTAACTTTGCCAACCATCTGATGGGGGTGGTGAGAGTTTATCGTCATGGTGACATTATTGGAAAGGAACAAAGTGGCCCGTCGGGTGACCAACGGTCTGTTTGCCCAGGATGGGGGAATTTCCCAAAGTGGGGACTCTCGGTGCTAACAGCAGGATAGTTGCAAGATGGCTCTATACCCTAAAAATGGGTCAAGGTGACCCAAATGGTGGTGCTAAGGAACTTAGACATCAAACTCACAAAAGAGTTTCCGGGCAGCAAAATGTTAAAGGACCATCTTCATCCATGAGGAAAAACCCCCCCAAAAGATTATCCATCTATTCGTTTAAAAAATGCTAGTCCAAGGAAAAATTGAAATGATAAAGGTAGAAATTCCAGCTGCTGGGTTGGCGTTCAGCCTAATGATGATATGAGAATTGGGAATGTGCCGTCCCCTTGCTCCCACGTATGGCTGCTCCCTCTGAGAGGTCTACTGCCCACACCCTAGGTACCCCCTTCACCAATCCAAAAGGTCAAGGGTTCTCAGAGGCCTGCCTGGCCAGCATCGGGCTGGCTGTGTGAAAATCCCCGGAAGTTGTTCTAAGTTGGACTCAGCTATGTTACGCTGCGCTAACAAACAAGCTTCCCATCGTTGTGGCTTAAAATGACAAAGGTTACTTCTCACTCAGGCTCCATGTCCACTGAAGGTAGGCAGGATGCTCTGCTTACGGGGGTCACTCAGGGATCCCAAAGGGTTGATCACAGTGCCAGAAGGAAAAGACAAACGGAGACTGTCTCACTCTGGCCATTCAGTGCTCCAGTCAGGAGCAGACCCTGACCCCTTCCACTCACAATCAGGGGTGGGAACTAGTCCCACAGCCCCACCAACCACAAGAGGACCACAAAATGTAACTTGACCTGGCTCCTAGGAGTGAACTGAACAGGAAATAGTTGGTGAGTACCACAGATACACACAAGCACACACAAACACCTATACATTTCAGGTTTGGGGTCCAGCTTCTGGAGTTCCCAATTCAGTGAATCTGGGTGGAACTTGGAAATCAAGATATTTAAAAGGTCTCCAGAATTTTGGAACGGGCAGCATATTGGCAAACTTCAGATGAGGTCACACAGCCTCTAGGGTGCAGAGTCAAATGAGGTCAGGTCTCTTGACTTTTGAGCCAATGCTTTCAACATGGCAATCCTGCTTCCTCAAAAGAGTTTGTATTTTATACTTTTTTCTTCAGCTAAAGGAGTGAATCTTATATATATATATATTTAGAGAGAGAAGAAGGGAATAGAGATATAGAAACACTTATAGAGAAAAATCACTGATCAGCTGCCTCCTGCACAACCTCAAGTGGAGATGGAGCCTGCAACCTGAGCATGTGCCCTAACCAGAATCAAACCAATGACCTCTTGGTTCCTGGGTCAAAGCTCAATCACTAAGCTGTACAGGCCGGGCTAAAGGAGTGAATCCTTAACAAAATAGTAAACATCTATTTGAGGCTAAGGGGGTGATTCCTCAGACCTCTTCACATGTCAAATGAATGGATGGGCCTTCCCAATTTTGCCCAGGCCCCATCTTTTCCAGAGGCAAGAGGGTACTGGGATGAGCATGGAAGGAACAGGGTGGGAGATCTGTCCAGGCCATTTCCCTGTGCTTCTTTCCTGTGAAGCCGCTCCACATTTCCCCTCTAGGTCCTTCCCTCACTTTGTATTTCTGGCCACGCTGGTAATTGCCTTCTATCTCTTAGTGTGTACTGATCGGGTTAGATGAGACGGTCTGTAAATTCCCTCGAGGAGCCTATTAGGGAATTCTGCCACAAACCTACTCAGAATGCCTGCATCTGAGAGACGGGACCGAAGCTGTGGGAGCCAGTGAATGCTTTTGTTTTCTCGGATGCTAGAGGTGTCACACCCTTCACAGGATCCTGGCCCACCTCTGCTCTCCTCATTGTCACTAAAACCTGCTCTGTGTAGGCTACCAGAGCTGTTCTCTAAACTGCCATGCACTTTGGTAGATCTTACCTTGTCCCCAAGGTTTACAGTATTCATCCCCCTTTGGCTGAAATTTCCAATCTTTAAGCAACCAGCTCAGGTATCACTACTCACTGCAAAATTCCCCACTCCCCAAACTTGGTATCAAACACTTCTTTTTCCTAGGGGCTAATGTCTCTTCATTCTTGGCTCTTTTCTAAAATTGATCCCCACCCCCACCTTGTATAAGTTAACTTGGAGGTCAATGTGTCCCTCAGCAGACTATGTCTACCAAGAGCAGGGAACAGATCTATTCTGTATGTTTGTATTCCTAGCATCTTGCAAAATTCCTGTAATATTTGAGATTGAATGCATGTTTTTGGAAGGAAGGAAGGAAGGAAGGAAGGAAGGAAGGAAGGAAGGAAGGGAGGGAGGGAGGGAGGGAAGAAGGGAGGGAGGGAGGGAAGAAGGGAGGGAGGGAGGAAGGAGGAAAAGGAGAAGAAAAAGAAGGAAAGAATAGAGGTTATTTCACTGTTCTCCCTGATTCCAATAACTCTAAGGCTATATTGTATTTATCTTTGAATTTATACCTTATCCCCAATCCACTCAATTTAGCAAAGATTTCATATAAACACCTTAGGATTTTGTTTGACCTGGAGACTGGGATTAAAATCTGGTTTTCAGTGAACTAGTTGTGTCATTTTGAGACTCAGGTTTTATTTTTCTTAAATCTAAAATCAAAAGATTCAAGTATCATTCAGGGCTTCCCAAATGAATGCTCAGAACCAAAAGGGATACAGATCAGCTCTAAATATAAATATTGGCCACGTGGAGAATACATGATTCACAAACCAAATCAAGGCACTCTGAAGGAGAAGGATGGCATTTCTCTGTAATCCCAACCAGCCAACAACTAAAACCTGCTCCAGGTTGGTTGCCTTGGTTTCCTGCTGTCTTCCCTGGTGATGGAGGAGACAAAAGATACTGGAGAAAAACTACATGTGCTTAGAGACCTCAGCTGATGGGAAGGTGTCAGGAAGCAGAAAGTCACCTTGTTGCAATGTGACAGTTCAGTGGCTGACATGCTTGCAGTGGCAACCCCCATATCTAGAATCACGAAGCATAGAAAGGGAACTGGAAAGATGACCTGAAGCAATCAAACCTTTCCATGCGCTCAAGCTAACACCTAGGCATCTGCTATGGTCTGAGTGTTTGTGTCCCCTCCATGTGATGGCATTGCTAGGTGGACCTTTGGGAGGTGATTAGGTCATGAGTGTTTTCATGGCCTAATGAGATTGGTGCTCTTATAAAATAAATCCCAGAGATCTCCTTGCCCCATCCAATTCAGAACAAAATGTAAAGACTGAGACTTAGAGGAGAGCTCTCACCTCACCATGCCGGTGCCATGATTTTGAACCTCCAGCCTCCAGATCTATGAAGAGTACATTTTTGTTGTTTATAAGCCACCCAATCTGTGGTATTTTGTTATAACAGACTGAGCTGACTGAGGCAGTGCTAGTCCTGACTCATCTTTTCATCTCACACCTCACACCCAAGCCATCCGGAAGTAAATCTTGCCTGCTTACCTTCAAAGTACACCCAGGCCTGTCTTGTTTCTCAGTACCTCCACTGCCACCACACATCTCTTCAATCATTACAATAGTCTTGTGAGAGTTTCCCTGCCTCTAACCTTGTCCCTTCCTTAGAGGCCAGAGGGATATTCTTAAAACACAAGTCAGATGCTCTCACTGCTCTGCTCAGGACCCATGCCCACACAAAAGCCTACAGAGCTCTCCAGAATCTGGCCCTTCCAACTGCCTGCCACCTCCTCGACCTCCTTGCTTTTCTTTAACATGATGGGCACATTCCTGCTGTGAGCACCTTCACAGGCCATTGTCTATATAGATGCTCTTCCCAGATCATCACAGGCTGACTCCCTCACTTCCTTCAGCTCATATGTCATCTTCTCGAGGCTGTTTTTCCTGATTTCCCTGATTGAAATACAGTTCCCACACCAACACCCCCTTCTACTTTCCTTTATTTTTATGCGCTTAACTAACACATAATATAGTACACATTTCCCTCATCTCCTTTATTATTTGTCCTCTCCCAACTAAAATGCAAGCCCTTATGAGGGCTGGGATTTTTGTTGGATTTGTTTTTTGCTCCATCCCCTGTGCCTAGAGCAGAGCTGGCAGGTGTAATAGGGGCCCAGCAAATATTTGTTGAATGAATAAGTGAATGAATGGCCAGAGGACAGCTCACAGAATTGACAGGGGCCTCTAGAACTCAACTCAGAAGTAAACAAGAACCTAACCTCTCAGCGGGGGGTGTCACCTCAACACTGCCATGGAATGCTTATGTGATCTCAGGTGGGGTTTAAAGAAGTAATTCAGCAAGTGCCCTCAAACTCTTTTTAATGAGTGTGTGGCTAGAAATCCCACAGGAAACATGATTCCTGCAAACAGAAGCTCCCATAGTTCTGGGATTTGGGGCAGAAACTTTCAAAGAGACAGCCTATGACTTTTGGATGGCCTCCACCCACGGCAGCTCGCTCAAGGGGTTGGAAATATTCTGCTTTCTCTCCCGGCCCTCTATTCCTGGCTTTGGTTGAAACTGCCTTAGCTCTTGGCCCTCCTGGTTCCTAGGCTTGAAGCCACCTTAAGACAAGGAAGTATTTAACTAATAAACAGGTTCTGATCATCAACTATTTGCTAAGCACTGTACTGAATTCTAGGGCACCCAAAATGAACCAGTCAAGGATGGTGCCCTCTAGAACTTAACCCACGCCTCTGTCCCAAGAAGGGCTGAGAGAAAATAGGCAGGTCAACTTGAAGAAGCAGTTTTTCTGGAAACATCCAGACATCCATGGTTCAATGCCCAAATTTAAGGGGCAAAATTCTGGGTGAGTGAGACCAGAGCCCTCCTCCAGACTCTGAGCTGGAGGTGTCTGCCTTCTCTCTGTGTAGACTCAAAAGTTGGGAGCAGCTCCCCAGGACAGTGGCTCCCACTCCCACATCCCTAGCTCTTTTGCTCCGGAGCCATGGGGGTGCCCTAGCTGGCTGACATAAGTATACGCAGAATCCACTTCTGAGCTCTGGGGCATTTGGATTTGAAAGAGCCGATAGCCTTTACTTCTGCCCATGGTTTGTTCCTACAATTTGGTTCCAGCAAATTCATTTTCCTCATAATCAGCTTTGCTTGCTTTTTCATTTCTGAAATGTGCTCTGAGGACAAAGCCTTTCTGAATGTCCACATGCACATTAATCATCTTAGTTCAGGAAGTCAGGGAGTCCACCTTCCCTTGCTTACCAGCATTGCCTGTAGCACCTCCCTGGACACGTTGTCATCAATATTTACCCTGACAGTGTCTCTCTCCATGCAACACTGCTGGAACCAGTCACTCTTGTCTGAAGAAGAATTGAGGTATGTTATAAAAATAGGAAGACACACTGAGAATAAACCAGCTGTTCTCAGCACTTTCTATGAGCTTAGCTTGTTCTTCTTGAATTTTTATTGGGCTTTTCTTTCCATAGGTAATAAACTTGAAGAGCTATTTTCCCAGATTGACATGGTTTGAGTTTTCTTTGCTTCTTTCCCTCCTACCACTTGCAGGTATTTACACCTCTGCATGAGTCCTCTTTCCAGTCTCTTTCAATTCACCTTATCAACTTTCATTCTCCCTTGCTTCTGAAGGGAGAGAGAAAGGGAATTAGGGGTGGTTAGGTGGTGAGGTATGTAGAGGCAGCTGCTAAGCTTTTGCACAGCACTGCTAAGTCAGGCCTCCTTCCTCATACACAAAACACAGGCCACCAGCCTGAGCCTAGACTTCCTGTGTGTCTCCTCCACAGTATCCTCATCTTCCAGTCACAAGTGGTAGTGGACATCTGATTTATTTAAAATTTTTAAAAAATATTTTTATTGATTTTTTACAGAGAGGAAAAGAGAAGGATGGAGAGTTAGAAACATTGATGAGAGAGAATCATCGATCAGATGCCTCCTGCACACCCCCTATTGGGGATGTGCCTGCAACCAAGGTATATGCCCTTGACCAGAATCGAACCTGGGATCTTTCAGTCCAAAGGCTTGATCCATTGAGCCAAACCGGTTTCGGCTGATTTGTTTAGTTTAATATCTATCTATCTATCTATCTATCTATCTATCTGAGCTGACCCAGCATCCTTCACCATTTTTCTCCTAACAGCATCCTGGTTTTTCTGGAAAAGTACCTCATTCTCAGTTCACATGGCTTAGGAGAGGCTCATCCCACCTCTAAATCAAGACATGGGCATGTGACCTTGCCCAAGCCAATCAAATCTTCTTTCCATCTAACTGGAATCATTGAGTAGAAATGGGCATGTGACTCAGTTTGGACAACAAGAACTTGTTTTGAAAATTTTACTCCAATGAGAAGAGAATGCCTCCAGAGAGTTTCTGTGCAGGAGGTTAAAGCTAAACTGAAAAAAAAATGCAGAGCTAAGAAAGGAAGGGAGATTAAGTCTTAGTTCCCTAGATCCAGCTGTTCTTAAAAAACTAGCTCCAGTCTTAACCTTTTCTGAGCCAATTAACTTCCCTTATGTATTTCAGCAGGTTGCTTCATTCTGCAAACCAGTGATTAACTTCTGTTATCTGCAACAGAATAAGATTCTTACCCCCACCTAAAGAAAATGTATCCTTTCTTCTATCCATCAATGTCCTTGATCACATGTCCTCCTGTCTTCTTGTGCCCTTATTCTATTATCAGTGCCTCGTGTTTCCCTCAAGTCTCTTACATTCTTTTTTTTAAAAATCCCTCCCTCAGTTATATCCTCAGCTCTCTGACTGTCCTTAGCTATCCCCCACATTCTCCCTTTCCTTCCTATCCAAGCTTACTGAGGTCATCTGCTCTCAGAGGGTTTCCTTCTTTACCTCTCATTTCTCTTCAACCAATAATTGTCTATCTTCCTTCCCCTGCAAGCCATTAAGACTTGTGCATGACCAAAGGTGGCCTTTCATCAGTTATCCCCTGTGGTTGTCTTTTGGTCTTCATCTTTTTTAAATCCTCTATGAAATGCTATAATATTGGCCTCACACTCATTTTCATCCTCTCTTTTGTGATTGTCCTCTGCAGCCTTTGACCTTTGCTTTAAAAAAAAATCTTTATTGTTGAAAGTATTACATAAGTCCCATTTCTCCCCATTGACCTCTCCTCCCATGACTCCCCATCAGGCCTCCACCACCTTACTATCTGTGTCCATAGGTTATGCATATATGCACAGGTTGTGAGCTCAATCCCCAGTGTGGAGTATGCAGGAGGCAGTCAATCAATGATTCTCTCTCATTATTGATGTTTCTATCTCTCTCTCTCTCCTTCTACCTTCCTCTCTGTGTCTATAGCCTTTAAAACTTAAAAGTAGGTGTTGTTAATACTCCTACTTTTTGTATAAGAAAAGTGGGGTTTTAAAAAGTTGAGTAACATGGCCAAGGCCAAAAAGCCATAAGTTGCGGAGATGGGCATGACACCCATATCTATCTCAATGGGACCAACATTCATGCCATTCACCCCTGCACTCTGCCTACTGCCTGTCCTCAGTGGGGAGGGCAAAGGACACTGACATCTCTGTGGAGGGCTTGCTGAGGATGGATCCTGCATTTAAATTCTCTACCCACTTGGCCATAAAAGCTGTTATTCTCTGCAATTTCTCCTATATAAAGCTTTTGGACCAGAACTATCTAGTGCTAAGAATTAAACTTCAATATTGGTGTACCTTCTAAAAAATGATGTTTGACAAATACTATGTGCAAATTGTCATGAACACTCAAGTTTCTCAAGGCACATAAACAGTTGAATGTCATTCAAACTCTGAAGTAGCTGAGGGGTTTGTGACCAGAATTCGTGTGGGAAGGAGACAAAAGTTAGTCTTTTGCCCCTGCCCATCCCTTTATTTATTTGCCTGCTTGAAGGCAACATTCACAGCAGTCACAGAATCAAAAAGTGTAAGACTCAGAGGTTCTTGACAATAAATTCATCTTGCCTCCTCATTTCCTGAGAAAACTGAGGCCCAGAGAAGTTAAGTGAGTTTCCTAAGGCCACACAGCTGGTAGGCAGCTGATTGGGTGGTGGCAACTAAGTCCTAACCCATCTAATGTTCAACAACTATATTAGGTAGCTATTATCACCACACCCATTTTACAGATGAAGACACTGAGGTATAAAGAGGTTGGGTGACCTGCCCAGTGATGGCAAAGCCAAGAGTCTAACCCAAGACATTTGGCTCCTCTTAAATTCAGCATCTTCAATAACCCACTCTGTTTTCACACTGGACAGACACAGCCAGAAGCCCTACCCTTGTCTGACCTGTACAGAGCAGACAGAAGCCCTTAAGATCCCTGCTTCTGAGGCCATAGACCTAGTCTCTGGGAGACAGAAAAGATAGAAATAACCTATTTTCATCACACAGCCTGGCAACATATCTTCAAAAACTTTGTGTTTTCCAAAGACAAATTCTTCTATTGTCTTCCATGAAAATGTTTTACAGTTTATATTTTATGTTAAAGGGTGAATTTATAAGAATTAAACATTTAAAAGCACGTTAACTTTGGCAGCCTTGTACAATTTCCCTCAGACTCCAAGAGGCTTGGACTCCCGCTTCCCAAAGCCTCTCGAAATTATTTTTTATGGAAAATAGAAATGAGATTAAGCTTTCCGTTTAAGGGTCACCTGCCACAAAGGTGATTTATTCTGTCTGGATTTCATATGTCCTGGCTCTCGGGAAATTTCCAGGGTTTTTGTGTGCTTCCCCCATCCAGCTATAATTGTTTTTCAGTAGATATAATTGCTTTGTGGATTTTCCCTGTTCTGTTGGGATGAAGTAATGAAAGGAGGCAGTTTTCAGCTGCTCAGCTGTCTTGAAATCCTGTGTTTGACCTGAGCAGCTCAGGGCTGCTTGTGTTTTTCAAGTTACAAAGTTGCTGACTGCTCGGCTATGGCTCTTTATAATTGGCACCAGTTTCATCTTTTCTGCTAATATGCATCCAGCCATAAGCATTTATTAAAAGCTCACTGTATGGTCTCGTGCCTGCCCTCCAGCAGCCGAAGTCTTGTAAAAGACGTAAGCTCTGAGAGAGACAATTTTATAATAAAAGGGTCTCATCAAGTCATGATTTAGTCTCTGTGGCCCTCGCAGGCATTCACTGCTGTTCTCAAATATCCTTTCACAGTCTTCATCTGGGCACCCCCTAACCCACATCCCAGCTTCCTCAAATCTCTATCCCTGAAACATCATGCAGTTTCTGTGGCTAGCGCAGTGGTCAGCAAACTGTGGCTCTCGAGCCACCTACGGCTCTTTGGCCCCTTGTGTGTGGGTCTTCCACAAAACACCACGTGCAGGCGCGCATGTACAGTATGATTGAAACTTCGTGGCCTACGTGCAGAAGTCGGTTTTCGGCTCTCAAAAAAATTTTCAATCGTTGTACTGTTGATATTTGGCTCTGTTGACTAATGAGTCTGACGACCACTAGGCTAGAGTGTTCCTTGATTACAGAGTCCCTGTTTCTTGGAGTGTCTTTCTCCACCTGGCAAACTCCTGCTCATGCTTTTTAAAATATATATATATTTTATTGATATTTTACAGAGAGAAAGGGAGAGAGCTAGAAACATCGATGAGAGAGAAACATCGACCAGCTGCTCCTGTACACCCCCACCGGGGATGTGCCTACAACCAATGTACATGCCCTTGACTGGAATCGAACCTGGGACCTTTCAGTCCGCAGACCAATGCTCTACCACTGAGCCAAACCGGTTTCGGCTCCTGCTCATGCTTTTAAGCCCTGCTCAAAGCCCATAAATCGGGGTTCACATGGATTGTGTGCCATGTGCCACGGCTTGTTCGGAGGCCCTCGATTGTGTTAACTCTGGTTCTCAAAGTGCTGTGCCCCGTATGCCAGCCTCAGCTTCACCTGGGAGTTTGTTAGAAAGGTAAATTCCAGATTCTCACTCTTGAGCTACTAACTCAGAAACTCTGTCCTAAGCTTTAACTGCAGGCTCTTCTGATGTGCGCTCAAGTCTGAGAACCACTGTTTTAACTCATTTAATCCTGCTAACAACCTTGAGGCTAAATAATTTTATTCTCATTGTACAGCGGAGCCCATTGAGGCACAGGGCAGTTAAATAACGTAGCAAAGGCCACACTCTTGCCTACTCAATATTCTACTATTTATTCAGTGCTACTTTTTCAGACATTTTTATTCCTCTATGGAGAAATTCCTTTCCTCCAAAATGCCCTCTTTTCTTGTGTTCCCCAGTGTCTTGTATCAAATCCGTAATCTCTCTTTTCACATTCTATTATTATAATAAATAACTGGGAGTCTCTGGTTTTCTGGAGACCAGTGAGGTCTTCCAGGACGGGATCGCTGCAGGTAATTTATGCTAACCCTCACGCCTAGTCTGGGGTAGATGATCAATGGACATTTGTTTAGAGAATGAAAAAAATAAATCCCGGGGTTTTATCAACACTTTGCTGCACTAAAATCAGTTTGAAACCATTTTCAGCATTCTCCAAGGAGCAAAGATTTATAGATTCACCGTTCTTTTTTTTATTGCCTTCTGGTTGTTAAGGATAGCTTTTGTGCAGAAAAAGGGGCTAGGGCTCTCATATTGCAATCAGAGTTAGACTGACCATTATAATTGATTTCAACACCTACTGGCTATACTGAGTATTTTTCTGCAAAAACAGTGTGAAAACTGTTTTAATTATTTTGGTTTGATTTTTTTACTAAAATTGATCAACATTGTAATAAATTTAAGCCCCAATTTTACCTGGTTTCTTTTTCATATGGCAAAAATCTAGCTTGAGAAACCTCCTTTCAAATTTTATTTCTATAATATTTTAAAACTGTTGTAGACCTTAGTCTGGAGTATCCCATTTTTCTCTAAATAGAATCATGTCTCAGGAAGTGAAACATCAGTCAGCATGCAAGATGATTTGGAGAGAAAGAAATGATGTACTGACCTGCTCAGAGTATCTGAGAGAAAGTATCTGAGGAGGCAGTCAATGCTTGTTGAACTTTCCTTGCAGTGATCCTGTGGTGGCCATTTTGATCCCACTTTTTTCAGAGAAGGAAACTACAGTTCAGGAGGTTAATATTTGCAAAGTCACAGAGCTGATAAGTGGCAACAAGTCTGAGACTTGAACCCAAGCCTGATGCTTTCCAAGTCCATGCTGTCCTCTCACTAATTTCTGTGACCTCTTGAGAGAGGGCAGTGGGAGAGGCACAATTCAGGAAGGGCTTTAATTCCTCAATTCTAGAGTCCAGACCAACCCTTTGGCTTCTTTTGTATTGCATTTCCCTCCCTTTCTAGTGAACTGGTTCAGTCCCGTACACCAATTGCCGCTACATGGTATTTTTTGTTTGTTTGTTTTGTTTTGTTTTTGATTTTTTAAAAAGAAGAAAGGAGAGGGATAGAGAGTTAGAAACATCAATGAGAGAGAAACATCGATCAGCTGCCTCCTGCACACTCCCTACTGGGTATGTGCCCACAACCAAGGTACATGCCCTTCACCGGAATCCGACCTGGCACCCTTGAGTCCACAGGCCAACGCTTCATCCACTGAGTCAAACCAGTCAGGGCCCTACATGGGTTTTGAATGAACAAGTACGACACCAGAACCCTCAACTCTTTGATGCCCTGTGGCATTATAAACTTGCCCTCTGAGTGCTTAATCTTATAATCCTGGCATTGTGCTTTTGGTATTATTATTTCAGTACAAAAAATATTTTCAGGCAGAATAACTCATTTCACAACAGTTTACAAATAATTGTATTTCACAACTGCATCCTTAACTTCTTGGGGTTTCATTTAAAAACCTCTGGTTTTGGTCTCCTCTGCTTCTCCCTGACCTTGTCCCATAAGTATCCTTCCCTGAGTAGCTTCAACAGTGGAAACCCCAGAACTGTGTGGGTTAGCACTCACATCACATCAAAGGAGGATGAGTACAGGTAGTGATCCAGCTCAAGGTCAAGTCTCCTTTTGCTAGTGCCACAGTACGGAAACACTCACCGTCCTAGAAAAGGAGGAGGGATTTGAACCCTATTCTGGGAAACTGCAGCAAGAGGCACAAACATCCCACGGGAGTTGAAGTTTGCATTATATTGTCCTTGTTTGCGAGAACTTTATTTTTCATAAGATTCAATATATTTTATTTCTTTGCAAAATGGAAACAATTTTATTGACATTTAGTATGTCTTTGACCTGTACAACATGACTTGTTTGTAAAGCTTACATGTTAGGCTTATGGTCTAAGTGTTAATCTGCGATGATGTGACAGTCGGAGCAACTCGAGAATTGACAAAAAAATTATGATTGATATAAGACAGATGAACTGAAGGTTTGAGCATACATTTTATGTAAGATGAAACAACCACTTTTTCCCCTTAAGTTAAATGACTTTTGTTTAAAAAATTAACTATATCACTCATGGCCTAAGATTGTGGATTCTGTTTCTTGAGCTGTGTTAAAGGAGCTCTCCCTTAAGCTCGGGGCCCTCTCCTACAGAGAGGTGTGAATTTAGAGCTTGCATCTAAATCTGGTGAGGGAACCCGTCTAACAATTTCTTCCTTTTTTCCTTTCTTATATACTTTGTTCCTCATTCTGTTTTTAAAAACAAAAAAACAATAAAACACATATTTTCAAATTTGCAATGCAAGCTATGTACCTGGAGTTAGAGAGAGTGAGAACATGGACATCCCATGACCCAGCCATTCTACCCTTATGCATCTAAGAGGAATAACTAACTGTATATCATCACATAAAGATATGTAATAGAATAATTCAAAACCAGAAACAACCCCAGTGTCCTTCAACAACAAAACAGATAAATAATCTGCAGTCTATTTACTCAATGGGTTAGACCGGAATGAAAAATTTAAACTATTGATACACACAGTAGTATGGATGAATCTAAAGCATACCATGGTATGTGAAAGAAGCCAGACCCAGAAGTAAACACTCTGTTTGATTTCATTTATATCAACTCTAAGAACAGGAAAAAACTAATCGATGGTAATAGAAGTTAAAATAATCACTACTTCTGGGGCGGTGGTATTGATGGGAAGAGGCAGGAGGGAACCTTCTAGGGAACTGCTCTGTACCCAGGAAATCCCTCCCAGGATTGTAAGGTAAATTACAGGATGAGAGTCAAATTTTAATTTCAGACAAGCAATGAATACATATTTTAATATAAATTATGTCTAGATCACTGCACAGGAGATATTTACACTGAAAAAATCATCCATGATTTATCTAAGGTTCAAGTTTAACTGGGCAATTGTGTTTTTAATGATGTTAAATTCGGCAACTCTCCCCCTCTCCTATGCCATCGTTTTCGTGAAACTTGCAAATCCTAGAGCCTTTCATGTCACAACCAGGGCTCTGGTGTAACTGCAAACAGCCAAACACACACAAACACAACCCTGGGAGGAGCTTTGGTGAGGAAGGGAGACCCATTGGGCTTTGGGGTTCCGGGTAGGAAAAGGGACCCTGTAGGGAAATTTTGCCACCAAAAAAATTTGTCTCACTTCTTTCTGCTAAAAGATCTTTCACTGTCAAGAACAGGGGTAAAAAAATATTTCAGCGCTGTCAATGAATTACAATAGGGCTCTTCTGCATTTCTGGTTTAACCGCCTGCAGCGTATGAGGCTAGAGGAAGGTATTAAACAGTGAGCATCTCTGGTGCCTTCCCAATGTGGTTGCCATGGCCATTTCCACTAGGCAATTTGTTAAGAAAAATGAAAAATCTGCTCAAAATTACCCGCCACTAAAATAGCACCAGCTACAATTTTTGAATTATTGATTTTTGAGGCTGGAAGTGTTCTTTCATTTCCTCCAGCCAGCTTCTTCTAGAAAGGATTTGCATGAAGGGAGTCAGATGACTCTAAGATGCCACTCAATGGAGGTGGGAGTTGTTCAAGTCACTAATCACTAAAACAGAAGACTTTTATTAACCACAGAGATTTCTGAAAATTTTCCATTTAAATTCAAGAATACAACCAACCTGCTCAGGACTGGATCACCCACAACACAGTTATGGCTTTCTGCTTCTCTTGCACATTTCCTGCAATACTCCAGCGACAAGGTCCTTTCCTTCTGCAACTATGTGCTTATCCTCGGGAGCTCAAATGCATTATTCTTGTGAGCAATGTGGTTTAAATGTAAATGCATAAGACTTTAAAATGAGATATAGCATACACCGCATGAGAGGTCACAGTGGGCAAAGTCGTTTTCCTATTTAAATGTTATTAAAACAAAATTAAGATGCATTGGTGCTGGATTCCCCTTCTAACCAGATTATGACTCCACATGATAGCTCTAAAGGTGGAATCGGGTGGCAATGCGGCAGTCTTTGTGAATTTAAGAAATGAGATGCTGGGAAATCTCAATTCCTCAGTTGGAGTTCTCCCTACGATGACCTGTGAGGACATCAGAGCTGCTGAGAGCTGGAATGCTCCATGAGGTTGGTTGCTATTCCAGTGGGGGCCGTCATGCCCAGCTTTACCAACCCTGCAACCTCAGGGGGTTGAAATTCTGTCAACCCTTTTATAGATACTTAGGGGTACTGCAGTAAATGTGAACGTCACCATCATTCGGATGGTTAAGGAAGTTTATGTTTCAGCAAAGGAGACAGAAACCAAATCAGTTACTAAGTACATGATTCCAGATCTTCTCCCTTCACCTTCCTCCAGCCAGCATCATCCCACATTTTCAGTTTTTGCCCTGTTATTCAAAGTTTGTTCTCTTTTTGTCTGTCATTTGTTTTAAACATGATGGGAGACAAGGGACATATTATCTCAAAATAGAAATGGTAAACCACAAATGTTTATTCTCTTCGATCTTCAGCACTCATAAAAATGTCATATTGCATGCACTTTTCACATACTGTGCATCAGTTGTAATAATTTTTATCAACTGTTTGAGGGCCAAGAACGTCTACTTTCTTTTATTACTTTTTAAAATATATATATATATATTTTATTGATTTTTCACAGAGAGGAAGGGAAAGGGATAGAGAGTTAGAAACATCGATGGGAGAGAAACATCGATCAGCTGCCTCCTGCACACCTCCTACTGGGGATGTGCCTGCAGCCAAGGTACATGCCTTTGATCAGAATCAAACCTGGGTCCTTTCAGTCCCCAGGCTGATGCTCTATCCACTGAGCCAAACCTGTGAGGGCTTTTATTACCTTTTATGTCTGAGGGTCAAGTATAGAATAAAATATTAAATGTTCAATAGAGAAACAGGAAGAAAGCTGAGATAAGGAATATTTTCCCCTCCGATTCTTACATTTATGAACAGTGAACCCACCCTGCCAAACCATAAGAGTTCACCCCTTATGCTTTCCCAGTCTGCACAATTTAATTTCTGCCATTTTCAAAACTTGTTTGCCTAGGTTATGTCTTGTCTGCATCCAATTGGATTGCATGAGATTGTGAACCCTTGGAGGTTGAGACCTTGTCTATTTTCATTCATTTTGGAAAGAGTGAAGCTGGGACCAACTGCTTTACAACAAAATGAGTGATTGGAGTGAAAATTCAAGATGAAACGTCTCAAGCCCTTCCTGACAAAAATGGCTTGATTTGTCCAAGGCCCTCCCCAAATCAGAGCAGACAAAAGAGCACAATGTATGGCCCTCCAGAAGCCTAGACTCAAAGGAAAATGGAAATACTGAGATATGAAAGCATGCAGTCACTGTGGTTACAACTATGAAAAACACAGTTGCATGAGAGAGAGAACACTGGAAATGGGTACAGAGCTGTGTTGTGTGTTATTGCAAAGGGAAAAAAGGAGGTAGAGCTGTAAAAATCTATAAAATAACAGGATAATATGCTAATTAGACAGGACATCTCCCGGACGTCCTTCCTGAGGTAGCCAGGCCCAAGGGAAGCCAGCCCGGGTTCTGGGTGCCTGGGGGAGACCAAAAGGAAGCAGCATGGTCCTAGGTGCCCCGGCAACTGGAGGAGGGAAGCCTGGGTCCCAGGTGCCAGAGGGAAGCTGGTGCCGACAGCTGGGGGAAGGAAGGCCTGCTCTTGCATGAATTTTCATGCATCGGCCTTCTACTGCTTTATAATGTTGCTAACATGATACAGGGTTAAGGGAAATTTAGTGGCAGTTAGCATTTTCCTTGGGTCAGGAGATGAGTCTCTTGCACTCATAGGTCTCCTATTCTACGCTCTACAAAGAGCAGACACTAACAGTTATATTGACACTACCTAGTACCAGGCAACATATGGTCTGTTTCAATGACCATTTTATAAATGGATACCAAGAGGTTCTGCACACTGCCTGGGGCACACAGTGAATAAGAGCTGTGGCCAGAGTGGAACCCAGGCAGTGTTAGTCCAGTGGTCGGCAAACTCATTAGTCAACAGAGCCAAATATCAGTAGTACGATAAAATTTTCTTTTGAGAGCTGAAAACCGACTCCTGCGCATGGGCCACGAAGTTTCAATGGCACTGTACATGCACACCTGCATGTGGTATTTTGTGGAAGAGCCATATTTAAGGGACCAAAGAGCCGCATGTGGCTTGTGAGCCGCAGTTTGCCGACCACTATGTTAGTCCAAAGCCCTGCTCTTAACTCTTTTACTATGCAGCCTAGGTTTGGGGAAAGCTTTCTGTCTCTAGAACAAGAGTAGAAAACTCCTGAACTTTCTCTTTCCCCCCCAGCTCATGTTCAAGTCCCACAACTTAACTGTTTTGGGAGAGGACAATCCCATCTTCACCACTAATAAATTGTGTTTAATATTTAGCTTTGATTCTACTTCCTTCCTGGACACCATCTCTCTTAAGATCCCTCCTTGGACACCCCTTCCCTGACCATAAGTATAAAGGTGTTTTCAATGAAATAGATTTTTGAATACTGCCTCTCTCCATTCAGATGGCTGTGTTCCTTTGTGCCACAGCTTTAACCCACAAAGAGGCATCTCGTTGCTGTGCTGAGGGGCACCAGTTCCAGATTAACTCTTCCTATGTGTTGTCATGAGCTGAGGATCATTTTATATTTATCAAAGGACTTGCTTCTAAACTGACATCTGGGGAGAACATCCAAGATGGCGGCCTAGGCAGTCTCCTAAGCTGCCGCCTCATCAACAATTTAATTAATAAAACAACTAAAATCAAAAAGGACTTCACCAAAACGTCAGGAAAGCTGGCGGAGTGGAATAGCTACAACTAGAAAGAAAGAGAGAGGCTCACGGATCGGACTGGGAGCCGAAAAGCGCTGAGGTAGGAGACGCTCGCGCACGCGGCCGCCGAATACCTGCCTGGCGGGAGGGGAGGAATCCCCGATTGCACGGAACCCTTTCGGACTGTACTGAACCCAGCCCCGGCTGAAATTCCGTGGTCCCAGGCTCATACGGGTGGTCTGGACTGTAGAGAAAGGCACCCAGAGACTCAGAGACTCAGAGACTGGGAGACCGGGAGCCGCAGCCGGCAGGGTCTAAAGACTCGCGCGCGAGCAAGTACGCGCTGAGGTCTGACCGCCGCCCCTCCGGAGCGGAAGGAGTCAGAAGCTCCAGGTCTGACCACGGAGGCTGCCGCTGCCTCTATGTACAAGGTGGCGGCCTCTCCGTAGCGGAAGGAGTCAGAAGCTCCAGGTCTGACCACGGAGGCTGCCGCTGCCTCTATGTACAAGGTGGCGGCCTCTCTGTAGCGGAAGGAGTCAGAAGCTCCAGACTACAGAGACCAGCCCAAGTCCGGGTGAGCCCCTGCGGCACCCACGCTCTTGCTTGGGGAAACTGGGCCGGTCAGGCGGAAACTCAGGCGAGTGCACAAGGGCAGGGCAGAAGCCAAGACTGTCAGTTCAGCCCTGAGACTCCGCCCCATCCAAGCTGAGCAGAGGCTTCTGCAGTTTTTCAAGTCTGATCCTATAAGACTGTCTCCAATACAGAAGTTATCCCAGAGTAGACACAGCTGATACCCACATCCAATTGGCCTGAAGGTCAATTCACAACAATAGAGACTTAGCTACAACAAGGCTGTGCACGCAGTCCACAAAGGGGATCACAAAGAGTGTCTACCTCAGGTAACTGAGGAGGTTGATCCACTGTGCTATATAGGACACCAAACACACAAAGCCATCCTACCAACTCTGAAAAATAGTGATAATGCCGAGACAAGGAAATAGATCTCAAACAAAAGAGATGGAGGATATAGAGTTCAGAACTACGGTTCTAAGGTTATGCAACAATATTCTAGAAAAGCTCGATAAACTTCATGAGACCCAACTAAAAAGTATAGATAAACTGACTAAATTGGAAAATATTATGCAGAGATCCAACAGCAGAATGGAAGAACACAAGAATCAGGTCAAAGAGCCAAAAGACACTCCGCTGGAGAAGGAAGAAGAAAAGAGGATCCAGAAAGTTGAAGATAGTGTAAGGAGCCTCTGGGACAACTACAAGCGCACCAACATCAGAATTATGGGGGTGCCAGAAGAAGAGGGAGTGCAAAATACTGAAAACATATTTGAAGAAATAATATCAGAAAACTTCCCTCACCTGGTGAAAGAAATAGACTTACAAGTACAGGAAGCCTACAGAACCCCAAACAAGAGGAATCCAAAGAAAAATTCTTCTCGACACATCATCATCAATATGCCAAGGGTAAAAGACAAAAAGAGGATCTTACAAGCAGCAAGAGAAAAGCAGTTGGTTACCTATAAGGGAGCACCCATAAGACTATCAGCTGATTTCTCAACAGAAACCATGCAGGCCAGAAGGGAGTGGCAAGAAATATTCAAAGTGATGAATAGGGAGAACCTACAACCAAGATTACTGTATCCAGCAAAGTTATCATTCAGAATTGAAGGGCAGATAAAGAGCTTCACAGATAAGAAAAAGCTAAAGGAGTTCATCACCACCAAACCAGTATTATATGAAATGCTGAAAGGTATTACTTAAGAAGAGGAAGAAGGTCAAGTGAATTAAAAATCTCAGGAATAGAATAAACTGGTGAATATAATAGAATTAGGGGCAAAGAAAGGGAGTGGATAGATAATTATCAGGGTGAAGGGGTGTGGGGTGCAGAAAGAGACTGGATTAAAATTGTATAACCTATGGATGAGGACAATAGTGGGGGGAGGGGGTAAGGGCAGAGGGTGGGGTGGGAATAAGGTGGAAGGGAGCTATGGGGGAGAAAAAGGAGAAACAATTGTAATAATCTGAGCAATAAAAATTTATTTAAAAAAAAAAATAAAATAAAAAAAAAAAAAAAAAAAATAAACTGACATCTGAGGGGATAATTCCTGATATGGAAAATGGACTGATTTAACTAGAACTAAGTACTTCGCCCTGGTGTTCAAATCCACCTCATTTGTCACACATACATCTCAACTGCTCAGAGAGGGGAGATACTTTGCACGTTTGGACTCTTAATTATGTGATGTAGCAGGAAGTCAGATAAAAAGAGTGGACTGGCTCTGATATTCCCTTCAGGCTGATAACTCTGTGGCCTCTTTGGCATGGTACCCTGGTATCTCTCTTAGAATGACAGAATTGAAAGAATTTGAGAGAATGCTATGCATTGTGCGGAGCAGAGAGAAAAATTAGAAGTATGCAAATGTTAAATATATAAGCAAAAAGCTCCTAAACTACCACACCAGATTTGTGGTTTGTCATGTCTGTTTAGCTATTGAAATGGAAATGAAACCATGGAGTCTTGCCTTTGAGCATTCTAGTCTTCAGTCTTGGAGAACTAGGGTTAACGTTGAGATTCTGCACCATTCTATGTAAATATCTTGTAAAAGTTCCTAATTATAATAAATATGACTGCTGAAGTTTTCAGCAGTCATATTTATTATAGAATTCACAGATGTCTTAACACATTCCAGTATTAAGAAATAATCTTAATTGGATTTAATTGGATTATCTGTCAATGGATATGATAAAATGCTAAATGAAAACATTTTAAATTAATGATGTAGTTGGTTTTGGATGGACATATGGAGAAGCAAAAACAACTGAACAAATAAATAACCATACCAAAGTACCAAAACCTTTTAGGTTGAACTTCATAAAGCATAACTGCTTGTCAAACAATGACACTTAAATACATTTTTAAAAGAATTATGTGTATTTACCTGATACACAAGAGTGTTATTAATTTTAAATGTGATCTGGGGCTAAGTTAATTATTTCTTCTGAGACGATGCAATTGCTTCTCTAGTTAATACAATTAACTTCACATCAGGCATCCAGGCATTAACATTGGAGATTCAATTACACAACTTCATTTTCACTGCTCTTTCTGTGGCAGCCCAGGAGGCAATATCTGGATTCCCTACTCATGTGGCCAGAAAGCCAGTTTCCACAGACCATATCTGAGAAAGTGCTGAGAACAGAGCTGGGCTGTCAGGGAAATCTGCTGCTATTTGAAGAATTGTGCTTTAATTCACGATAAATTAACAACAGAAGACCTTACTATAAAGGTATTAAAATTTGTGTGTGAGAGTAAAATTCTAAAGAGTGTTTTGTTTTTTTCTAGGAGCCAGTAGATACATAGTTAAATGCAATGGTCTGGAGAATAAATCCCCATTTCATTAAATAATAAGAAAAATAACTATAATGCCAACAAGAAAAATAATAGTACTTATCACTGAGTATTAGTTGTATCCTGCACTGACCCAAGCACTTATATACATTAACTCAATCCTCACATCAATCTTTGAAGTAGATACTATTATTATCTCCAGTGTTTAGATGAAGACGCTGAGCTAGCTACAGAGAAGACTTAATTAAGGTCATGTAACTCATAAAGATTAAAACCAGGCAATCTGTCTCCAGAAATCTTGCTCTTAAATTCAGTGCCACACTGCCTCAATAACCACAAAAATATAATGGTTTGATGCTTAATCAGATGTTTGAGTCCACATGAGCACAGGATAGATGATAAAGTTTCCCTTTGCATTTAACTGTTCTTTCATTCTTCTATTCTGTTACCTAGTTGTTTCTAATCACAATAGCAATCACGGGTCAACTTAGAAAGTACAGAAGAATACAAATATGGAAAATCACCCATTAATCCATCACTATTTCAGTTTCACATGGGTAGGTAGACAGACAGGTAGATAGAGAGATATATACAGATATACTAGAGATGTAGAGATAAATCAATAGATAGAGGCATAAACAAGGCTCCATAAGAACAGTATCTTTGTCTAGTTTATTTATTGTGGTATTTCAAGTTCCTAGTACAATGCTTAGCACAGGGTGGGGCTCAATAATATTTGTTGAATGAACATAAATAATTCACTTACTCCAAAAATATTTATTGAGAGGCTTCTCTTGCCAGCCACTGCTCTGGGCAGAAGAGCTACAGCAGGGATAAATAGAGGTCCCTGTTCTCATGGAGTTTATATGCCATTAACAAGTGACTGACAATAAACAAATTACATATATTTGTGTTTACATGTGTATATATATCATGCATACTCATACATACAAACATACATATCAAACAGTGGTAATGTTAGATGCTGATAAGCTTCACAAAGGAAAATAAAGCAGGATGGGGGATGAGGAGGATGGGGTAGGGTGGGGGTCTATGTGAAATAGGGAGCTTGTGAGGACATCATTGAGAATGTGCCATTTGGGATGAGACCTGAAATTGGTCAAAGGGGAGCCAAGTGGATGTCTGGGGAGGAGCAGGCAGGAAGATGCAAGTGCAAAGGCTCTAGAGTAGCAGTGGGCTTGGTCTGTTTGAGGAACATCTAGGAGCCCCATGTGGCAAGAATAGAGTGAACAGAGGTGGCAAGGATGATGAGGGCCAGAAAGTATAGGGGCTGGGAAGTCAGATCATGTAGGGCTTTGTTGGACCACTGTGAGGGCTTTGGTTTTGACTCTGAGTGGGTGGAGAGTCAGAGTCACTGGAAGGTTCTGTACAGAGCAGTGACATGAAATGGCCTAGGGTTTCAAAGGATTCCTCTGGCTGCTGTGTTGCCTGTAGGCTATTCAAAGACAGCAGGCAGAAGTAAGACCAGGTAGGAGGCCATGGCAATGACCTATGAGAGGAAAGAAGGCCTCAGTTAGATGATAGCAGTAGAAGAGGTGAGAAAAAGTTGAAATTTGGGTTTGTTTTAAAGGAAGAGCCAATAGAATTTGCTGACTGATTAGATGTGGCACAAGAGAAAAAAATAAGAGTCAATAATGACTCCAAAGTTTTGACTTCATGACCTGAAGGATGGAGGAAGTTAACAGTTATTAATTGAGGAGACAGGGGATGCGGGAGGAGGGGCTGGTTAGGTGGAGGTGGGGAATATCAGAAGTTCAGTTTAGGATATGCATAGTTTGAGGTAGGATACAAACTTGGATTTCTCAGAGCTTTTGGTATCGCACCACCATTTCCTAACATTTCCATTTTCAATTTTCTCAAACTGTGACATATCTATGGAACATTTATTACAGTAAAATATTGTTTAAGTATCTCAGGATATTGTGCAAAAATAGAATTTATGACCCAATCTGTGTATTGCATAACATGGTGATGTGCAATTTTTATCCAATCTGATAATTTGCAGATGACACAAATTTATAGAATGATGTATACACACCATGGTGATCATTTCCTCAGTGCCACATAAGAAAATCATTTTTTCTTTTTCTGGTGTCCTTGCTCACTTTTGTTCTCTTGGATCCTGGTTGAAGGTCACTGACTTTTCGTATCCGAAGCAATAGGAGCCCACTGACCTAAATTGATGAGCTGGAAGAAAATCATTGCTTATTCAATGGGGATTCACCTTTTGAAATCCCTTAAAAACCAAAGGCAATAGCTTATAGGAGAGGGTGGACAAAGTGCAAGGTTATTAAAAATTCTCTTAGAGTCAGGAAGCTTGGCTTCTGATGTCCTTTCTAAGCCATAGCCTGCAATACTATAGAGTGCTGGCGAGGGAGCTGAGGAGAGGAGAAACAAGCAAATAATATGGAAAAAGTCATGAGTTCATAAAGAAAAGCAAGTTGAGTGACCACTGGCAGAATTTATATATTTTTCTTCTGCAGTGGGTGGGGGATGAGACATTCATTTTTAATGCCCCATGATTCAAACAATCCAATTTGAAAGGAGATCTGCAGGAAATATATATTCATTCCTTTTCAGAATAACTGGAATGGTACTGCTGATAGGCACATTCATATGAAATGAGTCCAAGATTTATGTATTTCAAAATAAATATTTTTTTGACAAATTATACGAGACATTTTCTATTTTGAGCACTGCAGGATATGCTGCCCTTAAATACTCACATGTTATGCATAGCGGTATATAATTTTTTGTTGATAAACTTTATGAGTCTCTAGTCTAAACAATAATAAATTCTACTCTTTTTTGAGGACTTTTCACCCACCAGATTCCCTGAGAGATGCTTTAAATACTATCTCATTTTAAATATAATAATCGAGGCTCTGAGGGTTCAAAACCAAATCCCCCAAATACCACTGTAGGCGAATATAAAAAAAACTTGTGGAATATTCCCAAACAAAAATTTGATTATGGACATAAATTTACTCAATGATATTTCAAGTTTTTAATTGAGTGAATCTGATTTGACTGTATATTTGTACTAAAAAAAATCAAATTTGCTACAGCATTTTAATGAACAAGGAGCTTTAAGGCAGGTCAACATATGCAGGGCTAATTGTTTTGCAAGAAGGGAAGTGAGGCATTGGCCATGAAGGAGTAGGCTGGTGAGGCAATGTGGACATCTCCTTTACCTCCCAGAGAGTTTTCAAGGGACACTGCATTATTGCTGTGAGACTGAGTTAGAATCTAAGAACTCATTTTAATGCTGGCAACTTATATGAATAAAAATACTAGATTTCTCTGTGATAATGCTTTCTGTATAAAATATTTAGTTTTTCCATTCTGCAAGTGTTTCATTAAAAATAATGGTACAAGTGGGACTTACTCTTAAAAATCTTAAATTTTACTGCAGAATTCATTTATATGATTCATTTTTAATCTTTTAGAATGAAACATAAGTTCCCTATAAATAGGTCTAACATCTAACTGACACTGAGATACCAATTGACTTCCTTTCAAATGCGTTATTACAAGGCAGCCAATTAGGAATGCTTTCAATCCTTCCTTCCTCTGGCACTATAAATGGATAATAACCAGACTTAAAGGCCAAGTTCTTGAATCTTTCATTTGGAAATTGTGTGTGAGCTAGTATTCTTCTTCCAGTCTCTCTCAGGTTTTGGTGGTTGGAAATTTGAATACAAAAGATGTCGAGTAAAAAAAAACAAAGCAAAAAAAACACAAAAAAACAAAAAAACCATCAACAAAATGAAACTATATAGGAGAATGTATTTATCAATGATACATCTGATAAGAGGTTAATTTCCAAAATATATAAATAACTCATACACCTTAACAGAAAGAAGACAAACAATCCAATTAAAAAATGGGCAGAGGACCTAAATAGATCCTTCTCCAAAGTGGACATACAGATGGCCAAAAGACAGATGGAAAAAAAAATGCTCAAAGTCACTAATCATAAGAGAGATGCAAGTTAAAACAATAATGAGGTACCACCTCTTTGGCTACCATCAACAAATGACAAGTGCTGGCAAGGTATGTGGAGAAAAGGTAACCCTAGTACACTGCTGGTGGGAATGCAGACTGGTGCAGCCACTATGGAAAACAGTATGAAGTTCCCTAAAAAAATTAAATATGGAACTGTGACTTGACCCAATGATCTCACTTCTAGGAATATATTCTAAGGATCTTGAAACACCAATAAGAAAGAATACATGCATCCCTATGTTCATAGCAGCACTATTTATAACAGCTAAAATCTATAAATAGCCCAAGTGCCCAGCAGTAGATGAGTAAATTAAAAAGATGTGGTACATTTACACCATGGAATACTATACAGCCACAAAAAGGCAGGATTGCTTACCCTTTGAGATAGCATGGAGGGACCTGCAAAGTGATATGCAAAGTGAAATGAGCCAGAGAAGGACAAGTATCCCATGATCTCACTTATATGTGGAATCTAATTAACAAAATAAACTGACGAACAAAACAAATCAAGAGATATAGAAGCATGGAACAGACTGAGGAATCTCAGAGGGAAGGTTGGGGTGGGGGAGAGATTAACCAAAGAACATATATACATATATGCACAGACAATAATAGTGCGGTGAAGGCCTAGGGTGGGGTAGGGAAGGGACATCTGTAATACTTTCAACAACAAAGATAAACTTAAAAATGATGTTGAGTCAAAGTAGGCACATCACAAGTTGTAATGCTTCTATTTTTCTGGAGCTAAATAAGGATGGATATTGAACCGGATATTAAATATTTGGTTGAATAACCTCTTCTTGCCTCACTGACAGTGGTCATTTTTAGAAGGTACATGGGAAGGATATGCCTAGTTAAACAGAATTGGTGACGCTATCTCAACTCTCCCGCAGAGACTTATACTGAGATGTAACATTTGGCAAAGTCAGGGAGTAGGAATAATGGGCCATCTTTATTCTATCTTTGGGATTTCATTCCAATGTTCCTTGAGTTTCATCCCCTGCCTTCTTTCACTGCATCTTAAGAGTAATTGTGTGTTTTTATAAACTTACTGTGCTTGGGCCAGGTGATTTGAGGCTTAAATGTTTTAAAAGCTACAATGGCAACACCTCCCTGGTAGGCATCCTCTCATATCCCCCAGTGATCCCTACTTCCCAGTAATTACACCTTGTATAATCTCCTCCCTTTGAGTGTGGGCTGGACTCAGTGACTCACTTCTAACAAATATGATATGACAAAAGTGATGGGATATCACTTCTAAGTGTAGGCTACAAAACAACCATGGTCTCCTTCTTTCCTCTCTTGCTTTCTTGCTTGCTGATTCTAATGGGAGCCAGCCTCCATACTGAGCTGCCCACAGAGAGGTCCATATAGTAGGGAGCCAAGGAAGGCCTCCTCCCACGCCCCGGCCACAGCCAGGGAGAAACCATCATGTGCTGGAGCCTGCCAGCAGTAAGATGAGTGAGTATGGAAGTGAAACTTCCCCCAGTTGGGCCTTCAGATGACTGCTGCCCAGCCCAACACTTGTCAGTCAGCTCACAAGATGTCCTGAGCTAGAGGACCCAGCTGAGCCACATCTGGATGCCTGATCCCCAGAAACTTGGAGAAAATAAATATGCTCGTAAGCCACTGAATGTTGTAGTAATTTGCCACACAGCCATAGACACTAAGATAGCCTATAACACATGATAATAATAACCAGGGTCTGGGTCTGATTCATCCTTGTATGATAGGCGCCCAGCCTGCTGCCTGACACATAACAGAAGCTCAAAAACGTTTTGAGAAAGGGACAGAGAACAGGAAAGGGGAAGGGAAGGGAGAAAAGTAGGCATCTGTGAAGGAATAGCAACTCAAACTGATGGAAAGCTGAAGATCGACAGCTTGACTGCCTGAAGAACAGTCACTCATTTGATAAATTTTACCTCCATCTCTAATGAGCTTTATATTTGGTGAACAGAGTTCTCCCCTGGGGCATGCACTGAAATCATCTCAGGATCTTCTGTCAAACATGTGAGTGGGGGAATGCGAGACCCACTACATCTCAGCCCTGAGCCCAGGCATCTGTGCTGCCCGGGCAGAGTACCCTGACCTGACCAATGGCATAAAGGCAGGCCACAGCCTGGCTTGGTGGCCTGTAGCCAAACCCACTGCCATGGCTGTGAGGTGCCGGTGGGGAAGCCCTGGGGCAGAGTGGAGACCGAGCAGCAGCAGGAAGGGACCAGTGGGAGAGCCCTGGCAGCTACGACTCTCCCTGCTCAGGTCTGGCTCAAGTCTTATGCCTGGGGGTGTCTGTTCCCCCCTTCAGGCTGCTCACCTAGGGCCCGGCAGCCAGGAGCGCCAAAGGAACATGGAAAAAACTGACCTGTTGAGTGTGACCCTGAGGGCAGAATCTGAGTGACTCGTGGATATTACCACCTGGAAGCTTGGTAAAGAGGAGACTGACATCACATAAGGGGCTTGTTCCAGGGTCTGGTGCAGCCCCTGCCACTAAAGTGTCTGATGCTGTAGAAAGGTCTGAGCTGGGTGAATACTCGGGTGGATGAACTATGCGTAGACATGAGATTATGACATATTCAGGGAAGTATCTTTCTCTCATATTTCCTGATCCCTCAACCCCCTCCCCCATGGCCATCCCTTTGAGAAGCTGCAGTATTCATCGTCTTGGAGTGACTGTGACACCGTGAAATGCAGATGCTCAACTTCAGAGGAGAAGAGAAAGGAGTCTGAGCATAAATGACCAGTCTGGAAGGGTCTGTGATCAGGCAGACCCAGATCCTCCCAGCCGGTGGACAACCACAGCCTGAGAGGGAAGGAGGAGAGCCAGACACGGATGGGAATCCTCCGAGAGGCGTTGTTGGCAGATACCCTGGATAGGTCGAGGGACAGCGAGTCTGAGGGCAGAAGGGTGGCCCAGGAGGGCAGCAATGCCCCCCCAGCTCCCAGCCCCAGGTCCCTGAGCCTCACTGGATTTGAGCTGAAGTGGCTGAGGAGGACGCCTGTGCAGATGAGCCCGCGCCGGCTCCACAGAGTTCCCTGTGGCCCGGTGCAGTGCAAGGAGCCGCCCTGGGCTACAGAGAGCCGCGGGCAGCCTAAACAGGACCCTGTGGTGGGACAGGCTGGGTGGGACCTGCATGGATGGGGACTTGAGGCTGAAGAGGAGGGGAAAGCCCAGCCCACACGGCCCTGGCACTGAGCCAGTCCCCCAGGACAGAAGCCCGTGACCAGAAGTGCAGGGAGACCCTGAATTGTCTATACCCACAAGAATGAAGACCAAAACAAATACGGTGAATCTCAGATCCAGAGAGGAAAAGAATGGTTCAGATTATATACAGCTCAGGAGATGGGGGGGGAGCACTCTTACCCACCTCAGAGCCACCCAGGTCAGCAGGGCAGATTAGAGGAGTTACAGAGTAAGGGGGGAACCCCCCCCCTTGAAACGAGCTGGAAGAAACTGCGAGTCCAGACGTTTGTCCTACCAGCTGAACCCCAAATGAGGATTAAAAAGTAAGAGGAAACCAGGCGGCAGTGAACAATAGGACACATTAAGGGCTAAATTGGAGATAAACAGGGGTTTGATTAACGTCAGGTGGCTGCTGAGAGATTGGATGGCGCCCAGCACAGGCAGGCGGCAAGGAGAGCCGGCATCTGTTCCTGCGTCTCCATCACCTGCCTCTTCCTCAGAAGCCCACGCACTCCCGTGACGCAGAGCCTTCCTTCATCGCAGAGCTGTCTGCTCAGCCCCGACTCTTCTTTGTGGTAGCATTCTGTTTGCTTTCTTGGCTTACCTTCCCCAACTCACAAGGTAAGCTCAGTGCTGCCAACTCGGAGGATAACAAGAGCATGGTTGTGTCTGCTCTGAGATCTCCTGAAGAATGTCAAAGATTTTTCCTACGAGAGCTCCCAGATTAGCTCAGGTTTTTATTTCCTTTCCATTCTGGATGGTTAGAAGTATGGTATTCCCCCTACCGAAGGCCTGTTGATCTGTTTGTTGGATCCCATATCGTCTTTGGCACCTGGGCATATATCTCTCGCAGAACTTTCAACACACAGCGAACCAGCTGCGGAGTCCCTGTCCCACTCCCCAGCTCCGGGGACAGAGGCCCCTCTGTCAACACCGCCCACTGCCTCCCCGAGGGCCAGGGACCGGCAAGCACCAGGAATTCTCTCATCCAACCAGGGCTCATGGAATTAAAAAAAAATTTTTTTATTGTTTAAAGTATTACATGTAGTAATACATATATCTACTTTTTTTTCTTCTCCTCCTCCCACCCCCCACCCCCCACCCCCACTGACCTTCCCCCAGCCTCCCTCATGGAATTTTTTAGTGGAATTTGTCATACTACATATATAATGTTTTCCTGGAAATTTTGATGTAACATATATCTTCACGGGCATCCTAACTTCTGAAAGGCTTTATTTTCATTTCCTGTTCATCTTCAGGAGGCAATCACTACAATGTAATTCAGAATTCCAGGTTTCCTCATTCCACCTTCTCATGTGAATGCTCTTTAAACAAAAATCTATGCATTAAGAACACTTCTTTCCCAAGAAGAATTTTTCCCATGAAGAAAATCACCTTCCCTAACTGACTTATTTGATGGATTCAGCTTTTGACCTCACTTATTTAGAAATTAAGATAAAACAAAATCACTTGCACTCAGGTGTGCTCAGCACTGATCCAAAGTTTAATTTTTGTCCACTAAGGATTTTCAGAATAAAATGATGGCAGACACAGGTAACAATGACATAAAAATGACAAGATAAGCATCCAAATGCCAGTACATGTAAAACAGAACATTGAGCTTGGCATTTTGGGGGGAAAAATGCCTCTAGTAATGAAATAAAGAGTTCAAGAGTTGCATGACTAAGCAGTAGTTTCATACCTTTCTGTGCCTCAGTTTCCTCATCTGTGTATGGGGAAAATATCACCTACCTCATAGAGTTGCTGGGTTATTGCAAAGTTTAAATGAGTAAGCAGGTAAGTGCTCAGAGCAATGTCTGACCTATAGAGTGCTTAATACATGTCAGCAGTGTCATTGTCACCATCATTTTTCACCATACTGTCATCAGTATCTCCATAACTATCATTATCACCATACCATGCTTATGTAAGGGCTGAAAACTTAATGCTTCCTCCATAGGGCTAGGAAGGTAACAGAAACGAGAAAGGCAGCCAGGTATGCAATAAAGAGTGATGGAGATTGGGGCTATTTACAAAATGCATGCTTGTGTAGTATAAATAATATAATTAAAAAATTCAAAATCACTATGCTGGCCAAAACAAATCAGATCTTAAGTCTGGGTTCCTTTTTATCAGATGCCAGTTTATGACCTGTGGTGTGATATAACTGACAATATCCTCAACAACATCTTTATTGTAAACAGCAGGATGAGTTCTCCTTGGATGGTTTTTCATAATGTGCTTCAGTAGACTGATGGTATCATCTAATAAGAACCATTCTGCCTTTAGTCAGGGCATCATAATAGAATCAGAGTCCTGGCTTAGTCCAGAGGGAGTTTGGAAGATCCAGAAGTATGGAAAGGCCCTTCATAAATACTATCTTTTAAGCCTCAGAGGAGGCTCCATCCTAGATACATGCTTTGTAGGGAATCACATCCATTCCCATGGATTCAGTCATAATACTGCATGCATGTTAATGACTCCCAACATTATTTCTTCTGGGCGATGAGAGCTCTCCTCGGAGTTCAGACACAAGTATATAACTGTCTGTCTTTGGAGATTTTGCAAACCTTAATGGAAGTCTTAATTTCCCCCCCAAAACCTGTTCCTCAGCTCAGTAAATGATACCACCATCCCTTCAATGACTCAAACCAGAAAGCAGAGAGACTTTGTCTCAGTTTCTTATGCCCAATTCACGAGCAAGAAATATTAGTTCCATCTCTAATGTATATCTGAAGTCTAACTACCCCAAATCTCTGCTGCTGCCACCCTAACCTGACCACAGGACTGCCATAATAGCACCTTGTGATTCTTGGACTGCACCCCTCCAAGCCATTCTCCCAAGCTAAGTTCTTTCCCAACGCATGGCCTTTGCAAATGTTGTTCCCACTCTCTCAATGCTTTTCTACCCACCCTTAACTATCTCCTTATTTTTATTTCTCAGTTAAAATGCCACAACTTCAAAGAGCCCACCCTGATCACTCTATCTTAAAAACAGGTATCCTCTTGTGACTTATCTTGACACCTGTTTTTTTCTTTTATAGATCTTATTAGTTCTTACATTCTTTTTTTTAATGTCCCACTCTCCCTCTCTCCCCAATGTCTAGAACAATATCTGATGCTTGGTAGGTGAAAAGTCCATATATGTTACTTAAATAAAAAAATGAATGAAGAAGGGACAGAATTCTCCTAACTGATCCGTCTGTTTCCTATTCCATTAACTCTGCCCTGTTTGATCCATGCCGCACACTTTTTGAGAATTTCCCATGGAAATCTCACAGAAGCACCAAGGTAATTTAAAGTAACAAAGATGTGACTTGTGAGAAAATTTAAAGGTCACAATTTTGAAGAGCTAGAAAATTGTGTTAGGAAGAAAAATACCACTCAGAAATGATAGAGAAGCTCTCTCATTAGTTGTTATGTGAATCCAGATTCTTTATGGTTTGTTTTGACTAACCTTACTTGGGCAATAAAATGCTATAATGAATACACCTCTGTATATAATGTGTTCACTGGTGAATGAGTTTCTTATAATATGAAAACCCAACAAGCCCAATCCTACTGATTCTCTAGCTCCTTCGGATGAATCAGGCTCTCATTGATGACAGACCAGTGGGAGACAGAGGTGTCTTTTCAGAGTCTTAAGAAGCCTGCAGAGAGCTCAGGCCCAGAACTGTGACCTTTTCTTCAAACAGCAAGCCACAGTGCCCATACACCTGTCAGAGCTGACTCCCAGGGGCAGAAAACTACATTTGCAGCTGAGTTCAGTGTGACCCGTGATCTCATTTCCCCGGGGACTATTTCAGTGCAGGGTGCTCTGGTCTTCTTGTAGCTACCGTTTCCTTTGTTGTATTCGAAATATGAAATCATACATTTTACCTGGTACTTGAAGCTAAACTTTAAAATAATTTTCTTTGTCTTTTAAACTTAACAAAATTTGTGTTACTTTTTTTTTTAACCTTATGAGTAAAACATTAACTATTACATGTTTCCTATTTCAGGATTATTTTTCTTTAAATATTTATGCCACATAGACTCTGAAAAGAAAATATCATTTAGGTTCTCTCTCCTTCTGTTTCTCCTTTCCTCCCTTCCTCCCTCTGTCCTTTGAATATCTTCTTTTAAAATATATTTTATTGATTTTTTCTTTACATAGAGGAAGAGAGAGGGATTAAGAGTTAGAAGCATTGATGAGAGAGAAACATCGATCAGCTGCCTCTTGCACACCCCCTACTGGGGATGTGCCCGCAACCAAGGTACATGCCCTTTACCGGGAATCGAACCCAGGACCCTTCAGTCTACAGGCTGAAGCTCTATCCACTGAGCCAAACCGGTTTTGGCCTTTGAATATCTTAGTAAGAGGGCTTAGTTTATTCTATCACTCATAAGTTTTTAGACAGTAGCATGGATACAAGAACAGAACTAGGTAGGCAAAAATGTCTGAAAATCACCTTCTGAATTAATATAAGGTATATAACTGGAAAAATAATATTTCATAATATTGATCAACTTCTGTAATTTTCCTGTACACCTTCATATTTGAATACTTACTTTTTGGTGCTCACCATAGCTAGCATTGGATGATCACTTATAAATAAGATAACTTGTACACATTTCATTGAATCCTCACACTAACCCTGAAGCTTACTGTATCTGCTTTTTAGGAAGAAAAAAATGATGCTTAGTGAGATTTTTCCTGATTATAGAGCACTGAAGAGACGATGTCATGATTGGGGCTGAAATCTTGATCAAGGACAAATTCTTTGCCTTTTTCCACCAGGCCCACTCTTCTTAGTGAAGTGTAGCTGCTTTACATTCATTTGGAGAGATGATGTTCCTGCCCATTAACTTCTTCATGGACTTTCATGTGACCATAACTCATCAGGGACCATATCTATCAGTGCTTCATACACTACCTATTAAATTATGTCCTCCAAGTCTCTTTCCTACCAGTTCAAAAATAACGAAATTAGAGCTTCACTGTAGTTGATCTGTTATTTCCCTTCTGCTTTCAGAGCTTTTCGCTAGGAACTCCTCCGGAGCATATAATTAACTACATCAACGTGGAAAATGTATGTATCAGACCATGACAGCCCCAAATTCATTGCTGTTATTTCAGGTAGGCTGAGTGCTTATTGTTCATTTAATTTAAGATCACACCCAGCCATTTGTTCCTTCAGAACAATTAGATGGCTCCAAAAATTAAGCTTAACCCAATTTGATTTGTTTAAATTGAGGTAGCCCTACTGAGAGATTCTGTTCAGATGCATAGGAGCATACATCCTCATAAATTTATTTTCCTTCCTCTGTCTTTTTTCCTTTACTTCTTTCATGGAAAGGCTGGAATTGATCATTATTATTCTCTTTGTTTCTAGTTCAAATTAGGGTTGGTAAAAAATATTCCTACCCTGTACTTATAAATCAGTTAGTAAAGAGTTCCTGCCTCAAGCCCTCCCCAATACCCCAACCACCACAGTGCCAGACACTAACCTGTCTCTCTATCTGTTCCCACTATTCAGCAATTAATGGTTAAAGCCTTGATTCAGCAGGAGGGCCAGCTTCTCAACCCTGCTTCTAACAGTTTGTTCCAGCAATATGTCACCATACAACTTTTCACATTCCCATCACCTGAGTCCAGAAATCTCAAAGAGAACATGCTCAGACTACAACATTTTTATTTGTTAAGTCATGATAAATGTTTGAACAAAGGCAACACCATGCCACAAATCCTGCTTTCAACTCAAGTTTCATAACTTCAAGTCCCAGGATTCCTCAGTTTTAGTAAACTTGCATGTTTCCCCTTGTGTTAAGATTACACTTGAAAAAAGGATATTTCATTTAAAATAATATGATAAACTTCAAAAAGTAACCAATTTAGAAAGTGACTTTAAAACTGGTACACTTATTTCTAAAACATCAATCTATTTCTTTAGCTTTCAAACAAACTTCATTAGTGTAGCAATTAAACTATTTTTCCCTTTTGTCACTAGGAAAAGGAGAATTGCAAAGCTTTCAGAATCTGATCCACTGTCCACTGAACATAGCATGCAATTCAAGTACAAATGGATAAAATATATTCTGCTATCTATCTACCTACCTACCTATCTACTAGAGGCCAGATGCATGAAATTCATGCACATTGGCGGGGAGGGGGGGTTCCCCCTCAGCCCAGCTTGCACCCTCTCCAATCTGGGGGATGTCCAAACCCTTGGAGAATGTCCAACCCCATGGGGGATGTCCGACTGCTGGTATAGGCCCAATCCCAGGGATCGGGCCTCTACCGGCAGTTAAATATCCCTCTCATAATCTGAGACCCCTGGGTCCTAATTACCTGCCTGCCTACCTGGTTGCTCCTAACTCCTCCCCCCCCCCTCAAGCCTGGTCACCCCTTACTGCCCCCTCTGCTGGCCGGGTCTCTCCCAACTGTCCCCTCCCTTGCTGACCTAGTTGCCCCACTAAGCCTGCTTGTTTAGTCATTTGGTTGTCCCAAATTACCCCCCTGCCAGCCTGGTTGCCCCACACAGCCTGTTGTTCAGTTATTTGGTTTTCCCAAACTAACACCCCTGCCAGCCTGGTTGCCCCACACACCCTGCTGTTCAGTTATTTGGTTGTCCCAAATTAACCTCCTGCCAGCCTGGTTGAAGGAAGCCATCTTTGTGAGGGTGTGAGGGTCAATTTGCATATTACCTCTGTATTATATAGGTTTTATTTATTTATTTATACTTCTCATTCTAGAAGATATTTTAGGTAGCTTATTTTTTATTAGTATGAAGGAGAATGCCTAGAAACAACTTAATTTTAGTTGGTCTAGCCTGCTTAGAATGTGACCTCTAGGAAGAAGGGGCCATATTAATACTTCTGGAGAACCATGCATACACTAGGGCAGTGGTCGGCAAACTCAGTCAACAGAGCCAAATATCAATAGTACAACAATTGAAATTTCTTTTGAGAGCCAAATTTTTTAAACTTAAACTTCTAACGCCACTTCTTCAAAATAGGCTTGCCCAGGCCGTGGTATTTTGCGGAAGAGCGACATTCAAGGGGCCAAAGAGCCGCATGTGCTCCCTAGCTGCAGTTTGCCTACCATGGTTCTAGTGCATGCTCAAGAAGTAGAGTCTCCATTTCATCATGGAGAATAGAGAATATTTGGTGGTAACCAGCAAAATTAGGCATGAAAAGCAAAAATTTAGACCAAAAAAAACCAAAAAACTGCTTGTTTAATATCCAATAGTTGTATGAACTTGTAAGTTTTATTTATCATTTAATGACCCATAGCACATCTTTCTGTTCCTGAGTCTCACCGTCTGGGTCTAGAATTAGAAGAGAATAGAGAACCCAACCTGGAAATAAGACGTTATGGGCTCTCAAAGCCTCAGTGCATGAATGTGCAACCTGATACTGTTTTTTTCTATACTATTCTCTCAATTTATTTCTTTTATCTTTATCTTTAATTTTTATTTACTGATTGATTTTTAGAGAAAAAGAGAAGAAGAGGGGGGAGAGGAAGAGAGATACATGGATTTGCTGTTCTACTTATTTATGCATTCATTGGTTGCTTCTTGTATGTGCTCTGACCAGTGATTGAACCTGCAATCTTAGAGTACCGGGACGACACTCTGACCAACTGGGCCTCTTTTATCTTTATTTTTATCTGTAAGCTAGTATTTCTCCAAGTATAGTCCATGAATAGCTTAGAATCACCCAAAATCAGCCCACATGGACTAAAGCAAAATCTTTGGGATTAGAACCCTATTATCTAGTATAAAATGGGCCCTCCAGTTCAGGTCCACTGTCCCAGTCTTAGTAAAGATTTGCTTAAATATTCCTATCTTCTTAACTATGCTGCTAAGCCATTTGTAGGTATACCTGTGTTTCTCTACAAGGCAAGAATGTTAAGAGGGAGAACCTAGTATAAGACCTTCCTGTAGGGCTGAGCACTCAATGGCAGCTAGTGAAAGCTTCCAGAAAGAGAAAGTGGGTCTTATCTTGGCAGAGCAGTAGAGAACAGAGAAGAAATATGGCTGGGAAGCCAACCAGTCCTTCTCTACAAGGTGAAATTTCCCTCATTTTCCAACCTTAGAGTACAGAGTTTGATGTGATAAAGGGAAAGGGCCCTTTTCTTTACAATCCTAATGTTATTTGTGGTTCAAATAAATAGCCACTGTAAGAAGTTAACCAGAAAGAGCTTAACTCAAGTAACAATGATATAGATCTCTTTAATAAACAGGAGTTTTGGATGGGTATCTTCAGGCCATTCTAGGAATAGGAGTCTGATTATCTATCAAAGATCAGATGGATTCAAGACATAACAGTGCTAGCAAATTATTGAGTAGGAAAGTAATAATGTAGTATCGCAGCAAGGGCATCAACTGTTTTAAAAAAAAATCAAGAAGGAGCTGAATATATCAAAACAGATCTTTATACTCCAGGAAGAAGAGGCAGTGTACATTTTTCCACTTAGAAGTTACTTGTTTTCTTTGACTTCTTGGTATTTCTTGATTCATATATTTAAGTAAATTAGCTGTTACCATGTTACTACAAATAAGTAGCCTTTTTGTATGTTCACTGGTGATTGTTTCCTGAGCTTATTAAATCCTCCTATTCTAAAGATACTTGTGCCCAAGCCACAGTGCTTTTGATGCCATCAGAACCAGCATCAAAGTCAATCAGCCACGGGAACCAAGAAGGGATGGTCTCAACTAGAGCAAAAAACCAACTGGTGCCTACCAAGCAAGCCCCACGCCCTACTGCAAACTGAGGATGCCAAAGGACGCTGCCCTCGGAGGCCAATGTGCTGGATGAAGCTTCTCTTTGAGGAAAGATGGCTGTACCCTCCCCTCTGACCCCAGGTCTCTGGGTAGACTTCATGGGGTCATCTTAAACTCCCACGTGGCTCCTCGGCTGCTTTTAGCCATCACATAGGGGATCTGTGGCCAGAAGCTGGTCTGATCTAAGACCTATAGATGATAGGCCAGCAGCATTGACATCATCTGGGAGTTAGTTAGAAATTCAGAATCTGGGCCTCTTCCCAGATCTACTGAACCAGCACCTGCATTTTAATAAAATCCTCATGTGATTCGTGTGCATGTTAAAGTTTAAAGAAGATGTTTCAAAGCAGCACCAGCTAGGGAGCTCTGTATTTGGAATTCACGTTACGCAGGAAGATCTAAGTTCACAGCCTAGAAGGGAGAGTTGAGTGAGGGGGTGGAGGTACAGAGGCTAATACAATTCTTTATCATAATGAAGGGGTCTGTGCAGATTATGTTGCAGGTAAGAGTTTTCTTCCTTAATGTGCATGCAAACTGCACCAACTCTGCTAACTCATGGTTTGTCTATGAGGGAAGTCTCTCTGTGTCTCATTGTATGGTGGCCATCCATGTGATCAGGGAGAATTCTCCATGTGCACCTCAGGAACAGTTCCTTTCAAGGCGCATGAGTTCATACACTGGGCTCCTAGTGTTTTATAAAAGGTTCAGGTTATAAAATTTCAAATAACAGATGAAATGCTGACAGTGGGAAATAAACAAACAAACAAAACAGTGGCTCTTCCCTGAGGTATCTTCGTGTTAGCTGAAAGTGACATGTTCCAAAGCCTGGAAATCCTAACTCAATTATCCCTTCCCTGGAGGCCCAGAAAATGTCTGGATATTTAACAAATAATTTTGAGGCTGTGCTTTGTACTAGGCAATGTGCTCGAAGTGAATAGAGCTGTAGCCTCAACTTCAAGGAACTCACAGTCGAGGGAAAACCAGACTCGTATGTGAATAATTAAACACAGTGGGAGGATAATGCAGACAGTAAGTGTTGTAATTGATGTGTGTATAAAACAAAACAGTGATTCAAAGCCACTGACCTTGGATAGAGGCAGAGGTAAAGGCAAATCATGACAGAGGTAAGGGGGAGAGGTGTGTAAACTCACAGAGAGAAGGAGGAAGCAGGAACAGGATCTCAAGGTATAGGGCAGAGTTTTCTTTGGGGGGAAAGCATAAGGGAGAGGGTGTTCTGGGGTGAGATGAAGGAGCAGCAAAGGAAAAGCCACAGCGCTGTGGGAAAGAAGTGTGTGTCGAGGGATCTACCGTACCTGCAGTGGAGGCTCCAGACAGCAGCAGCGGTGAGCTGCGCAGTGCTTTGTTTCCGCACAGAGCCTCCGGGGTTTTGTCCTTTAAGTAGGGAAGTATCGTGATTGGAATTTTTTTCTGGACGCAGAATTTAGAAATTCTGCAATTTAGCAGCAGTCTCTAGTATGGTTTGAGGAAGGGCAAGGCTGGAGTTGGGGAAATGGTCAGGAGAAAAGTGTATGCTCCCAGAGATAAAGAAAAAAGTCTGGAAGAGGGGAGAATGTAGACAGAATGGAGGTTCCTGCTAGTGCCTATGACCACAGTGAGTTCTGGTGAGTAGTGCTGAGGGTCCCAACATATAAAACTGTGTATATCATGGTGTTCAGTGCAGCTATTGTGTGTGCATGTGTATGTGTGCAGAAAAGAACCAGGTCCAGTTTAAATATTCATTGATAGGGACCCTCTAAGTCAACTAGAGTCCAGTATAGGCAAACAAAGAATCTTCTACTCAAATGAATGAATGAGGCAGATGCAGACTATGTTACCTGATTTCCAAGATACATTTTAAAGAAAAAAATCAATATGAAGAGCTCATATATATCACTATTTTATAAGGGTAAAAGGTATACACCCTTATGGGTATACTTGTACATGCACAGAAAACTGCTAACTGTCTAAAGTGAAAGAACTAGAGACAGGTAAGGGAGTGAGAATCACTTGTCATTCTGTACCCTTCTTCACTGTTTGAAATTCTTTTCACTGTGTATACTTAATTTCTCTCCCAAAATAAAAAAAAGTAGGGTAAAGAAGGGCAAAGGGAGTGAGAAGTGATACATAGAGGGGTAAGAGATCAGGAACACAACCCTGCTTTCAGATCTGTTTCCATTTTATTTCAGGCCTGCATAAAGGCTCCTGGAGGCTTTACACTGATAAGATCAACCCCACAAAAGGTTGGCTATGGGACCAAGAAAAAGATAAGAAGAAAATTTGAGAACTATTTTACACTTAGGATTCTGACCAAACTTAGTTCTGAAAACTTGGAAATGAACAATTAATCATAAAATCCAGGGGCAAAACTGGTCTCTCAAGGGGAAGTCATAAATCACACACACTATTGTGCTGTTACTTGCCTTAACCCAAGGTTAAAGCCGTTTTCAGAATAATCAAACTCAAATTCATTATCGCTTTTGAATCTTACTAAATGGGTTGGTATCACAATGGTAAAAGAAAAACCAAGCCTTTTGGTCTGACCATGGTCTTAGTGCCTGATGGAAGTCACCGCAATTCCAGGGCATGTGTGTGTAGAAGCTTACTAAGCCCAAAGGCCTCAGCCGCATTCTCCAGTGGAGATGCAGGGACATTTTCAGTGGACCGTCCCAGTCACTACTGGTTGCTACTAACCCACACACTAGGGGGCGCACTATCCTACCACAGACCAGTTCCCAATAGTAAATGTAGGGCACAGTTACATGAATTAATAAAGTATGATTGAGCTAATTAAAAGGACAGGATAGAAACGACTCCACTTACTAAAAAGAAATTGGATGACTAAACTTGGAGAAAACTGGTGGAGGAGTAGGATTCTTATGTGAGAGCAAGAAAAATTTGGCATCAAACTATGCTTGACCTTTTTACTCAGATACAATAAGTCCCATTAGTATTTCACATTTTAAAATATACCATTCAAAGAAATGAATATCCACAATCTCTAATTAAGAATACAAACACATAAATCCCAGAGCAGCCTTTTTAAAAATCAACTAATTTTCATTACAAGAACCATATGCTCTTTATGGCTTTAAAAAAAAAATTTGTTATGAGATGTAACTGATCTGGATTATGTCTCGTTAGAGTGCATATTTACATGTGGTGAATTAAAGAGGTGTTCAGCCTCAACCCTCAACTCAGGCACATTCTAACGGGAGCAGGAGAAATTCCAGGTCACTGTTGACTTCTGTGTAGATATTATTGATCCCCTTTCTTTTAGTGACTGTCTGGCTTATCTCACCAGGGCTCAGCGTATAAGACCCATAAAATTTGGCCATCTGCTGCCAAAACTTGGTTCACGGGGAATTTACCAACACTAGGGCTTTCCAGATGTTGAGATTTTTAAGTGCAAGTAAATAATAGTCTGAAAGAATTTGAGGACTGGACATAAAGTTGCTAACTTTCAATTTGCATGACAAACATGCAAACAAAATGCCCACCACCATCTGCTATCACCAGGGTTTCATAAATTTAAAAAATCTTTTCAATGCTACAAAACGCTAAAAGAAAATTCTCTCAAATCTTTATTCTAGCAATGGTATGCTCTCATTTATGTAAAACTGGGTGTGTGTCTGTATGTGAAAATATTTAAGAAATATTATCCTAAGAAGGATAAAGGAGCATTCTTTTACACTGAATAGTAAAACACTCACTTGTTGTTCTAATTTTTCTCATTCTGCCATGTGCTGCTGAAGGCGTCTTCCTGCACCAGTGGGCACCTCTGTTGGACGGTTAGGTCCCCACTAATCTGCACAGCAGCCTCCCCGTCTCTTCCCTGTCCTTGACTTTTCTCGAGCTGCCTCTGAATACCACACCCACACAGCACTGCATTCCCATTAACAGACTGTCTAGTGGACAAATGGGGCTAAATGTTCAGAAAAGTCTCAGGATAGTTTAAAGAACAGGTTGGGAAATACTTGCTTGCAAAGCCATGTCAATCACTTCAGGGCTCCTAGGAGCAGGTCTCCAGTGCCAGAGTCTTCGGGCATGAAGAACCCCTCCCAGCAGCACCCTGGGGCCAGGGCCACATGTCACCAGCAAGAACACTTCCTGGACCAAGGTGATGGCTGTACTCAGGAAGAAGAGAAGGAGGTTCAGTCTCCTGGGTCTTTTCTTTAAAAAACAGCTTTGATAGGAGGTAAGGGACACACTCTAAAGGAGGGGCACTGAAACACTAAGCTAGAGGCATTGGATGTCAGGGGATTTGCTCCCAAACCTGAGAGGCCAGGAAGCTTTGAGAAGGCTTGCAGTATGACCTGGGAAAATAAAAGTAGGTGAGCTGAGGTTTACCAGAAGTGATAAAGGACCATTAAAAAGACTCCCGGACCACAGATGATGCTGTGAACACTCATTCACTCAACAGAGACTTTGTCCCTGTCGGGCATAGTCTTAGGGGAGAGATAAAAGAATGGCCACTGCTTGGGGCAGGCGATATAATGTGGCTGGTGACAACCAGGAGTGAAACTTCTCAGCTCTTCTTTTGAGCTCCATTTTTCCCCATTAAGGACATTTTTCTCAAGGAGAAAACGTCAGAGGCAATGGATCAACACAGAACTGAGACCCAGCATTGGGTGCAAGAATAAAACAGCCCTCAGGGCTATATGTAAAAGCTCTGTTTGAGAACTTCTGAGTCATCATCTGCAAGCTTACAGATCCAGACTCTAGAACCGGTCAGGGAGAAATCTTGGTGAATGGAAGTGCCTGAAGGGCAGACACAGGCAAATGCTGTCCTAGGTTTTTTAAATGGGGGGAAATATTGGCCCTGGAAACTTTCCATTGGTAAGTCAGATGCTGATTCCTGGACCAATGAAATGGGCCTAGCAGAGTAAAAGATGATAATTCATAATTAGCCACCAGCATGAACAAGCCATACAAAACTAGTTCTAGTTTCTCAATTTCCATTGTTTTATTATGGAAGTGTGGCAGAAGATAATCAAAGGACAGTTGCCTCTCTGTCCATATCTACTAAGAGTCTCTGGTCTGGGCCTGGATGGTCCATGCACTCTCTTCTCCTGTGTCCCCCCAATTGTAAAGGTTGGATTGCTTCATCCTTCAGTTCTCTTTCACTTTCTCAGCTATATTCTCAGGTTATTTAGACTAAATTGGTAGATTATAGAAATGACAAAAATATCAAACACTTCCATTCCAATAAGGCAAAACCTCACCAGATGGGCTGTGGTGGAATCAAGTGATTTTGTAGGTGACTGAACAACTTGCTGCAAGCTTACTGCATTATAGATCGATTTCTCCCTGGGAGGAGATTTTTAATGCTGTGTGACACAGTTTCATACTGTACTGCATTCTGTTTAACAACTCCATCAATTATTGTTGCTAAGAACAGAAGATGGGAGTACTGAATTTATAGTTGGCCCATAGCTAGGAAGGACACACTGGCTATAACAATGGGCAGAGACTAACTTGAAACTCAACTCAATAATAATTATATCTTGCAGTCATATTTAATATAACAATGTCATAACTACAAGAAAGAGATGACCCAGCTAAAAAATACTAAAATTAATATCCTTGAATATTTAACCATCCTAGTAATATATACCAAGAATGAGAGAGGTGAGGTGGGAAATCTAGTGGCTTTGAGACTTTGTTGATAGAAGATCAGTGTCCATAAGAAATATTTATCTTATTATAGTTTGTCTTAGAAAACTCATCTTCCTTCTATTCAACCTTCAAGTGTTAAATCCCCTCTTTAAAAGTATGTCAGATCTCTTCACTGCCTCCAGAACAAAGCTCAAACTAACTTCTTTTTTTACAGTGTACTATGCCCTTCATGATCTACTCCAACTGCCCAGCCTCATTTACCATTGCTTGTGTTTCCTGCCTGTTGTCCCATCCCAAACCACAGCCTACTTCCTCTACATGCTTTGCTGTGCCTTTGTTTCTTTGTCTAGGTCATCCTTGTCTAAATTTTCAACTCTGTTATCAGGTCTGGGAAAGTGTGGATGGGAAGGATTTGGGGTGGTGGTAAGTGTGGGCAACAGAAGTCCATGGAGTCAGGAGCTAGGCAGCTTGAGAACACAGATGAAAGTGACAGGCAAAGATCAGAAGTGTGCAGAAATGGGGAAACCCAAATGTTGGGAGGGTGCCGAAGGGAGACATCAAAGTTATGAGAGTCAAAAATTTGAAGCAAGAGAGGTAAGTGGGAAAGAAGGAAGAAGCCAACTACCTGAGATGCTTGCCTTCTTTATTGTAATCACCTCCCTAGACCTTTTTGATATTTGTTTTCTCTATCTCTCATGACTCTTAGCTAGAGCTGAGAACTCCCTTCTCTATGACAACTCTACCCTGAATATTTCTCTGCTAGATTTCATATGGCCCAGATTTTCAATTATTTGTTTAAATTTCCAATTCCCACACTAAACTGAATACTTGCTTGATAATGGGGTCGTGATTTACCGGAGTAATCCCAGGGTCTGGTAAGGCCTCTGTGTCATCACCACAGTATCTGCACCTAGTACACAGTGCATATATACTTATATACATACACACATGTGTGTATATGTTAATAAATTAATGGTGTTTCTAACTTGTTAAGTCTTAGTGGAAATCATATTTCTCAAGATATCATGCTAATATTAACATATAGGAATCAATGATTCCTTATTGATCTCATTTTGAGAAAATCATTTAAAAAATACATTATGAAGTGGAAAATGCTTTTCAATCCATAATCTGAGTTAGTTGCATCTGCCCAAAGAAAAGGAATTTGGATCATATGGTGTCACCATGTGCACTCCTGCCTACTGAGAGCTGCTGTGGGTGAACTGTATGTCTTCTACTGAAAAGGAAACAAAAGACCTGATTTTAATACAAAACCCTTCCACTGCCTTTTGAGTCTTGAATATGTGAGTGGGCTGAATCCCTACCATGGAAACAAGCTATTTTATTATTGCTCTTACATTTTCCTTTACCAGATTTTTAAAAATATGAGTAGAATAAGCTTCGAAAAGTGTTATAGCTAACAGATACAGAGACGTTCATGGGTTAGCATTGTTGTCAGTGGTTTCTTATCTACGTTGCTTTTCAGAGCATGGAGTCTGAGCTGTACATTATAAATGTTCTTTCTACTTTTAAAGCTAATAAGCTTTAGTCATTCATTTATGCTACATGTACTTATCATCAAGTGCTCACTATTTGTTAGGCACTAGTCAAGATGCTGAGAATACATCAAGTAATGGAATGGACAACATCCTGCTTTTAAGAGCCTTATGTTCCAGTGGAAGGAGAGAAAAACAAACAATGAAATAAACATAATATACCAAATAGTGACAAATGCCATAAAGAAAAATGAAGAGGGGCGGGGACTGGAGAATGACAAAGACACTATTTTAGATAGTGATCCCAGACAAGACCACCTGGAGGAGGCAGTATATGAGTAGAGAACTGAAGGAAGTGAGGGAGGATGGCATGTTAATTGCTAGGTTGAAAGCATTCCTGGTAGAGGAAATAGCAAGTGCAAAATTAAAAGAAACAAATGAACAAAGTAAGGAAGGGAGAGCAATATAAAGCCCAATGCTTGTAGATGGTAAAAAAAAAAATAGTAGGAATGATGAATCCAATCTGATTCTTTCTTCACATTGTTTGCAGTAGATAGAGCCTCTTGGTCAGCATATGTGCCATCTCAAGTTCCTGCCCTCTGGAAGAACTGCCCTGTGAGCAGCCCCATGATGACAGCAAGCCCTCATCTGCTGGTGTCAGCAAATAAGGCAGATCTAGATCCATCTGTCTTCTCACACTTTGCATTCTGGTCTGGGATTTCCTTGAGGAGCTGACACTTCTGTTGTATCGAGTTGAGTCAATACAGGCCCAGAGCTTTCCTGTTCATATAACTTATGAGAACCTTGGTTATCTAACATTTTCAGTTTATTAAAGCAAAATCTAAAATGAGAGTGTCAGATCTGCTGATTCCACTGCATTGTGAAAGGAAGGGGCCAGAAAGGCTACGTCTGTGGTCTTCAGGGTCCTGTCCCCTATCTGAACTTTCACACATGACTGACTTTATGCATAAACAAGATCCACTGACTGCATGGTTAGGGTGCTGTCCCACACAAGGAAGTATGTCTCTGATCAGTGCTGGGTAGGGCTCTTCCCAAATCATTCACAATGTGGTCTATACTTGTGAAGTGGTCAATTTTACTTCCTGTAATGGCTAAATAAGCTTCTATCACAGTGATCCTCCTGAGGACAACAACTATAAATGATGGATAATATATAAAAAACAACTACCTAAAGGCAACAAAGAGCCATCAAAAGAAGATACATTTTAGAGCGTGCTGGGAGAAGCAATCTGCTATATGTCCCTGCAAGTTCTTTCTGGGTATGCTTAGGAGGTGAGAACCTGACTCCTTATAACCTAGGCCATTACTCAGGGTTGAGTGTACAGTAAACAATCTTGTGGGATCATATAAAGTTTCCCTAAGGAATAAGGAGCAGGCTGGTTAACTGCTTAATGTAAGAGAGAGTAGATTCCCTAAGCTCAGTGCCCCTCTCCTGTAGTGCAGTCCATTGTGTGCATGGGTGTTCATCTGGGCCATGGAACAAACCTTGTGGGACATGGACACAAGATAAATGAATGTTAGCATGTTTATATTCATGATGCTTGCTGTGCCATGAATAATAGAGCCCATGTTTATGACCCATGAAATATTGACAGATTTATTTATTGGCTTGTAAGTAGGGTACAATCAAATCCCAGACCTGATACAGGGGAGCTGACATGTGAGTGAAGGGAATGGTGCTGGATGGATTTCCCATTTTCATGACTTCTAGTCTGACAGTAATTCTCAGTCTACAGTCTGTCCTGTGGAGTAGCTAAGGCTCTGATAGAAAGCATTCAATCTTTCTGGCTTAAAGGATTAAAAGGCAGAGTCTGGGACAAGCACAGCCACTACAAAGTGAGAAATAAATCACAGAAATGAGAGAGCCAGAGGAAGGAACTATAAATTCTGTCCAAAACTCTAACTGACCTCTGAACCAAAGTTATAAGGCATGACCCTAAATGGCCAAGAAGAGACTAAAATTTCCAAAGTGAGAATGCACTTGTTGCCTAAGAGACAGAATTTGCACTTAAGAGTTCAATTGATTCAATTGCCTATAATAACAAAAACTCTTCAGAGACTATAATAGCATTCAGAATCTTTAGAACACAACATTTACTAGTACAAGGTCCAGAATATAATCCAAAATTACTCAACATATCAAGAAACAGGAAAACATGACCCATTCTCAAGATAAAAACAAACAAACAAACAAAAAACCCCACCAACAGAGGATATTGCGGAGATAACCAAGATATTGGAATTTTCAGACAAAAAAAATTAAACTGGTAATTATAACTCTGCTCAAGGATGGAACGGAAAAATAGTCTCGTAATGAATAAAAGGAAATTTTAGCCAATAAATAGAAGCTGTGTATTTTAAAAGATGCAAGTTGCCAAATTAAATAATACAATGTTTGGGAAAATATTCACAAGAGGGACTTAACATCAGGATGGAGATACCAGAGGAACAACTCAAACTTGGAGCTAGATGAATAAAAATTACCAAATTGTAATCAGAGAGAAAAAATTTTAAGAAATTATCAAACCCTGGAGAACTTAGGGATAATATTCAAAGGCCTAACATATATATGTAATTGAAGATGAGAGAAAATATACTTTAAAAAGTAGTGACAAAATTTTTCCCAAATTTGATGAAGATATTCATTTGTAGATCCAAGGAGGTCAACAAACCCTAAGCAGGATAAATACAAAGAAAACCATCTCTAGGCATATTATAGTCAAACTGCAAAAAAACCCAAGTTGTAGAGAAAAACTTAAATATAGCTAAAGACACATGACACATTATCAACCTGGTAACAATGCTTTAAATCAACTAATTTCTTAGTAGAAACTGTAGAAGTCAGATATAGAACAACATTTGTGAATTACGGGGGTGGTAAATTCAATCCAGAATTCTATATCCTGAAAAAACAAAAGCAAAAACACATTTTTTTTCAGACTAAGATAACTAAGAAAATTTGCCACTGGTAGATTTTTTTATATAAGAAATACTAAAGGAGGGTCTGCAGGTAGAGAGAAAATAATACCAGCTAGAAAACCTGTAGAAAGGAATAAAGAGCATTGAAAAAGATAAATATTTGGGTAAATACAAAAGATGATTTTCCCCTTTCTTAAAAATACCTTGAATCTCTACAGTAAAAGTTATAACACTGTCTTGAGGGTTTGAAAAATCTATTATCTAAAGGGTAAAAGGCATCTGTAAATAGATTTCTATGTTTGCAAATTTCGACATAATATATACAGTGTTAAAATACCAACTCAAAGTAGACTGAAAAAGGTAAGAATATATATTGTACTCCAGCAACCACTTAAAAAATAATGAAAAATGGTCTAACTAAAAAGGCAATAGATAAACAAAATGCATTTTAAATGCAATTTTAAAATGCCAAAATAAAACAGTGAGGAAGAACAAAGATTTTAAAGAAAGGACAAACAAAATATAACCCAAGCATAAATCCAACATTGTCAACAATTATATTAAATGTCAATAGACTAAACACTGCAACTAAAAGCCAGAGAATGTTAGGATGTATAGAAAAGCAAGATCAAAATATTTGCTGTCTTCAAGAGATACACTTTATATATAAAGGTAGGTTGAAAGTAAATGGATGGGAAAAGTTATTACCATGACAGCAACAAAAAGAAGGCAGGAGTGGTTATGTTAATATCATATAAAGCAGACTTTAAGACAGAGTATTTCAGAATAAAGGGTCCCATTTTATAATGATATAAAGGTTAATCAGGATGATAGAACAATCATGAATATACATCTTAATAGAGCTTCAAAATGTATGAAACAACAATTGAAGATACCAAAGAGAGGAATAAACAATTCTACTTTCAGTACTAATAGAATAATTAGACAAAAAAAAAATCCATTAAAAACCTGGTATCCAGCTCAGGAAAGAAGTGGCTGTTCGATAATCATTTTCCTTGGAGTCCATGAGATTCTTTTCATTCCAGGTCTACTATATTATGGGAACCTTTAGTAAACTCCATCTTACTTGAAAGGCCGGGGGTGTGAGGGGGAGGGACTTTGTTTTGTGAAATTAAGAAACTTAATGAGCACCTACCTGGCACCATAATAGTTATTACAATGTTATTGCCTTGAAATATCAGGAGATCAGATTGTGAAGATGACTGTCTACCAGTATGCTGCACGCCTGAAACTAATACAAAATAACACTGAATGTAAACTATAATTGAAAAATAAAATATTAAAAAAGTGGAAAAAGCTAATTGGGCAAAAGTTATTAATAAAAATCAGGCTCTCCTTGGTGCTTACCAGCTTTAGTGGTTAGTGTTATAATTTCAATTTGGTGAAAACCTTAATTTACAGATTCAAGAAGCAAACACAAACATGATAAATAAAAAGGAAGCCATCCATGCACACATATATCAAACTGCTAAAAACCAAATGTATTATAGAGAAAATTTTGAATGAGCTTCAGATATATAACATGTATTTTAGACTTTTATCTTATGTGTAAATCTTACATTCCTTAATGTGGAAACATCACATTAAAAAAAACCTTCACATTTCTTAATGTATAACATTTATTTTTTAAAATGTGGAAAAAGTATTCAAAGGAAAGTAAGATAAGTTATTTTCTTTATTTAACTCCTAAATCTTTCTGAAATAATAGTATCTACTTTTTCTAGGTCTATGAGTTACATTTATTTTGAAAGATACTTATAAGAGACATAGGTTTATCAAGTATAATGATAAAAATAAAGATATGGATGTCATCTATACTAATAAAAGGCTAACATGCTAAGTGTCTGACCATCTAACTGGTTGCTATGACATGCACTGACCACAGGAGGGAGATGCTTAATTCAGGAGCTGCCATGATGTGCACTGGCCATTTACAGAGAAATGGCACCCCAACCCTGGCTCTGACAAAGCAACGCTCAGCTTCCCCTAAGTGGGACACAGGCCCTAGAACCACCCCCAAGCAACACCCCACCAAATCACAGCCAACGCTGCCAAGACCCCATGGAACAATCTTCTTAGGGTTTCCTTTATATTCTTTGAGTGTGGTTAAGAGCTGGCTCAATAAAGGCTGATTGGGTGGGTGAATGAATGAATGAATACTATTGAGATAAAGACCCATTGCAAATGGCTATGATTATGATGGTTTGGGAGAAAGTACAAAAACTAGCGAAGTCCTAGTAAACAGGGTGGCCTCTGACCACTGGCTCCCTCTAGGAACCAGTTCTGAAGTTGGGAACTCTGTCAGCCAGATCAGGGTGTGTCACCGAGTATCATCCTTGACACAAAGTAGGTGCTTAATATTATACATTGAGTGAATAAATGAGGCATCTCTGAAAAACCTGCTCATGAAAATCACTAGAATGTCACTGATTCATGGGAAACATAAGGGCAACATTTTCCTGGAAATGGAAATTATAGAACAAGGTCTTCATGAAATCACTCTGTACTTATCTATTATGTTTCCTAATTAAAATGCATTGCAATATATACCATTTTAGAAAATACATCTTTGCCTACCAAGAGCTTGAGAGAGTCAAACCATTGCCAAGGAAAAGGATGAACTTGAATTATTTAAATGAAAATACTTATCTATCCATTCAGCTCAAAAAAATGCTGACATGGCAGCATCTAGATTATAGTTTCTATTTTTTAATTATTATTTCTAAGTTACATTTCTGATCAGGCCCTGAAAGCAGACCTAATTTTATATATATATTCACAAATACATGTGTTGTCCCAAGAAAATGAAGGCAAATGTTATGAAATGCAAAATAAATGGTTTCAGTTCTTGCCAGTTGCTCTACGTGATGTTTCTTGACTTTAAGAAATAGTAATAGTAATAATGCAGAGGGGAAAAAAAAGTAACAGAGGAGGAGGAGGAGGACGAGGAGAAGGAGGAGGGGGAAGGGAAGAAAGCACTCTACATGAATTGCTGTAAAAATTATGAGAACTTTGTTTCTCTGTCATACACAATACAAAGCCATTTCCATAATGATTCTCTTTTTGGTTGTTTTAAAGGCAGCATGAGGTAGGAAAAAGGCAGCCTTGTGCTAGAAATACAAATTCCTGTTATTTAAAAATTATGGAAAGATTGTTTGGGACCAAAAAAAGTCAAGTTCTGCCCAGGGTATAGTAACAAGAACCCAACATGGAGTTGCTACATGTAATGTTCCTAATGCACTTTCCCCAATATTTTTCAATAAGCCATTACCATGGCAACTTAACCTTAAAGCACACAAAGAAACACCTCAAGCCCTTTCTTCATAATGACACTGATCTTACATGGGATTAAGAGATTTGTTTAAAAAATACTTCTCCAAGGTTATTTTTAATGGCTGAAAGATAGATTTAGGAATTGGAGTTGGGTGGGCAATGTACAGACAGATTGAAGATGAGCCAAGTACACAAATTATTGTTACCTATTTTTATAGTTTAAAAAGGCTTGGCGTTATCCTGTAATGATGTAAATAAATAAGAAATTTGTGTGCACTGGTTAGAGAAGTTTAATGCATGCAGAGGTCATTTCTCCATGCCTCAACCCAATACCAATGGAATAGAAGTGATTCGATTCCATGCTGCTTTGAAAAGCACTTCCTACCTATTCCAGTCATTTTACCTAAAGACTCTTCTTATAGATGTCACTAATATATATACAGCAATGTAGAGGGTGGAGGGCAGGTGAAGAATTCATTTACTACTTGAGTCCCAAATCCTGAAAAATTAAGGCTTTAGGAGTCAAACACTGGAGGGTAAATTCTCCAAAGAGTAGATATTCCAGCACCAACTCCAGGCTGGTGAAAAGGTGAGGCTGGTTTTTCAGATTCAACCCCTCAGAAAAATAGCAAAACGTGCGCTTCCTCTTGGCACATCAGTGCATCACATATATATATATAAAATATACTATATATATATATATATATATATATATATATATATATATATATAAAAGCCTAAGTGACTGGCCGACCAGCCAGCCGGTAGTTATGACATGCATTAACCACCAGGGGGAAGATGCTCAATGCAGGAGAGGAAACCACAGGCATGGAAACATGGAACAGACTGATGAATCTCAGAGGGAAGAAGAGAGGGGAGAGGGCAGGAAGAGATTAACCAAAGATCTTATATGCATACTAGAGCTGCAGTTGATAACCTTTCAGACCTCATGGACCAAAAGTGGTCCACGGACCACGGGTTGGCAACTGCTGTACTAGAGGGTCCCTGGACCTGGGCCTTCAGGGATTGGGCTGAAACCAACTCTCCAACATCCACCAAGGGGTCCCGGCTTGCAAGAGAGAGCAGGCCAGGCTGAGGTTCCTGCATGGATTTATGCACTGGGCCTCTAGTTTCTTAATAAAAAGAGAGTTGTATCTCATAGTCCATGCAGTTTACAACATAAATTCTCCTCAGAGATGTCAACTTTACAAAAACCTGAGGCCAGATGTGAGCTAAGAAAGCAAGCTCAGTAAGCCATTCGAGCAGGCACATAATTACTCTCCTCCTTAAGGTCATGTCTCTACTGGAAATTCTCCTGGAAATCTGTGGATCTGTTACATATTAAAGTGCTCTATAGAAGCGGGTGCAGGAGTGAGGATGAGAATGCTAGTGCGCATCTTTTGAGACTATTTGGAGGCCCTAAGTTTTCAGCGTTCTGCCTCACTGTAGATATACTTTGAGTCCAGTCACTTCAAGCATTCTTCATTCAACATACTAAAATTCAACAAAAAGCACAGTGTCAGAAAAGCAAGAGAAGAAATAATTCAAGACCATTCTGCTGGGGATTTCTTTTATCTAAGGACTATTTGGGATAACCAGAGGTGAGAGTACCTGCCATTTTTTCCTCAGTGAAGCCCAGTCCCTCATGGCCCACAGGAGTATGCACCTTACTGTGCTGAACTGATCCTGAAGTTCACAATTCTAAAGCACCCGGTGTTTAGCAGAACTGGAGCGAACAGTAGGCTGGGAGCTGGTATACTGGCCTCTCGGGGGGAGCCTTCCAAAAGGGTCTTCAAGGCTAACTTTGCCTACACCTGTTTTTTTTCCTTATCACTGACTTTGGAACATAACTGACATATGAGATATGTCCCCACTATTTTTAATTCTAGGATATTTCCGAGGACTTTGGCTTTCTGGAACCAGAATTTCTGGTTTCTCTAAAAGGCTGTTTTCTACCTGAACTTTAACATAAAATTAAAAATATGCATCCAGCTTATAAATAGAGTGAGGCTCAAAGGTTGGCCGTTTGGAACTCAGAATGCATTTTGCTATAAAAAACAATGTTTTAAAGGATGTGAAATGTATGTATAGTCCACATACATCTTTGTTCTGAAATTTATACATCTGCAAATAAATATTTTTAAAAGGGGGAAAGTACAGAGAAGGAAGTTTAGTGGCTAAGAGTGCTCAGGCTAGGCTCAAATATCACCAATCACTAGCCTTGAGCCTTGACTAAGTTACTCTTCCTATCTCAGTTTACTCATTAGCAAAATGGGGCTAAGAGAGTGTTTTCCTCAGGAGTGTGTGTGAGGATATAACTAGCCTCTACAATGCACGTTGCACATAGGAAGGGCTCTGTGTTTGCTCTGACTATTGTTCCTGTGGGTGTGAACTGCTCATACACAACAGCATTTCCATGAACTGCTCATACACAACAGCATTTCCATCACCTGTGCTTCTACAAACACCCACCATCCTTGAGAAGGAGAACCCACACCTAGTCCAAAAACATCCTCTCTAATAAACAGCTGATCTCATTTCAAAGGAAGGAAAGGATAGAGGAGTATTGAAGGGAAGGGAGCTGGGAACAGTCCCTCTCACCGCACTCCTACACCTGCTTCTTTCTTTGACTGGTCACTCTGCTGACCCTATTCTGCTCCCCTTCAGTCCGGTGGTGTCTACAGCAAAAGGGAGATGAGGGCATGAGGTGGTGATGGGAGCCCTCTGGACAAAGCTCATGGAGGTGTCCTTGTAGAGCAGCCCTGAGTAGGAAGGACAGCGGGACAATTTAGAACCTCTCTGGTGTTCCCCCGTAGCCCTGCCTCTGGGCATCCAGCTGTTCACCACTGGATGCCCTTTCACCTGCTAGACCTTCTTCGTGATCTCCCAAATGTGCTCAGTGGTCAGGGGCAGAAGATTGCAGATTGTACCCAAGTGGTGATAATACCCAGAATCCTCGGTGGGCCCTCACTGTTTTCTCAATCTCAAGAAAGGAATCCTCAGACCAAGCATATTCAGAGTAAGAAAACCCTAGTTCCTGGCCACTTTCAATGCAATTAAGCACATACCAATTGCTTGCAACATGCCTTAATTCATTTACTCAGTCAATCGTTTGCTAGATTCTGAGGCTACCTTCTGAAATTTCCGACCATAGCTATCTATAACATGATATTTAAACAGTTTAAGGAGTTCATCTTTTTTATATATTTTTATTTATATTTTACAGAGAGGAAGGGAGAGAGAGAGCTAGAAACGTCAATGAGAGAGAAACACTGACCAGCTGCCTCTTGCACACCCCCTACTGGGGATGTGCCCGCAACCAAGGTACATGCCCTTAACTGGAATCGAACCCGGGACCTTTCAATCCACAGACCGAAGCTCTACCACTGAGCCAAACCGGTTTCGGCTAAGGAGTTCATCTTAAGTATAATCTCTATTCTAATGTTATATGTGAAGTCAAGGTCATCGTAAGGCTGTTTTAGTTTCTAATATTAAAAAAAAGAGAGATGAACTTTTAGTTTGTTGTCTTTGTTTAAGGAAACTTTTCTGCCCTTGGAAAGCTTATAGGTGGAGCAGGGAGCAGAAATGGCCAGCTTTGCTTAGGGCAGGCCTGTTTATCTTCAGTCGTTAAAAAACCAGAGCTTTGCTTTCGGTGCCGAGCACAGCAGCTATGCCTGTGTTTGCAGTGCTCCCAGCCGTCTGTGCGCAGCACCGTGTGGGTCCAGGAGATCCTCAGGGTGCAGAGAAAGGACATGCAGCATCTCTGAACACACTTTTTATCTTCTGGAGCAGACCCCACTCTGCCCTGCCCAGAGCGAGAACGCTGGTCACGTGTGCGTGCAGGACACTCATGGAGTTGGGGAGAACTTCCTGATCAACATTAAACAGACTTCACCAAAGCAGAATGCACATTAATCTATTTGGAAACCCAGAGTATTCCCACGGTACCAACAAGCCATATTTCTGAGCTTTTTGTTTCCTTACATCTGGTTAAGCACTTCACTACCAGGGTATTTGGAACAATCTGAAAAAAAGAGAGCACACCAGAGAGAATCTTCAATAGGAAATGGTGACAAGAGGAATATTTAGTTTTCCTTTACTAGCCTAAGTCTAAGAATTAAATGTGTAGACATAAGTCGGTGCCGCTCAAGGGCACATCTTTTCTTCTGGGCCCTTGAACTTGCTGAACCGAGTTGTGGGTCTGTCCACCTGCAGTTCTGGCCCTTGCATTCCAAGAACGCGGCAGGATTGTTCTTGTTGTCCTAAGACAGGGTGGCCACGTGGCGTTCAAGGCCAATGTCCTGTGAGCAGCGGGGACAGGCCTCACTTCTGGGCAGCTCTACAGCCAGTGTACCACTTTCCACCCCATCTTGGTTAGTCTGTCATAGCAATGGGCAATGTCCTGGAGGAGGCCGCTTATCAGCATGGGTCCGGAGTAAGAGCCCAGCTGACCCGTGAGGAAATGCAGTGTGAGTGAGAAATAAGCCCCGTGCTGGAGGCCACTGAGATTTGGAGGCTGGGCTACTGCAACATAACATGGACTTTGGGTTCGGACAGACAAATGTGGGACTGGAGAGCGTTTCCATGGCCAGGCTGGCTGTGTAGGTTTCCCTTGTATCTTTCTAAATCGCTCCACTGCCCCCTTGAAATTTATCTTTTAATTTCAAAGCTCTTGCCTATCCTTTGATCTTTCATAGAGAAGCATTTATCAATATTTTGTTTTTGCTGCTGTTGTATTTGTTTCTGAAGCCCTAGGGAGATACAAAGGAGGAGAAAACTCGAGATGAGCAATTGTTTTACTGATTCACTGGCTCTGTCATCAATCATCTGTGTGACCCCTGAACAAGGCAATAATGTTTTTGGGCCTCAGACTCCTTGTCTGCAGCAAAAAGAACTTGGATTAGGCCCCGGGAGGCAAAGGAGCATCCATGACGAATTATATCTAGCCCTGATAAGTTTTGTTCAGTCCACAAAGGGATGGGTTTTCCTTCTTTTATTTCTTTTTTATTATTTTTATTTTTTAATATATATTTTATTGATTTTTGCAGAGAGGAAGGAAGAGGGATAGACAGTTAGAAACATCAATGAGAGAGAAACATCAATTAGCTGCCTCCTGCACATCCCCTATAGAGGATGCAACCAAGGTACATGTCCTTGACAGGAATCGAACCTGGGACCCTTCAGTCTGCAGGCCAAGCTCTAGCCACTGAGCCAAACCAGTTAGGGTGGTTTTCCCACTTTTAATGAAACCATGACAGCATAAAAATCTGTCAGTATCAGGAAACTGAATAAAGAATTCACATAAAAATACCACTTGCTACTTGCATCTTTGCTTTTCCACAAGCATTCATTCCACAAACATTTATTGAGTGCTTATTGTATGCCGTCGATACTGAGCACTGGGCTTAAAGTTATACACAAAACAAGCAAAAAAAACTCATGCCCTCTTAGAATTGATATACTTTTGGCGGCCCATATTTTAACATAGCAAGGATTCCTGGGAAGCTGAGTAGCACGGATACCTTTGGACTGGGCGTTGGGTCCCGCCTTTCAGGGTTGAACAAGGCGCAGCCAGGTGCTCACTGTTCCCGCCTGGCCCCTATGGGCACCTATAATTGAGATGCTTGGACTAAGTGACCTCTCGGAGACCTTCTTTCCTAACAGTCATGATTCTAAAAGTATAAGCAATATAAAATGAAACTGAGTATTTTCAACTGTTACAGAAAATCTACATCTTTTAAAATATATTTTATTGATATTTTACAGAGAGAAGAGAGATAGAGAGCTAGAAATGTCAATGAGAGAGAAACATCAACCAGCTGCCTCTTGCACACCCCCTACCAGGGATGCGCCTGCAACCAATGTACATGCCCTTGACCGGAATCGAACCCGGGACCTTTCAGTCCGCAGACCAACGCTCTACCACTGAGCCAAACCGGTTTCGGCAAATCTACATCTTAATACTGTGACAAATTGTATAAGCTGAGCTGTGCCTATAGGTAAAATAGGTTAAAAAACGAAAAAAAGGGACATGGCCTCTGCCCTCTGACCCTCTTAGCCCACTAGTCTCACTTGACTGACCTCTCCCAGGAAGAGCGTACACCCAGCACGCACCTTCCACCAGCTCCCTCCCCCCGTTGCTGCTCTCCTGTAGGCCCTTCATTGTGGAGAGGCAGGTTCGCTTTGGAAATAACCACGGGTGCAGATATCTTAGGCATCTTCAATATTTACCTACTTGTCTAACATTTTAGTGCAGCAGTTGGACGGAAATGAGCATTTGACTCTAACAGCATTCTGGAAAGTCCTCTGCTCACTCTGCAGTGTTAGCTACTCACTGCATCATTGTTCTCCTTTGCAGTGAATCCAAGAAGGCACTTGGGTGCCAAGTAACGGTGATGTGTTTCAGCTCCAAGGGGAATGGGCTTTGTGAAAAGTATGTGGGTTGTTAGATACTGAAAAATTACTTGCAAGGTTGTTGTAAGCTCTTTGTCCTTCAGCCTTTCTTTTCTTGATCTTTTGCTCTTTCTTCTCCGTTTGTTAAGTGAGATTGTAGATGAGTCATCTTTTTGAGTCATTTTCTTATTAAGTAGCAGGATTAATAGTATCAAGATAGGGAAGAGGTAGCACAGAACACCAGAGCTATTACCTCAGGTATTAATGGGGAGATAAACACTTAACTAAACCAATGGTGCACACACATATATTCCGATACTCAGATGAAAGAAAATTAAAAGGCAATTTTTCTCTGTAAAAATTTTTATCTAAAGGCTGAGACGTAGTACGCTGAGTTTCTGCCAGAGCAACATTTTACAATCAAGTTATAAAAGCTTGAAAACAGCAAGGCACATGGTAACTCTAACACGATCTTAATTACACTGTCACCAGACACGATGACAGTGTAAAATGTACATGTAAATGTTCCTTTTTCATCTTATGAATTAGTCCTATAGATGTGTCTAGAATTACATTTTGAATGTCTGACATACCTATTCCATCTCTGAGTAGAATAATTATTCTAGGTTCCAGATCAAAGTAGTTTCTTTTCAGTCTAGTTTCTGGAAATAGCTCCCTGAAGGTGAAAGATAAATATCAATGGGGATAATAATAGAAATAATTTCAACAACTAACAGTTATTGAGAACTTGTGATAGTGCTGTGGTAAGCACTCCTTTACATCAGCCGGGCTGTGCATAGATATTTGACAATATTCTGGGACTTTAGCTTGGAATCCATAAAGCCTCAAGTTGTGAGGAATTCCAGAAGTGTGGCCAGGTAGGCTCCATGAGAACCTTGGTAATTTGGCTGATGTGGCACTGTCTGGGCACTAGCCCACTCTGCCTACAGTTATGCTGATGGTGACCTCCTTCCCATTGACCAGCTGGCTGGCCACAGCATTAGGAGGTAAAAATGAGCATTCATACACCACTGAGATAAGTCTCACCTCCTTGCCCCGTCATTGTGTCTTATTCTCTAATATTGGGAATACTACCCTGTTTCCCTGAAAATAAGACAGTGCCTTATATTAATTTTTGTTTAGGTGTGCTAGGTCTTATTTTCAGGGGATGTATTATGTTTCCATGAAGTAGGTCTTATTTTCGGAGTATGTCTTACTTTCGGGGAAACGCAGTATTTAGTTGCTTGATGACTCAATTGCGCCATCAACAAAGTATGTACCAACTTCCTGCCTCTTGCTCAAAAGAGTCCTGAAGATTTTTTAAGAGACCCAAGAAAATGCTGCCATAGAGAGAGAAAGATAATTAATTCTTTGTATCTTGGGTTGGTGTTACCTGTGTGCTTGCCACATGCTCTTAATACTGTAAAGGACCAGCTCTCCTCAGGCAATAGGCATTTGTCATTTAATGTCCTTGATATGTAAAATTCTGGCTCAGGGCCCTGGGGCTGCTCATTCTTGAAGATCCTGTTAACACTGATATATGGCTAGGCAGGCCCACTGAGGCAAAAAGCAGAAGGTTAAGAAGCTGGCCTCCAGAGTCAGGAAGGTTGTGTGACCTTGGACTGATTTCCTCTCTAAGACTCAGTTTACTCATTGAGTAAAATGAAGATAACAGCACCAACTTCATAGAGATGCTGCGAGTTTTAAACAGAATAAATATAAGCACTTAGCAATGTGCCTGTACATAATAAGAACCCAATGAATGTTAACTCTCCACTGTAAATTTTTATACAACACTTAGCATAGTATATAAATTCACTTACATTTTTTGCTTTTTTAATCCCCCTCTCTCATTCTGCCTCACCAGTGCTCTGAACTGTGCCTAGTAAATAGCAGGTGTTCAGTAAACATTGAATGAATGAATCAATGAAAAGTATAACATGGGGTCTCTGCCCATGTAAACTCTAAAAGTTTGCTATCAAGTTGATAGATAAGGCATTTACCCTTACCAGATAATTACCGTATTTGCCGGCGTATAAGACGACTGGGCGTGTAAGAAGACCCCCTAACATTTCCACTAAAAATACAGAGTTTGTTATATACTCGCCGTATAAGACTACCCCCCACTTGGAGGCATATTTTTCAGGGCCAAAAACTCGTCTTATATGCCGGCAAATACGGTAGTAATTATGTCTGGCAGAAACAAAGTGGCATGTGAGTTATATATATGGAGGTAAGAGAGAACTCTTCTGACCAGATTGGCAAGGAAGGCTACATGCAGAAAAGAGCTTGGACCTTAAATCATTATCCCTCCATTTGGGCAATTTTCTGATATAGTTCCTCAGACAAGGGAAACAAAAGAAAAAAAATAAACAAATAGGATTACATCAAACCAAAAAGTTTTTGTACAACAACAAAAAATCCATTAACAAAAGATAAGACAACCTAATGAATGGGAGAATATATTTGCCAATGATACATCCTATGAGGGATTAAAATCCAGCATTTATAAAGAAGTCATATAACTCAATACCCAAAGCACAAATAAACCAATTAAAAACCGGGCAGAGGGCCCTAGCCAATTTGGCTTAGTGGAGAGAGTGTTGGTTTGTGGACTGAAGGGTCCCAGGTTTAATTTTGGTCAAAGGCATGTACCTCAGTTGCAGGCTCCATCCCTTGCCCTGATCTCCGGGTGTTTATGAAGACAATAAATCAACGTGTCTCTCTCACATCTCTCTCTCTCTCTCTCTCTCTCTCTCTCTCTCTCTCTCTCTCTCTCTCTCTCTCTCTCTCTCTCATTCTCTCTTGGAAAAATAGCCTCAGGTGAGGATTTAAAAAATGGGAAGAGGACCTGAATAGACATTTCTTCAAAAAAGACATACAAATGGCCAATAAGACATATGAAAAGATGCTCAATGTCACTGTTAGAGAACTGAAGATTAAAACTACAAAGAGATATCACCTTACACCTATCAGAATGGCTATCAACAACAAATGAGCAATCAAGTATTGGTAAGGATGTGGAGAAAATGGAACCCTTGTGCACTGTGGTGGGAATTCAGATTGGTATAGTCAATGTGGAGAACAGTATGGAGTTCCTCAAAAAAAATTAAAATGGAACTGCCTTATGACCCACAATTCCACTTCTGGTATATGTCTGAGGAAACCCAAAACCCTAATTCAAAAGACTATATTCACTCCTGTGTTCAATGCAGCATTATTTACAACAGCCAATCTATGGACACAATCCAAGTGGTCCATATATACAATAGAGTATTACCTGGCCATAAAAAGAATGAAATCTTACCACTTGCAACTGCATGGATGGACCTAGAGGATATTATGCCGCAGGAAATAAGTCAGTCAGAGAAAGGCAAATACCAAATCATTTCACTTATATGTGAAATCTAAAGAATAAAATAAACAAACAAACAAAATTGAAACAGACTCATGGACACAGAGAATAGATGGATTTGATGGTGGCCTGAGGAGAGAGGGGCTGGAGGACTGGCTAAAAACGGTGACGGAATAAAAAGTACAAATTGTTACTTTCAAAATAGTCGTGGGATCTAAAGAACAGCACAGAGAACAGTCAACAATATTGTGATAACTACGTATGGTGTCAAATATTGGGAGGAACAATTTGTAAAGTACACGGTTATCTAACCACTATGCTGTACACCTGGAACTAATACAAAATAAACTGTAATTGAAAAATAAGTGTCACTCCACACTCTGGTCACTCATACCCTGGATGTTTCTATTCCATTTTCCTGGTTTTAGCTTGATAAGTAGTAGCTATATTTATTTTCTACCGATGCTGGAACAAATTACCACAAACTTAGTGCCTTAAAACAACACAAACTCATTTCCTTATAGGTCTGGAGGTCGGGAGTCCCCAATCAGTTTCACTGAGCTAAAGTCAAGACACATACAGCGCTGGTTCCTCTGGAGGCCCCAGCCAATGGTGAGAAGCCAAGTCCTCACCATTTTCAATTTCTATAGCTTTTTCATTCTTTGGCTTTTGGCCTCATTCTCCATCTCCAAAGCCAGCTACGTGCATAACATCTTCAAATCTCTCATTGCCTCTGTCATCACTTTGCCCTGCCTGGCTCTTTAGTGGTCAAATCTTCCTGCTGCCCTCTTGCAAGGATACTTGTGATTACATTTAAGACCCACTTGAGCCCTACCCGGGATGGCTCAATGGATAGAGCACTGACCTGTGGACTGAAAGGTCCCAGGTCCAACTCCTGTCAAGGGCACATACCCAGGTTGCAGGCTCGATCCCCAGTAGGGGGTGTGCAGGAGGCAGCCAATCACTGATCCACTCCCATTGTTGGTGTTTCTATCTCTTCTCCCTCTCCCTTCCTATCTGAAATCAATAAAAAATAATATATATATATATATATATATATATATATATTTTTTTTTTTTTTTAAGGTCCACTTGATAATCAAAGATAATCTCTCCATCTTCGGATCCTTACCATAATCACATCTACAAAGTCCTGTTTGCCGTGTCAGGTAACATTCACAGCTCTAGGATACAGACTTGGATATCTCTGGAGCCATTATTTAGCCTACCACAGTAGCCAATAAAACAGGGGACTGAAGAAATGCCTACCAAACTCTTATTTTTTCTAGTCCATCTTAATACCGAATCCAGCAAATGTGTCAGTGAATTAAGACACATACCCTTGTCATTCTGTGTCTACCATTAATAAGATTTTGCTTAAGTTCTTCCACTGAGTTTCATTTGAATGTACAGGTCTGAACTAATGTTTGCTACTGATGCTGTGGAAGTACAAAATGGTCAATATTTCCAAAGAAACAGAAGCGTGAAGCAGAAAAGACATAGTTGGGGATGTTGGGTAGGGTGAGGGGTTAAGGAGACACAGGGGTCAGGAGAGCAACGCTCAGTAAGTGATTGAAGGCTTCAGGGCTCATTCTGGCTGAGCAAGGCTTGTGGCCACTCCTGATAAAAGCAGCTGACACCCCCACTTCCCTGAGAGAACTTTCCACAAACCATGCGGAGATGGCCGAGTGAACAGTCAACCTGCACCTTTGGAGCTGCAATAATAATCCTATTTCTTCCCAGTGGAGTTTGGGCTATTAAAAATCAAGAACTATGCTCATTATTATGAAACATTTGACCTTTCCACAACTGGCTTTTGTAAGCACATACTTTGGGAAATTTGATTTTTTTTTTTTTTTTTTTAGCATATGAAAAGTCTCCTTTCTGGTACTCCCCATAGTTCCCTTTTCATGCTATTTAAAACCTCTGGAAACTTGTCTTCAAAGCCAAGAAGTAGCCCTATTTTCTGTGTCAAGTTTAATATGCACATCTCCTACCATAAATGTGGTCACAACACCTGTCACCTACTTTGCTCAGTGAAGACATTCACAGTGCCTGCCAGCTGTCACACAAAACCACCTACTAATCCTGTGGCTGTGCATGTCACTGAGCTCTGGCCATTCTAACCACATCAGGTCTCCATAGTTACTAATGCACTGCGAGGGGTGGGGGGAAGCATAGAGCAATTTGAAATTACAGATAACAGGGGCAAGCAAGTAGCATAAGCAAAATGTGCGATGGGTGGGGTGCTCCACAGGTGATTGCTGCAGATGTGAGGACAGGGAGCCTTGGCTCCTGAAAGGATCACTATGACCAGGCTGCAGAGCTTCCGGTCCCCAATCTCTACCCAGTGAGCCCTGCAAATGCTTTTAAGGATTGGACTCAAGAGCACACGTGCACTATTTATAGCCAATAAAGGGGGTTGAGTGAAGGTGTGGGTTTAACAAGTCACGGTGGTGCTTCTGAACCCCATGCCCCGCACAGGGATGAAAACAGCTTCTTAAGAAGCATCTTTTCCTTTCTCTCTTTCACAGACCAGTCCTCTTGGTAGCACCCTTCCTGTCAACATCACTCGGCTCTGAGGGATATGCTTGCATCTTTCTGGCTAAGCACCAATTCCTCATCTGGGCACCTCTGGTGTGTGCAGCCTTGTCACAGTCCTTGTGGCTGTCCTCCATCCACGCTGGGCCCCCACTGACCTGCGTGGCTCCCCTGTTCTCCCAGCTCTGCTCATTCACCGCCTACCTTTCAACAGGAGGACTCAGGCCCCACCTTCTCCTTGAAGCCTTCCCGATAACCCTCTAGTCAAAACTGACCTCTGCCTCCCAATCTTCTCACAGCACTACTATTGCCTTAACTCACTGGATTACAAACATCAGTCCATTTTACTTTTCTCACTGTTTTCAACTCTACTCCTTGAACACTCCCCACCCCTTTTCCAGTGGGGGATGGCTTTCACTGAGGCATGCTGGCTCAATTCCACCCTTTTCAGTCACTTCTCTTAAAACACTTTCAAAGACTTGGCCCTGATCATTTAAAAATGTCAACCTTGTATTTAACCCACCATCTCTCTTCTCCTCCCATGCCTGACCCTACTTTAGTCAAGATGCATTGGCACATGAGAGTGGGGAAGGATGGAGCCTTTTGCTCTTACCAACACCTCTCCCCTCTTTTCCTTGCATGCTGTTTCTGGTGTTGCTCCAGGACAACAAAAGAAGGAAGGAGAGAGAGAGAGAGAGAGAGAGAGAGAGAGAGAGAGAGAGAGAGAGAGAGAAACCCTTGCTGCTCTGTGTGTGGAGAGTTCAGTTCTCTTCGGTTCTGTCCATGTCCAGGGCCTAACTGCTTCCCCCCCCCCTTTTTTTAGCTCTTAGGGGGTCTTCATGAGATTAGCCTATGCACGCTCAGCCAATGGCTTCTTACCAACTCCTCTGATGTGTACTCCCCTGCTATACCCAGGAATCTGAAGCTGTAATCTCCTCTCTTTGGCCTCAGTTTCCAGGGCCCACAAGGATCATGCCTTCACACCTTATTATACTTCTTCATGCCCTTACCCCATGTCACACCAGCCATCTCCCTCCTGACCCCTCCCCCATGCCCCAGGGGCTTGATAACTCTCAGGATGGCATTTATCATCTCTCATTTTGAGGATGGTGGGTGGTTCTGAAAGATTTATGAGTGATTCTTCCGGACTCTCCTTGGTTCTGGGTGGGAGGAGAAAAACCCTATTTTCCTTGAAGGGGGTTAGTGAGAGGAGGAAGAACATTGCACTACTCCACAAGACCTCTTACTCTTTCCCCAGTCAGCCTCTCTACCTACTTTGGGGAGTGGGTGGTAAGATGGTGCCAGGGCTGGCTCTGCTGAAATCCCACCTCCCAGCAAGCCCTTGAGGGAGATGGTTGCCACTGTATCTGGCCGCTATCTGTACAGAACTAGTCTCTTTCCCTGAACAGTGGGGACACATTGTACTAGGCACCTAGCTTTCTGTCTAGCTCCTAGAATTGTGAGGCCCCAGTCTTCTGCCTCTGTATTCTCTGGCTTTCGACACTTGACAGTCAGGGTGGTCACAGAGATCGCAGGAAGACTGGGGAATGCCAGCCTTCTTCCTGCTCTCCTCTGTGATCACAGGTCCACTATCTCCTTTCTCTAGGGTCACAAGGATGGGGTGAGTTAGGATCCATGGTTTATAACTCTCAACTTGATATATTGTTATAATTCTACTGTGCAACCTATTTTATATCACTTACAGTATTCTCAAGTTTTTTAAGCAGGTGAATCTTGTCTCCCCAATAAGGTAAAAATTGAGATGCTCCTTGATAAGTAGAATTCAGTATTTCTCTTGTTTTATGCATAGAGTGCTATACACATAATACATAAGGACTAGATAACGGCTTGTTGACTTGGATGGGGGACAATAGGAGCTACAGACCCAGGAGTCAGTACTGAGGAGGCCTGTGCTGGCTGCCCACTGCCACATGGCCCTGGAGAGGGCTAAGGCCTCTGCGGTAAAGAGGTCTGCAGCCTCACTCTGCCTGTAAGGCTGTGTCTACATGATACTCAAGATAAATTTTGTTCATCAAAAACTCCAACAATACAGAGTTAAAATCCAGATTCACAGCATCAGGGAAATAAAACATCTATATGATTGAGTGCCTGCATTTTATTTAAAAAATTATTTATCATTTTAAACTCAGTATAGTGCCTGAGAAAGTCAAGTAAGGCAAGACAAAATGGCTTTGCTAGCTGTCCTGAAGAAATGTTTATTTTCCAGGTTTGAGGTTTGACAGAGGAGAGGTAGACTTTTTTCTCTTTATTTTTTAGGAGATAAAAACTAATAAAAATAAAGAAGGATTCCTAATGAAAGGTGAAAAGTAACTCTTAGTAAAAATATGAAAGCTAATGCTAATAAATCCTCATGATAGATGTGTTCCCATTTTTACCTTGTATTTCCTAAATTCTAATGTTCCAGCAATTGCAAATGTACCATCCATTTAATAATAGCTGTTCAAAACAAAGAAAGATGACTATAATAATTCTTGATGTTCATCATAAGATACTTTCTAACATTAACATGACAGAATTAAAACTACTGGTAGAAATGTTAAGACCAATGATGTGCTAAGTAAGCCCTTTAACCTTCTTAACAACCTGTAAGACAGATACTGTCATCATCTACATTTTACTGATGAGAAGCTAGCTTAGCATCAAAGGCAGTATACGTGACAGAGTAGAGCTGAATTCAACCACTACAGTAAACAGCCCCAGATCAGAAGCTCCATATGAAAGAGGACCTCATCATTATCATCGTGGATGGTCTACCTGAGTTCTGACCATTTCTCATCACTTCCATCCCTATCTCTTATTTCAAGTTATTTTCATGAAGATGACTGTAGCATCATTCTGATTGGCCTTGTGACTTGCACTTGCACCCCTATAGTCCACTGTCCAGTGAGATCCTTGAGCAATCCTTACAAAGCTTTGTCACTCCTCAGTTCAAAACCCTACAATGGCTCCATTTCACTCCAAAGCAAATCCAAAGTCTTTACCATGGTCCATGAAGCCCATCTGATCTGACTCCTGGCGACCCTCTCTCTCCCTGTCCCACTCCAACCTCACTGGACTCTTAACTGTTCTCACGTGCGGCAAGTGCCCTCAGGGCCTTTGCACTTGCTATTTCATCTGCTGGAACTGATCTTCCCCCAGATACTCAAGTGGCTCTCCTTCTCTCACCTTCGTCCAGCTCATGATCAAAAGTTATGGAAAAAAAAAATCCCTGTCTACCCTCTTAGATAGTGCACTTCAGGGCTCTGCTTACTTCATGGCAGGCCTTACCTCCTGATGTGCCAAGTATTTGCTTGCTTCTCTTTCTCCCTGATCTAAAATGTAATCTTTTAAAAGGCAAAGACTACTTTATTCATTCCCTTATTCTCAACACCCTGAACAGAGGCTGGCAGAGAGTGGAGCTCAGGCAGTGTTTGTTGAATAGAGCCATCCAATCAAAGTCATATATCGGCCTTAATCATTAAGAATCCATATACTACATGAGCAGGATGTTCTAGTAGGTGCGATGTACTCTGTACGATCCTACTCCATTCTGAATAACCACAATTAAATATTTTAAAACTTTCAATAATCACAGTTTAGTAATAACAGGCATCTGTCCTCTAACTCCATGGTTAGAACAGTGCATGATATTTTAGCAATAATGTGGTCCGTCAGGGGCCTCCATGAGATGGTTGTTGCTCTGCCTTATTTACACGTCTGCACTTCCCTGGCTCTTCTCCCTCAGAGGAGCAATCACAGCACCAGGACAACGTCAGAGTCTTCCATTTTCTCTGTGTCCTCAGCTCTGCTGCGATTTTAATAACATTCTCTTCTTCTAAACTGGAGACCGTTGAATTGTTCTTTTGAGAAATAAGCATGCCAGTAGAAGGAACTTTTTAACCAAATAAATAATTGCTATTTTTGTAAAGGCAGAATAAAAAAAAATGTTGAAAACATTTCAAATAAAAATGTTCCCTATTTCCATAAAAATAACTTCTGCTGTTCTTAAAACAAATCCCTAGAGTCGCTGCATGGCTACGCCTGGAGACTCATGTGTCTGCAGTATATAGCGCTTTTTCTCCTCCTCGTCGCTCTTTCTTTCTTACTTTCTTTCTTGAAACAATGCCTGGATTGTTCTTCCTGCCTGCCTTGTCCACCTTCCAAAATGCATAAGAAGCAGGTGAGAATCTCAGGCCACAAACTCAGTTGTGCAAAAATAAAGCATGTTAAATTTTTCTACAAAATTAACTTAATTTTAACTCATCTCTCCTTCCCTATGCTGCCCCCCCACCCCCCCACCCTGCGAAGCTGACAGGAAATTTAACTTTCAAACAATAATGGCTCCCTCCATGCTGCTGGCATTGGGCCAATGTCTGAGGGCCCAAGGTTTTAGAAAATCCCTCCCATCACTAGTCATCTGTTCAGTTGGCTTTTGTCCCAGACCACATGGTCCTCAGCTCTGCTTCTTTGAAGACACTCAGGGAGCTTCATAGATCTTGGGAGGGTTTGGACAACCCAGGATGGGGACCCAGTCTCCGCAGTAGCACTGGGCCATTGCCTCTGAGATTCCATTTTGTTCTTCAGGTGCTAACCAGAGAGCAAGGCTCATGGGATCTAAGAAGAATCTAAATAGAATCTGGAAAGTGCCTCTTTTCCCAAACCTTGCCCTCTTTGATGGATTTAGAATTTTGGAAACACAAAAACACATTTTCTGCAGATAAGAAAGCATCAGCTACTTGCTTGAATGAAACAAGCAAACAAACAATCAAAACTGGAGAGTTGGAGTGAGAAACTATACATGTCAATATCTATCTTTAACTGGTTTCACCACACCTCGCCCCAGTACAAACAAATCCTTTCTGTTCGTGGATCTCAGAAGAAAATGTTGTAGCTCAGTGTAGGCTGGAGGGAGTGGATCTGGACTTGGGGAAAGTGGCCCTGCTGGCTTTACCCGTGGTGAATTCAGACCCCCCCCCATCTGCTGCAGCCACTGAGAGAAGGCCAGGGTGACTGGAGGTGCCATAGGGAGAAGATTCAGCCAGCTCCATCTGCACATCACATTCTGTTCAAAATCCAAGTCACTGAAGGAGCCTCAGAATTATTACATCATTTTTAATTGACCAATAAAAACATGTGAATATTGTTTTACCAGTATATATAATTTGCCCCAAAGTATATTTTTCATAAGGTATTCTCTTTGTATGACTAATTGTTTATTATATATATATATATATATATATATATATATATATATATATATAGTTTTATAAACCACCTTGCGTTTATTGTTGTTGTTGTTTTGTAAATGGTAACTTTGGAATCACTATCTCATGCAGACCCTCATTCTTAGCATAAAACCAACAAAAACAAGGACTTGAGCAGTCCCTGCCCCCCATAGTTGCCCCCAGGCCCTGCACACAGTGTGTGGTCAGCATATGGTTTCCAAGGATGTGTGTGCTTTAGAGTCTGGATGAGACAAATGTCACAAGCATCCTGATCCCTGTCTTTACCCTGTTGTTTGAATTTTCCTTCTATTTTTGTAATCCATACGACTTTGGGAATCTCCTCACTTTCTTTTCTGGTAAGTAGATACAACAGAAACCATGGGAGACAGCAAAGATAGGTCAGGTTCTTCAGCAGCCAAGGTCAAAAGCAGACAGGATTCCTGCTTCCAAAGGGAAGAGGACCCATCATGAACAGGGACCAGACAAGTCTGGTAGAGAATGAAGCCTGCACTGAAGCCATGAGAGCTACAGTGTAAAAATGTTTGTGGTAGCCTTTGAAAGTATGAAAACTAGACCTTCATGAACCCATTCATCCATCCAACAAACCTTTACTGATTACCTACAACATGCCAGAATTGTGCTAGGACTAGAGATAATTAAAATCTGAATATTCTAAACAAATAAAAAGTTTACAAAAAGACCTATTTCAATGACCATACCATATGCTCACAGAGCCTCATTTATTCTTGCCCTTGGTATTGACGCTAAGGACAAGTATAATGGATAACAACTGGTACTTGGCATAAATTATCTCACGCAATCTTCCAAATCACCCCATAAAGGATTGATTACTAGGTCCATCCTACAGATACTGTGACACATAGATATTTGCCAGTGAAGACTAAATGAAGTAAATGAACACTATAGTTTCCTTAGCTACTATGTTGTGCTCCCACAGAGCCATTACCACTATCACTCCATGTTTTGTGTTTGTACCTTAAACATGCGCGCGCGCGCACACACACACACACACACAACCTTACTAGAGCAAATATGTATGACAAATACTTGTCCAAAAAATTCACTTTCAAAATATGTTAGCTCCTTAAGCTATATATTAATTTACCTATCAACCCTATGAAGATACACCAACCTCCCCCCCAAAACAGATTTCTAGTAGCTTAAACTACCAAAAATAAACATATGGTTCCTTAAGTTTACATCATCCTGTGGATTCTGGGATCCTGAATGCACGTTACGCTGCTCTGGTCCTATCTCTACTGTGATTTTCTGGGCACCGAGCACCTGGACCATTCCACTGACTCACTCCAACAGGAGAAAATAGCACCTTGCCCAGAAATGCCATTTGCCAAAGTTAGATTTGTTTTCACCCTGATTCACTATTGGCATAAACAATATGCTGATCATTATAAGAAAAACAAAGCCAGAAGCTGTCAGTATTTAAAATCAAAACCAAAAGTTTGATATTTTGGATTGTACAATATGCCACTAGGTTCTGTTTTGTGTCTCATTTGCTGTAGCTGAAAATGGGCATTAACTACCTCCTTACAGAGTTTTTCTCAAGGATAAAAATAATATTAATTAAGGTCTTTTAATCCCTTGCTTTAAATGTTTACATAGGCAATCAACATCAAGTATGCTTTTTAGTGGCACAGTATGTTATTCACACATGCTGATAATTAGCATTTGTCTCGTCAAAAAAACACTGTCCCCAAGGTATTTCCATCTCAGGAATAACCAACTGGAAAAATTATTCACTAACATTTTATGAATGTTTCTATTCCCAAAATGAATCACTGCTAAAGTAAGGTCAAATATTTTGATCAAGGCTATTGTCACGTGACAGCATTGCCTTCCTGCTAAGAAGTGAAATTGGAGTTCACATATTTGTTTCATTAGTGGATACCAAGGACCTGTAATCAGGGGGGATTCATTAGCAGAATAAACATACGGACTTCAGTTTGCTCATTTTTCTGTCCTGCTGTCAACATTAACCAATGTGGTCCTTGCTGGATTTGCATTAGGCATAAGGAAAATGTCTTCTCTGAGTCAGAATACAGTTGGTAATACTTTGGTGGGCAGCAAGGGTGGGTCTGGCTCTTCCCCTTCCTGCCCTACATGAGAGGCTTAGGGCTTCTTGTTGGCTCTAAATTCCCTGCCCTGTCTATACAAAGATGACATGGAGCTGAAAATGCACGTGGAGCTGCCTGGCCCTATGCAGGATTCTGCCACAACACCTGCCCATTTCTGCTTCACAATGACTTCCCGCGCCATTGCATCCCAGCCCGTGCACTGCACCCAACTTCATAGTTGAAGGCGGTAACACAGTCCACAATCAGCAGGGACCCAAGAGCATCATTTCCTCAATTCCTTCAAGCATTGCCTTCCTTACAACCTCCAGGAAACAGTACCTGGCCACAAGAAAATGAATTACCGGCCAAGGTTGAGTTTTAACTCTCAGCTCCCCTGATTTCTGAATCTCCAGTGAGTCTCTTTTCTAACTTACTTTGATCTACTATTTTGCCCCAGATATGATGCAATCTGGTACTTATTGCTTGCATGCCAAGCGAGGGTGTAGATTCTAATGATTTGGCATCAAGAACATGTAGATTTCAATGATTTGGCATCAAGAACATGTAGATTTCAATGATTTGGCATCAAGAACACAAAATCTTCAAAGCCCACTATTCTAAGCAGTGGTTGAGGAGCTGTGGGTCTTTGGAGATGGAAAAACTGAGCAACAACCAGCTTCCTTCATTGGTAGGTGAGAGACCAAGCTCCATGGAGGAAAACTGCATGAGATTTAAAACATTTGAAAATCTGTGTCAGAATATGCACAGATTTTATGACTAAGAATAAAAGCCTTTTGTGATTAAAATAAAATGATGAGCCAACCTAATGGCTTCAAGCAAACAATATTTAATAAAGAGTTCAGAAAAACCTTTTTACATCCTTGCAAAAAACACCTTATTTCCTCCCCCACAATACTGCCATGACAACTGCTATGAGGTGGGGACAGTAGGAACTAGGCAGAAAGGTAAAATCCTGTTATGAGACTGCACAGAGCCTCACAGATGCACCCCATCAGGATGAGAAGTGTGCTGCCGCCTCGGCTACCACCATCCCAGGTGCTGGGAAGGAGGGTGAGTCCTTATCTCACTGGTCTTCGTTCTGAAATATGGAGGTGGGCATAACTTGTTGAACCACCAGGATTTTAATTTCAGCTGATCTTTATAGTTACCTATTGATTTTTTCTACTAATGTCAAATCTTCTCATTTGTTCTTTGGTCGTGAAAGGAGAAAAGGAAAAAGGGGTAATTCTAGTAGGTGCTGCACTGAGGAGAGCTAAGGAGCAGAGTGGATGCAGGTGATACATAGCTGCCATTGTAGTAGTTGTCAAGGCCAAGATAAAACTGTTCAAACTTTTCACACTGGAGCAACACCCTGAAAAGGGGACATTTTATTCTGATTCAAAACCTAGGCTGTAGGCTTACACACTTGAAGTCCCAGTGCCCTGCCTTTTCTTTTTTCTTTTTTTCTTTTTTTAAAATATATTTTATTGATATTTTACAGAGAGGAAAGGAGAGAGATAGAGAGCTAGAAACGTCCATGAGAGAGAAACATCGACCAGCTGCCTCTTGCACACCCCCTACCGGGGATGTACCCGCAACCAATGTACATGCCCTTGACCAGAATCGAAACCGGGACCTTTCAGTCCTCAGATCGATGCTCTACCACTGAGCCAAACCGGTTTCGGCAGTGCCCTGCCTTTTTAAGGACCTCATTATTCTTTTAGCTGTCTCTCCTCACCTGAATAAGTCTTGGATTCTGTAGGAAGTGATGAGGATGTAATGTCTGATACTTTGGGGTTCCTCTCACTTTCTCCTCTCATTTGTCACATATTTGCATGATATGTTGGGCAGCTTGTATAACAGCCCCTGAAAGTTGTCCATGTCCTAATTCATGGAACGTGTGAAGAACATCACCTTACATAGTAAATGGGATGTTGCAGGGGTGATTAGGTTAACGGTTTCAAGATGGAGCGGTCATCCTGGATTACCCATTGGGCCCAGGGCTACCACAGCAGGCCTTGTCACGGGAAGACCAGGGGATCGAACTGAAAAAAACAGGTGAAGACAAAATCAGAAGGTGAAGAGGTGCACTTTGAAGGTGGAGGAAGGAACCAGGAGCTAAGGGATGTAAGTGGCCTCTGGAACTGGGAAAAGGGAGGGGAATTAATTCCTACCCTGTGGCCTTCAGGGGGAACACGGCCCTGCTGATTCCTTGATTTTAGGCTACAGACTCTGGAAATGTAAGAGAATGAATGTGTGTTGTTTTAAGGCACTAATTTCATAGCAGTTTGTTGCAAGATGAGAAACTAAGGGTTCTGGCTGGACCCCTTGTAAATCACCTCTAGTTTTGAAACAGGACCACAGAGTCCCCAGCAAGTGCTCGCTGGTGTTTGTGGTTAGGAATGGTCCTGTGCTTTCCTGGACTAGAGGTCCAGGCCTCCCGATTTGCAGGCTTGTTCATGTCCTAATTCATGAAACTTGCTATTCTCTATTGAAAAGTCTAGACCTTTTGGAGAAAGTATATTTGAGTGAAATCGAAACCTTAACCTTCTTTGGAAACAAAAGATAAGCCATTATTGAGTGGGAAGTGAGACCATGAATTTCCCAACACCCACTTTCTGTTTGAGGCCCTTTACACTTCATTTGTTTTCTCTTCATTAAAACTTATCCTTCATTAAAACTTTCCATCAAGATGAATAACCTCTGGATTTTCAGCCTTTTCAGTAAATACCAGGTGATACAGAAGTGTTCGTGCATGAAGAGGTAGAAAACGGAGTCATGGTGAGTCAAAAAGGTTTATGTTCATCAAATGCCTCAAGGGAATGCATTGCTGGTTCTTGAGTTGAGAGAGAGAAGGCACATGCATTAAAGTTGGATTATTTACATGACTGATTTTTATAATAAGCTTGCTACTCTGGTCTCAGGCCAGAGACAGACAAAACCCAGTGGCATAAAAAACAAGTTTAAAGTGGAAACTAATTTCAAAGAAATGGGAAAGAGGGTATTTTATTAGCATATGTTCTTCAGGGAAAAGCTTGCTTTTCTTACATAAGAGCTCCTTCAAACCAAATGGTCTTTCCAGTACATACTAGTACAAACTCATCACGAAGAACACTGCAATGGAGTCCCTTCTGGGATAATTTCCTGAAAGGTGGTAATTACAAATGCAAAGAACTTCTCTTGTTAATAAGACTAGCACTTGCCTTTACATTTAAACCTGTTAGATTGAAAAACACTTCTCCGTAAGAGTCCATAAAAAAGTCAAATTATCTGTACTATACCTTGTTAGTTTTTATGTGGATACTCAGCCAGGATTAAAAGTTATAGATTAAAGTTGACCTTTTTCACACTTCAACTCAAGAGACATCAGTTGTCACCATTATAATATTTAGAGCTGACGATCTTACAAGAATTACTGTGTATTAGCACAGGCATCCTTTACCATTCTAGTAAATTGGTTATAGAGCAGGGGTGGGCAAACTTTTTGACTCGAGGGCCACAATGGGTTCTTAAACTAGACCAGAGGGCCGGAACAAAAGCAACCTGACCATGCTGGCACTCTCATCTTGGGCTGCTGGTGAAGGAGCGGAGGGGAGAGCAAGAGAACCCTCTGCTCTTCAAGCTCCGTGGGCCGGATAGAACAGCTGAACGGGCGGGATCCGGCCTTTGGGCCGTAGTTTGCCCATGGCTGTTATAGAGGTTTTTTTTAAAATGTATCACAACAAATTTCTCAAAGATTGACTCAAAATATTAAACATGATTTTTCTCCAAATACAGTAAGCATGACCATGAACTGCAAACAAGGAGACAATTTGGTTCTATTATTAGGCGATCCTGCTATTCTGTATAAAAGTCTAGACTTTTACTTCGAACTGTATCCAGCTCCGGAGGACTTCAAGGAGATGTAATCATGCTGCAAAGGGTTTAAATGCTAGCCATAATTACAACTGGGAATCAGAAAACAAAATCTAGGAGGAAGGATGAGAACCATCCTGGAATTAGGAGGCTGACTCGCGGTGATGGTTTTCAAGTACCAGAAAGCCTTACGAGGCAGGAAATTATAGCTATCTCATTTTCTCTTTCAATCAAGGACAGACTGAGAAGCTTCCCATACAGCTTGGAATGAGCTGAGTCAATTGCAAGAAGGACTTTGACCTCATGAAATGGTTTTGTTCTGTCTTTTCACTTTTGGATGGTTCAGCAGCAAAACAGTCAGGCCAGGTGAGCCGGTGCTGGAATCGGAATGGGAAGGAGCCCCCCCCTGGTGTCCCAGGGTTGGGGGGGGGCCTCCACATGCCACTGAGTTCCCCCCTTGCCCCACTGCTGTGTCCTTGCTTTCCTGCCCCTCAATCTTCTATTTCCACTTTCTGAACTGTTAGTATCCAGACAACAGAGGAGACATCTAAACACCCTCACCTGATTGCTTCCTCTGAGCATTTCAGAGCTTAATGAATGATTCCAATTCTTAGAAAGAAGGGCCAAATTTTTTCATGACTGCTGTGAAGGAAGATTACACAATATTTCTTCAGGGGCCTTTACACGTACGTGCTGCACAGTGTAAATTGGAAAAGCTGTGCAGATTTCTCATGAGGGCTGGACCAGATGGCCCGTGCGAGCGCTCTCAGAGACCTCCCTCGCTGTGGATTCCAAGGGAAACAAGAAAAATCACTGCTGGGCTTCTGTTTTGGTTTCCAATCTGAGTAACTGAAAATCAACCTGCAAGGAGGATTTTTAAATGTACTTTGATTCTGAGTCTCAGGAGCATGGTTTCCAAGTAATCTCTGAAAACGTGAAGGAGAGTGAAGCATGCTCGGTGCCAAATGCCCGAATGAGCATTTCTGATCCAGGATTGACGCGTTGCACTGTCCGATCACTGTGCCCATGGTTTCGTAGATCTCTTTCTGAGAAACCTGTTCTTTACCCGTTGTGATGCTAAGCACACTGTCATCTGGAAGTTAATTTATGGCCAGAACGTATACAAGTAAAAAACTATCGGGGGATACTTCGGGGTCCTCACAGCTCTGCAGGAGGTGAAGAAAAGTGGTCTGGCTCTCTCAGTGCACAGCATGGCTTTGCTGCTTTTAGCGATAAAAGCTAAATTGCAAACTGTGCATATGTAGCGGATGGGAATTGTCTCTTCTAGAAGCATTAATACACTGTGCTTCTTTCTTGTGTTGAAAAATGAGGCATAACCAAGAAGTTGCAATGTAGAAACTAAAGGAGCACAGCAAATCCTGCTCATGATATCAGGAGACGAGAGTTTGGCATTGACCCTCCCATCTGCTCAGGGGAGTAGCTCTGGCCAAGGAACTGGCCATTCTCTGTAAACCAGGGTGACTGAACTAGGTGGCATCTGAAGTTCCCCCCTGTGGACATCACTGCTAACTCATTCATTACTAGTGATCACACAGCATTGGCCAATCATTCTCAATACTGAAATGGAAATTTTGAAGACTTTTGCCTTAAATTCCTCAGTCTCTATCACTCTATTTCCTAATACTGAACAGAGTGGAAAACTGGTGACAGTGATGTTTATTAAGCACACAACATGATTAATTTGCAACATCAAACCATTTTTTTAATGTCTATAACTACCATAATGACTGTGAAATTCTTGTAGGAAAAGTACGAATTGATGGTTGTGAATTCAATTCTTCTCACAAAGGGGTTTCTCTCCTACAAGGAGTTTTGAGTAATACTTAAGGAAACCAAGAGTCTTATATTTTAATCAGATTCTCTGGTCTCAAACTTCATACTATGCATGAATTAATATACTAATAATATACAATGAATTTGATAAAAGTGAATTTGAAAAATCAGTCAAATTTATTCATCTGATTTCCCTTTTGAATCTAATGCTATTTTCTTCTCCTCTCAGAACATTTCTCAAATTACCTCAAGTTGAAATGCTTGCAGAAAAATTTTAAGAAGGACACCTATTAAAATGAGGGCACTTCTAAAGGGAGCTATTAGGTAGATTTGGGATCAAGGACTCTACCTGAAACAACCCAATGAAAGATTGCAGCTAGAAGAGGTACTGCTTCTGGAAACATTGGATGGATGCCTTCCCTTGCACATGTGTACACACACACACACACACACACACAGCCATGGAACTGCTTTTGCCTGACAACTTCCAGGAGGCTCCCTCCCTCCTACCATTTTCTCACCATCCCATGGATGCCAGACTTCTGACTGGTGCTTTGCAGAGGTGGAATAAACTCCACGAGGTTGAGTCAGCAACTAATTTTCAGGAAGGTTCCTCCCCATTCTCAGCATTTGGCTTTGAGGAAGAGAGGAAAGCCCACACCCATGATGGGAGTCGGTAGGGATGACAACTGTACTCTTTACCAAAAAAGAAGGGGGGAAAAGGGTATTTTAAGTAACCAAGCTGCTCTCTTCTCTTCTTCTCTTGACTAAAATCAAGTTTTTCTATCTGGAACACAGCCACAGAGCTGGCTCTGCTCCTCTTCCACTTCAGCCCACCTATTTCCTCCCACTTTTCCCTATATGGAGGCTCCCATGCATACACACACACACACACACACACACACACACACACACACACGGTGCCTTTACGTAATGGGCTGGCAAGACTAATCTCACTTCAACTGCTTTGATTCAAAGTCTGCCCACCGTCCGTGGGAGGTAAAGAACAGCGGATGAGACCTGTGCTTTAATAAAGAGGCTGGGGAAGGAATGGCACGGAAAAGGCACCTGCTCTGTGTCTTTTCTAGGTGGTCTTGATTCTACGTAGAAAAATACGGAGTGCTACAGAATTCAACATAAATTCTCCTATTTCAAATGTAAAATATGGAGTGGGAGGTGAGACCATGAATTTCCTTTTGGGAGCAACTGCCAGTTTAAGCCCCTCTTAAAAGAATTGTGTAACCAGCACCCTCATCAAAAATATAAGGAAGTTCCACCATTGCTGATGTTTACCTTCTGTCTAAATTACTTACCCTGACCTCCAAGGCACCATCATCTAGTCCCTCTTTAATTCTACAATATGCTCTCTCACCACTTGCCCGCACAAACCCTCCACCCCCTACTCCATGACTTCTCACCACTCCATGCAGTCTTTGGGACATGCTGTTTCCCCGGATGAAATCTGTTGTCCTCCTCCTCTCTGCTCATCTTGGTATTTCTCCTTCCCCAATACCAAGCTCCATTACTCACCTTTCACTCTCCCTCACTCCGGCAGCCCTGGTGAATGAGGTCTCCTCAAACTATAGCAAATTTTATTCTTCGTATCACTTAACATATGCAGCCCTTTGTGTGGAAAACTAGTCAGGCTAAACTATAAACATTCCAGAAAGGACTCTCATTCTCTGTATCTTCAGCACTTAGCAGAGTGTAGTCATTTTCCAAGTAGCTATTATGTGCTAGGTGCCAGGTTACAGAGGTGAATAAAATCCAGACCAAATGCTGCTCATGGACTGATGGGGAAGACACAGATGCAGATATATGATCCCAGCACCATGCAATCAATCACTTCAATAACAGAAGTAAGAATGAAATGCAGTGAAGGCAGTAAAGAGTAATGCTATATGGGAGGGAGCCAAGGGTTTCACATAGAAGATTATGCTAGAGTTGGGTCTTGGAGAATGCATGAGAGTTTGCCTGACTTGTCAAGAGGGGTAGGAGCATTCCAGGACAGAGGACCAGACACACACACACACACACACACACACACACACACACACACACGAAGGTTCAGGATACTGTGAGCAGCCTTTACCTCAAGGATGAAATTGGAGGTAAAATGAGAAAACAAAGAATAGCAACTGGAAAGCATGATGGAAATCAGACCACAAAGGACCTCAGGTGCCTGTTAAGTAGTTTGAATGTTATCTTCTGAGCTACTAAATGGCATGCAAATCATTTGGAAATAATGTTATAATCTCATGGTTTCTAATGCATCCTAAAAGTAACAATGACACCAACCTAATTGTCCCTCAGTGGATGAATTTTTAAAAAACAGTGTGGAACATCTACACCATAGAAGACTACTTAGCAATGAAATACATGAATTATTGAAACACACAACAATTTAGATGGGTCTCAAAAGCGTTATGCTAAGTGGGAGGGGGAAAAAAGCTAATTCCAAAATATTAAGAAAACGAATGATTCCATTTATATTATGTTCTTGAAACAATAAAATTACAGAGATGGATCACGAATTAGTGGTTGCCAAGGATGAGGGACTGGGGAGGAGTACGTGGCTGTGGCTATAAAGGGGTAGTTAGAAGGAGCCTTGTGATGATGGAACAATTCTGCTTCTTCCTGGTGGTGGTAGTTACACAACCTCCACAGGTGATGAAACTGTAGACATATAAACACACTCACACATGAGTATATATGTAACTGGTATAATCTGAATAAATTCTGTGGACTGTACTAATGTCAACTTACTAGTTTTGATGTACTGTAGTTATATAAGATATGACCACTAGAAAAAAACTGGATTAAAGGTATAAAGAAATTGTGATTGTGTGTGTGTGTGTGTGTGTGTGTATTCCTATGAATCTATAATTATTTTTAAAACTTTTAAATGACTAAAGTGGTCATGTGTTTGACCTAAAAAACTGGAAACAAGTTTTTTAGTGGAATTTAGATTATTGCTCAGACAATACTCCTTCTGGTAAAGAATCCTCTTGAGAATTTTAGCATGCCTTATGTAACTATACAGCACAAGACTAAATTGACGTGAACACATGTGTTACAGAGAAAATTTTTCTCAATGGAAATGCATCCATCAATTTTCAAATTGCTCTGGAGCTAAAGTAACAATGGTAGAAATGATAGAAATGGATATAGCTCATCAGTACAAATGTGCCCAATTTTGAATGGCAAAAGCACTGAAACAATGTCAAATCTAGTAGCTGAATTATTCTAAAAACTTATAAAAATAATACCAACAACCAAACAAGCAAAAATAACCAAGCCAATCTGGCTTAACTTCAGTTCTGAGTGATTTGGCTTTCTTAGGATAAAAGGCTCATGTGTGTGTCTACATCTATCACATATGGTTGCAGATTGTACATCAAACTCTAGCATGGTCTAATGAAGTCTGAGATTAAAAACACACAAAATTAACATAAAGAAATGCTCATGCATTACCAAAGCACAAGTGTAAATACTCCAAGTAATATAATAAATAGTTCTGTTATTTACATATAGGATAGTCCCCAGGATAAACATTATGTGGAATCTTGTTCGTTGGGCTGACAGTATCATTTGAGTAGCAAATTGTTCTCGTGGATTATTTTTTCATCCTTATCCTTGAAACAATAGCTAATTTTATGCAAGATTCTTGCACAAGGGTAGTGTGGACCTAATAGTGGCATTGAGCATTTTATTCTTGCAGAATTCAGATGCTTCACACAAGTGTGTATTATTTCTAAAATCCAAGTTCATGAGTTCTTGATTAATGAATGGTAATCACAGACGATGATATGAGTTGGGCTTTAAAAATCCTAATGCATTATATGAGCAGAAGGCATTCTATTTCTTTATCAGGGTTATAGATAAGTTCTCAATGGACAGGCAGCACCTTACAGCATGATGGGAACCTAAAAGAAATCCCAGGCAGATATGGACACAAACCTGTGCCCCAAGATGCAGTCACAGTCCTGAAACTAAAGCAGAGACGATAGCCTCAAATGGGTTAAACTAAGTTGGCCCAGGCATGACTATCAGCCTCCAAAACATATCCATCACGGGAATGTCTTACAATAGATTATTATTGTTCGTTTGTTTTCCCAACCTGAATGTAAGCCCCAAACCTTGCCTGGTTTCTATACCTTTGTGCATCCAGTCCCAATAAGGTTCCTGGTGCAGAATAGGTGCGGTTAAATATTTGTTGACTAAATGAAAATATCTTTACTCTATAACACTGCTTTTTGACAATTTTTGAGTGGTGGACACTTTTCAAAATTCTGATGAAGGCTAAGAACCCCTCCTCAAAAAAAATACACAAAAAGATAATAATTTTTATCTTCTAGGGTTTGTGGATCCAGATTAAGCTATGCCGAATGCAATAATTTTCAAGGATAAAAATATTATTATTGTTATTTAATCCTCACCCAAGGATATGTTTAGAGAGAGAGAAAGAAAGAGAAGGAGAAACATTGATCAGTTTCCTTTGTATAAGCCCCAAAAGAGAATCAATTGAACTTGCATCCTGGGTATGTGTCCTGATCAGGAATCAAACCTTAGACCTTTTTGGTGTACGGGATGGAATTCCAACCAATTGAGCCACCCAGCCAGGACAAGGATAAAGTATTATTATAAACACAATTAGACACTGACTTTTCATTCTAGTTCGTTCAGACATTTTCCTGATCACTTACGTAAGCTAATTCCCTCCCCAACTCTATGGCATTATACTTTATGTTCTGCTATTTGTTATCATCGATCAAGAGTCCACACATGGATATTATATGTTGGTGACATCAATGTCAAAGTAAAAAGTTAACTGTGCTAATAAAATGATTCCTTTCATGGTTTTTAAAGTGTACATGCTCCTCGCACCTCTGTCTCTCCAACACTAAAAAAATTTTAGTGTACATTTGGCATAATCTTATGATTCTTTCCCTAAGGCCAGTCTGAGTAGAATTTGAAAAAGGAGAGTGGTTAAATCATACCCACACACAAAACCACCTGCCTGTCTTACATAGGTAGGCTCAATTACGAGGGGGAGTGGAGACCAGGTATCTTATCCAGTCACCATAAACAACAAATAGCATATTGAATTCAGAGTATCCTGAAGACCACAGGTGGCTACCTTTTTTTGTCAGAAAAGAGCAGGTTTTAGTTATCAGTAGTGAGAGATGCCCACGTGAATCTTACTTGCACACCTTTTGGTAAAGAGAGGCAATTATCATCCCATCTGAGCTGAGCAACTATTACCAGAAAACCCTTAATAGAAATCCCCTGTGTCTGAAAGCCATCGTAAGACCAATCTCTTCCAATACAGAGCAACTAGGAAATTCTGCCACCGGAAAGGAAGGGTTTTTATTTCTTCTGGTTTACAAAAAGGAAGCTCACAGGGCTGCTGACATGCTGGAGACCACAACTTAAATCACGTCTCCGATCTGCCTTAACCCCGAGTGTCCGGTCCCAGGGGCCCTGCAGAGGAAAGCAGCAAGCAGCCCATCTTCACCTCAGCCGCTGAGCTGAGTCGGGTGCAGAGCAGCGCTGTGTCCACGGGGCAGGGGTTGGGTGTGTGCCACAGAAGCAGCAATAGAAAGTGCCAGTGCACTCAATACTGCAGTCTCAGTTAGCAGACCGTCACTGTGGGCTCCGCTCTCCATCATGGAATATCAGGAAACCAGAGATACACTGCTGACCCATAAGGAGCTGCCTGGATCAGGCTGCTTTGCATTATGCTGAGGTCATAGGGATGGTTTATAATGCCCTGACCCTTGACCCCTAACCCCACTCACAGCTTGCTTCCTTAATGCCTCAAAAATATATCGAAACAACACGCCTGAAGTTTATTGTTTTTGTTTTTTGCAATAAGAAGCTTTCCTGTAACTTTGCAAGGAAACTTTTCCAAGGACAAGTTTTCTAGAAATTGGTTTAAATACTTATTTCAAAGATCCCACCTGGGAAACAATCGTGGGTGTGCACCATTTTACTTGCATCACATTCCTTCTGTCCTGGAACCTGGTTCCTAAGAAAGAGGCTGGACAGTTAAATGTAAATCATCGACAAAATCGTATTTGCACGTTAGGGTAACCAAAGCCTTTGGAACAGGCATCAATAGCTTTTCTCCTCAATGTTTGCAAACATCCTTCGAGATTAGAAACACAGTAGTTTTAGAACAATAAGTCAGGAAAGTTCAATGCAAAGCAGAGGCAGGAGACATATAACTGAATAATGCCATTTTCCACTTCTCAAATTTGAGTCATTTCCTATTTAAGAGAGCATCAACTATCAGCAAGGCGATTTCCAACTATGGAAAACTACAGAGGAAGAGTGACCTTAAAATTTCCTGAGGAAACTAGTAGCATTACAACCGACTTTTTCTCCATACTCCCCAACGGCGTCTACATTTTATGTCAAGCAGTGGTTTAGATGCAAATGTCAGTGTTCGAGCTAAATTGCAACAAAACTTCCTCAAAAGCTGGTGTAGCATTTGTTACCGGGATCCTTCAAGAGCTAAACGAGTACTAGATGGGAAAACTATTTTTAAGCGTATAATCACAGAGACGACAGTCTGTACCCTAAACTAGGACAACCACATGCTTCTGAAAAGCTACCCTGCTCTCAACCACATGCTGCCGAAAGCTACCCCGTTCCCAGCAGTTGTGTTATTCTCCGCAGACTAGACTGCATTCAGCTCCTAAGGTACCTAACACTTCAGGATATACAAAATGGGCTGCATTAAAAAAAAAAAATCCTATGCTCACACACACACCACAATTTGGGTTTTCTACCCTCCTGCGGAGCTATATCAGAGACACCTGCGAATTGTAAATTAGGTGACCCACCAATAAGTAAGTCACTTTGCAAACCTGACCAACTGTCTCCACTGCACCTGTGCAGACCACCACGGCACACACACACACACCCCGCCCGGGAAGGGGAACGCTCCCGTCCATACCTATATTTCATGCCAGTCTGCTTGGCGGTGGACTCTTTGAGAGAAATGTGGTGCTGGGGGGTGAAGGTCCCCAGGCTGCGCGCGATGATAGCGACCGTGCGGAATTTGGCCCGGGCCGCGTTCACATTGGGGGCGTTGGAGCTCTGCTTGCTCAGAAGTCGGTCCTCACCATTCCGGCTCTTCAGATTGTGCTCTGTGCAGGCTATGGAGACTTGCATCGCTTCCCCGGGCAGCGCACGGTCCCTCTCAGAACCCCCGAACCCGGGCAAGTCACGAGAGAGAGAGAGAGAGGTTGAGTAGCTGGGGAGGATTTCTGCGCGGCTTTTAACCCCTCCCTGGCCCCCTTCCTGGGGAAGCCGTCCGGGGAGTCCTGGCGGCGGGCTGGGGAGTAGGGGGGGGGGGGGGCCGGCGGGAGCGGCTGCAGTGCAGGACGGAGCCCCGAGGAGCCCACGGAAGTCAACAGCCAGCCCCGAAGTTGTCACAGCTGGAGCGCGGACGGAGCTCTCCGATCCTCCCGGGTGGGAATCTCCTCCGCCGCTTTAAACAGCCAAACCCGTGCAGCCGGGGGGCTTCTGCAGCCGCCGGGAGCTGAGTGTTCCCGCTGCCCGCACGCAGCCCGGCCGGAAGCCCATCCGCCGTGTCCGAATGCGGGCTCGCTCGCTGGCTCGCCGCTGGGCGCTGGGCGCTGGGTCAGAGCCACGCAGGCATTCCGCAGCGCGCGCTGCCCGCGCCCTCTGGACCGCAGGCGGGATGCGCGAGCGGCGCGCTGAGCATCCCGAGCAGCAGCAGAGCAGCTATAATCCTAATCCGATCCCCGGGGGCCGGCGGTCTCCGTCCACGCCAGACGGTCTGCTCCCTCCCTGCCCGGCTCCGGGATGTCCTGGGGAGGAGGGTGGGCTCCTCAAGACCCCTCCCCACTCATGGCCAGGCAGAAGCCTGGGCGGCTGAGCCCGCGGGAGCGCCGGTCTGCAGCTGTGCGGAGGAGCGGGCGGTCGGCTCCCTTAAAGAGCTCCTCCTGCCTTTGTGTGCAGCGGGCAGGCGAGGATCACTTTCACGGGCTCCTCGTGCGGTAACAGAATCCCTAAAAGGGGAAAGCAAGCGGGGACTCTGCCCAGATTCAACCCAATTCCTGCTGCAGCACAACAGTTGGAACTGGGGGAAGGCAGAGGAGGGGGGGGGTGCTTCCGCCAAGATCACACCAGTGAATTAACAGGGGAATACTCTGACCGGCTGGCCGGCTTGGGCAAACAGCTGAAAACCCCTATTAGCCTTGCCAGCATTCATTTCCCCTTTGGATTATTTCTTAAGCAGGTAAGTTTGAAGTTTCCTGAAAAGCCACAGTGCAGACTTTTTGGAGTCAAGACATGGAACTGGCTGCAAAATCTATTCTGGCTCCCAAGAGAGGGCCAAGGGAGGGGGAGGAGGCAACAAGCTGGCACCCACCCACACCCCCACACCCCCACACCCCACACCCGGAAGGGGCCTGCACTGGGCAAGCAGCAGGTCCACATGACCACCCAGCAGGGTCCAGGCCTGGCGTCTGGAAGCATGTGCACTACCCGCTGGTCCTCTGTGGCCAGCTGAGCAAGCACCATCCCCAGATCCGGGGCCAGCAGCAGGAAGTGCAGCAGGAGCATGGCCGGGGGCAGTGTCAGGTGCAGAGCAGCTGCGGGATACATGCGGTTGCATCAAACTAAGCACCAACGGGGGCCCATAACCCTTTATCTCTCCGTTCGAATTGCATGGAAGCCGGGCTCCTTGTGTAAATGTATTTACCATAAAATCTCGGCTTCTGCAAAATCGGTTTTCTAAGCATGGCTCCCAACAGACACCGCTGTCAAGCAAAAAGGAACAGGGTCCAAATCAACAATATTTGTGAGCCCCATCGCTGCGCTAGGCAGGAAAGAGAAATGTGGACACAACAATGAGACGCTGCCCTTCTCCCCAAGGAACTGGCAATCCGGGTGGAGAGGACAAAGCATTCCATCTTTTTTTTAAAAAAAAATAATAATTCTTTATTGTTTGAAGTATTAGATATGTCTCCTTTTCCCCCTTGACCTCTCAGAGGGGCTCGTTAAGGATGTCGGAGGCACATTAGTTTTTGAACGAGTTGTGCAGACGCTAGACACCCTGGGGTTTAGCAGGGGGATGATTATAGGGAGCTGGAGAAAGTCTCATTTCTTGATTTCCCACATGTCTACTGAGAACCTAGTCAGTATCTGACTTTGCTACTGGGGTGCAGAGATGACTTGCAGGGGCTGGACCTCAGGGAGTTCATGGATGCTCAGAGAGCGGTCGGACTCTGCCTGGGGCGTGAATTCAATTAGCAGGGGAGGAGGGAGAAGGGCTGTCTCCCAGGGGGTGTCAGCTGTAGGGAGAACACACTCTGGCAGTGTCTGTATGACGAAAAACAGCAAGCCCGACCAGTTCTTCCCAGCCAAATGAAGTTGTAAGAATTGAATTTTCAAGTGGAACCTGTGCCTGCTTTCAATTCTATTCCAGGTACGAATTTTAACATTTTATAACCTTCAGATAAGGTTTAAGTCTCATGGTGAAATCTCACTCTTTACACTCCATGCCATTCCCACTCCTTTACTTTGAAAAAAAATTAAACAACTGCCCCTTGTCCAGTGGCCGGGAAGTAACTTTAGGATGGATGGGGTGAGGGCTGGAGCAGGGGACAAGTGAACCCAGGAGGCCTGGTTTTTACCCTCAACTGCAAGGAAGGAGTGCTTCAAGCAGTATCTCTGTTCCCTGGAATACGTAACCGTGGGCAAAGAGGAAGCAGGTCACTAGATCCTTTCTTTTTTCACACGAAGCTGGCTCATCGGAAATGATCAGTGTGAATCAGGAAAAGAGTCACAGCGAGAAGAGGAAGGAGTGGGAGGAATCAGAAGGAGCAGCTGATAAAAAGGAGAAAATAAAGCAGCCTGGGAGGCGAGTTGGGCACAATGACCATCACAGGACCGGAGGGGTCAGGAGCCGGTGGCTGGGGGGACAGGAGGTGCTATCAATTCTATAGGGAGGAGGGGAATGTCGAGGGTTCAGAAGATCTGACACTTCACTGAGGTGGCTTTCAGGCCTGCCAAGAATGAGCAAGAGCAAGGGCTGGACACATAACCAAAAGCAGAACAGGGAGCGGGTTATCAGAATAAAAACATGCGCGGCAGAGCCCCACCGAGCCATCTCTGCCTCCCACAGGACCTAGCAGAGCACCTCATGTGCCCAGCAGGCCCTCACTCAGTAAACAATTGAGAAAGGAAGGTAAGGGAGAAAAAGGAAGGAAGGAGGGAAGAGGGTAGGAATATGCCAAATTCTGGGATAAATGTGATTCCTTAAAAGCAAAGAAAAACCTGTCCTTTCTAGATTCACACAACCCAAACACTTAAAAGGAGTAACTGTCCCACATTCACTTCTGCACCTTTTGTGTACAGACAAGTGTCCCAGCCTCTAGTCCAGGGGTGGGCAAACTTTTTGACTCGAGGGCCACAATGGGTTCTTAAACTGGACCGGAGGGCAGGAACAAAAGCAACCTGACCATGCTGGCACTCTCATCTTGGGCTGCTGGTGAAGGAGCGGAGGGGAGAGCAAGAGAACCCTCCGCTCTTTTGGCTTGCTCCGGGGGCCAGATAGAACAGCCGAACCGGCTGGTTTGCCCATGGCTGCTCTAGTATGTGTCTCAAAGGGAATCCAGTAATGGAGGCCCAAGGAATGCTCGCAGCACAAGCCCCTTTCTTGCTGCCCACAGTGCACCTTTTCAGCTCTCACTCCCAGAGGCTTTTTGACAGCCAGCCAGCCATGTGGTGACTTACCCCCGCAGCGCTCACCCTTCCAGCATTAATGGAGCAGTAGGTCTCAGGAGCCCGGAAATTAGATATTAGTTGACGGTGAGAATGCTCATCCCTAATGGGTTTGTGCTAACAGGCCACATGCTAATTAAGCTGGGGAAATTGGATTTGGAATATGTATGCTTTCACGGTCAGACAATAGGATTTGGAGGAGTTCTCACTATTATTATTTCAGGTTCAAATAAGCCCCATAAATGATGATGTGTATATATGCGTAAATATAGACATGGACATAAACACAGACATAGATATATAGACAGAAATAGATATATGGGTCCTCCCCAATTCATATGTGGAAGTCCTGACTCCCAGTAAGTATCTCAGAATGTGACTGTATTAGAGATTAGATCTTTAAAAAGGTAATTTAGGTAAAATGAGGTCATTAGGGTGGGCCCTCATCCTACATCACTGGCATCTATATAGGAAGAGGAGATTAGGACAAAGACAGGTACAGAGGGAGAAAAACGCTGTGGAGAGAGGCCTGCAACAGCAGCCAAAGGCCTGGGTTCCCAACCCAGCGATGTCACTTTCTCTGTGACCTCGGGTGTCATTATAGTTCTCTCTGCCCCTTCTCTCTCACTTGAAATATGAGGGCGATACATTTTTATTTCCAAGACCTTCTCTTGTTCTACAGATCCCACGAAGTGCTTTCTCAGAGAGATGTGGAGTACAGGATTACATACTAATAAAGCCTCGTTACCACTAACTCTGCAATTTCATCATGGTTTGAGCTGGTCTCTATTTATGATCTGATATTTGAAATTCTTTGGAAATAATGTCAAAGGGTCATCATTGGGTCATGGTGACAGAGCTGATAAGGAATAGACCACAGCCTACTTAACGTGCACCCAGTCTTCTCCTCATCATGGAATCTTCATGGTAACCTGGGAGGGCTCTGGGATGTGGATTCAGTTGGTGGTGATGTGAATCCCAGCTCTGCTCTCCCCTTCCTTCCCATGAGCCACTGAACAGTATTCTCAACCTCCCTGCACCTCAGCACCTGCACCTCTCAGGAAAAATGTTGCAAGAACATACCTCGCTGCTGCCTGTGGATTCCTCTAAGATGTTTATGGTTTCTCATCTTACGTTTATGTCCTTTAGCCATTTTGAGTTTATTTTTGTGTATGGTGTAAATTGGTGGTCTAGTTTCTTTTTTTTTTTTTTTTTGCATGTATCTGCCAATTTTCCCAACACCATTATTTGAAGGGACTGTCTGACTCCATTAAATGTTCTTGCCTCCTATGTCAAATATTAATTGAGCATAGTGGTTTCGGTCAATTTCTGGGTTCTCTATTCTATTCCATTGGTCTATATGTCTGTTCTTGTGCCAGTACCAGGCAGTTTTGAGAACAGTGACTTTGTAATACAGCTTGATATCTGGTATTGAGATCCTTCCTACTTCGTTCTTCTTTCTCAGGATTGCTGAAGCTATTCAGGATCTTCTTTCCATTCCAGATGAATTTTTGGAGAGTTCTTTCTAGGTCTGTAAAATATGCTGTTGGTATTTTAATGGAGAGTGCATTGAATCTATAGATTGCTTTGGGTAGTATGGACATTTTAATGATGTTGATTCTACCAATCCATGAACACTGTGTGTTCTTCCATCTGTTTATGTCTTTTTTCTCTGTGTCCTGTAGTTTTCTGAGTACATGTCTTTGACCTTAGTTTATTCCTAGTTATCTTAATTGTGTGTGTGTGCATGCGCGCGCAATGTTAAATAGGATTGTTTCTTTAATCTCTCTTTCTGTAAGTTCACTAGAGGAATCCACAGGCAGCAAACTCTCAGTCATATGCCAAAGCAATATCTTCACCAATATAGCTCCTAGAGCAATAAAAACTAAGGAGAAAATAAATAAATGGGACTACATTCAAATTAAAAGCTTCTGCACAGCAAAAGAAACCATCAACAAAACAACAAAAAGTCCACTGCATGGGAGAACATACTTGCCAATGTTATCTCAGATAAGGGTTTAAACTCCAACATTTACAGGGAACTCACACAACTTAACAAAAGGAAGATAAAAAATCCAATCAAAAAATGAGCAATGGACCTAAATAGATACTTTTCAAAAGAGGACATACAGAAGGCCCAGAGACATATGAAAACATGCTCAAAGTCACTAATCATCCAAGAGATGCAAATCAAAACGACAGTGAGGTACCATCTCACACCTGTCAGAATGGCTATCATCAATAAATCAACAAACGACAAGTGCAAGCAAGGATGTGGAGAGAAAAAAAAACCCTAGTGCATTGCTAGTGGGAACACAGACTAGTGAAGCCACTGTGGAGAATGGTATGGAGTTTCCTCAAAAATTTCAAAATGGAACTCCCATTTGACCCAGTGATTCCACTACTAGGAATATACCCCAAGAAACTAGAATCACCAATCAAAAAGGATATATGCACCCCTATGTTCATAGAAGCACATTTTACAATAGCTCAGATTTGGAAACAGCCTAAGTGCCCATCAGCAGATGAGTGGATTAAAAAACTGTGGTACATCTACACAATGGAATAAACTCCTACCATTTGCATCAGTATGGATGGACCTGGAGAGCATTATGCTAAGCAAAATAAGCAAGCCAGAAAAAGATAAATATCACATGATCTCACTTATTTGTGGAATATAATGAACAACATAAACTGATGAACAAAAATAGATCCAGAGACTGAGAAGCATCCATCAGACCATCAAACCTCAGAGGAAAGATAGGGGAGGGTGGAGGTATAGGGTATGGGGAAGAGATCAACCAAATGACTTGTATGCATGCATATAAGCATAACCAATGAACAAAGACACTAGGGGGTTGAGGGCATGAACGGGGGGGAGGGGGATAAAGCCACATATGTAATACCTTAATCAATAAAGATAATTTAAACATTTATAAAAAGAACATACCCCTCTGGATAATAGTGGGAATTGCATGAAAATAGTGCTTGGCTCATAGAAGGCACTTAATAACTGTTAAGTATCCAACTCAATTTATTAAATGTGGGGCTAATGGGAACTCTTTAATCTCTCAAACAAGCACACCAGGAGACTTCAGCAGTTACTAATAACAGTAACCCTTACACAGCACTGCCTATAGCCTAGGAACTCTTAAGAACACTTCACATGTATTCTTATTTACTCTTTATAAACCCCATGAGGAAGTGCTATGTTATCAACACCATTCTATAGTTTATAAAACATGGAAAACAGAGAAGTAAATATGTTGCCCAAGGTGGCACAGCCAGGAAGCTGAAAATCTGGGATTTCCCTGGGGGGTAGCTTGGCTTCTTAACACTGCACATGCTGCTCCTCACTGCAAAAATTTCCTTGTGAGAAGGGCTTTAAATAGTTTCATTTCATTAATATCATTTAAGAAAAATCATATTCTTATTATGAATGAGGGGGGAATTCAATATTAAAAGTCTAAAAATTTCAGAACAATTAAATCATTCATTCTTGGTAGCTTTTTTAGTATATGCCTTTTATCAACCTTTTGAATACTTCATAATACTTTAATCCCATTCCTCAAGAAAAAATGTTTTCCTATTACCTGGAAAAGTTGTTATTGATTCAGTTTCTTATAAGTAAAGTCAAATGCTTTGAGTGAGTCTACTTAGAATTTATGGTTTATTTCCATTGGAAGCCACAGCCAGCCAGGGCCAGGAAACATTTAATTATGCAGCCAGGAAAAATTGGATTCATTCAACACAGAAAAGATCTGCTAATATCCAAAGAATTTTAAACATGCAAGTGTAAAGATGGCAAGCCAGTTTGTGTGCCTATTATTTGCTATTAGAAGAGAAATTATAAGGGTGGGAGCTTGCTATTTATCAGAAATTCTTAACATGTAGGTTTGGAGAACAATTGATTATACTCTGACAAATTGAATCAGTCATGAAAATTAGCATGGGCTTAGATTTGCATGAACATAGGTTTGGAATAACAGAGAAAGTAAAATTGAGAGGCCAAATTGGAAATACCCAAGGCTCTACTGAATAAAAGAGACTTCCAGATGTCTACTCTTCTGCTTCCCTGGAAGAAAAGTGTCACCAGAGAATCCTTATCTGGATACTCTGAGATCAACCCAATACAAAGATTTACACAGTATCAGCCATATGTTCAAAAACCAAAGCATAATTAAAGGATAGTTAAGCTTTTCAACTAACATTGAAAATATATCCACAGCCACTGATAAACATGTCCTTAATTCAAAACTTCTGACAAATCAGATGTATCAGCCAGATCTCGAATATTTGTGCATCATTTTATAGAATCAAGGAAAAGTTTTATAGTGCTATAGTGTGAAAAGTAGGAAATTCACAATTCATTATTTTGTTCAGGCCTCTTCATGGATGGTAATTTCCCATAAATTTGTCAGGAACCTGGTTATAAAACTGGGAGAAAACAGGGACATGTGGGCAGTGAATTTTTTATAAATGTTTATAGTTCTTCCTAAATTATTAGCCATTAATATAATTTCTGCTCTTGCTTCTAATGGAAAAAGCTGGTCAGAAACATTTGCCATGTCTTCAGACAAAAGATTTTTCTAAATAGCTAATATCACAGAGACTTTGTTTTCCAAGGTTATTAGAAATATTATATTTCATCCAATTTAAGATTCAATAAGCCATAAGACATATCAATATTTTGTATATCACCAAAATAAAAAATTATGGCCAAGTAATTATGACACAATGCTTTTTTTCTACCTTAAACTCTTTATTTAAAAATTGAGTCTTTTTAGACTTAGGTAGACTTTTCAATCCAAATTTTCACTCTTGTACATATTTAAAAAAGGAAAATATAAGGGGAATAAATTGGTTAAAGTATTCCCCAAATGTGTTCCCATTTAGAAGTTGAAACTTCTGGGTGTTTTACTAAGAGTCATCAATGTCCACACCATCATTCTTTGTGTTGGTAATGCAGCTTTGAAAAAAGAAAAAGCTCTACGGATGTCTCTGGGATGTTTTCCAAGCTGCTGACACCCCTTCTGAAGTTGTGATGCATGAGCCAGCAGCAACAAAGAATTATGTCACAATTTCAGCAAAGGAAAAATATTTGTTTCAAGGAATTGATGAACTACGGTGATTTCTAAGATAGTATAGTATAAGCTCTTATTTCATGCCAATTAAAATATTGTGGAAGGAGGAAAGGAAGAAAGGGAGAGAAGAAGGAAAGAAAGATTTTTGAGCACCCACTGTGTACTGGGCATTGTGTTAAAGTCTTCTACAACATTCTATCATTCCTTGAGGAAAAGGAGGCAGAAAAAAAACTGCCTCGGTTAAACATCTAAATTAATTGGGATCTCAACTAAGTAATCTACAGGTGGAGTTTCATAAGCCTTCACCCTCACCCTCGAAAAACTGAGAAATGAATCAGACTCTGGAATTGCTTTCCACACAAAGTCGCCCTTGCCTGCTCAGGTTGAGAAGAATAAAGCAACTGAAGATCTTTCGAAAACTATATTAATGGATTAATATTTACTTTTTTGAGTTAAAATTAATTGGTCATCTTAGGGTGAGAGAAGCTGTATTACACATGTCACTTTACCTCATACTATCTAACATTTTCTAAAAGATGTATTCTCTTTTTATTGCATTCATTTTCAAAGGAAAGGTGTTATAAAAAGAACGTATCTAAGATCCTATGAGATTTCTTCTAATTAATTCCTTTCCTTTGGCACATCACAGGAAGTTAATGGAGGAGACCCTTTCATCTCCTTTAAAGCAAAACTCATTTGGGAGATAGAAGAATCAAACTCTCACCTCTGCCCTGTCAAGAACTGTATTGTCTAAAGTTTGTTTTATAATGCACATGTATTACTCTTAGATAAAATAAAATAAAATAAAATAAAATAAAATAAAATACTTTTTAAAGTTATTTTTCTTATTATAAATTTATCACAGACTTTTCTAAGAAGAAACAGGATACATGGAAGCAAAACCAAAAAAAAATGTCAAGTATTCACCAATCCAGACTTTCAATGTTTAACATTGTTGTCAATATCTTCTTGGTTTTTATATTTTTCATTTTCTGTGCATAATTTAGTGGTTGTTGCTAATATTGCTGTCGTTGTCTAATGCAACTGAATACTTTTCAAGGCACGAATCAGTTGCCACATACTATCATTTTGCATTTGTTCATTTGTCTTTTCATTTTTGTCTATTATATATCCTTAACACAATTATTTGTTTTCACCACTCATTGATCACCACACCAATCTGCATTTTTCCTTGTTGAGTTGGCAAGTTCTATACCCTAATGAGGCAAAGAGATAGGAAACTCAGCCCATTCTCAAAGGGTTTTCTTCCTGGATGAGAACGGTGCAGACCTTCCCTGGAACTAGTTGCCTATTCGAAATGTCGGGGCAAGTGGTAGAGCTGATACACAATATGGATAAAAAGGGAGAGCTCACTGGGGGGTTGGGCAGGTGGAGAAACTATGGTGGCATCAGAAAAGATCTGAGCATTAGGGACAGAGAAGGACCCAGGCAAGGAAAGAGAACAGGGGAAGGAGGATACACCAGCAAAGGAAGCAGCTTTAGCAGAGGCAGGGAGGTTGAGAAGCCTATTGGGAAATAATGGGCAAAACACTTTAGATGGAACCTTATTTGAAAAAGAGTGCAGCTAACAAATGATGCAAAACAAATGTACATAAGTCTACTGGAATCTATTGTGTGCAGCCTGGAATACATGTCTAGGTAAAGACTCCCCTCCTGGACAGTTGGGGAGGATTCTGGTCTGGAGTGAGGAATGTAAGCGGTATTTTTGGAAGATCCATTTGGAAGCCAATAGGATGGCCTGGAAGTATAAGAGATCCAATGCAGGAAGAACAGTTGGGGACTGCTAGACTCAGCTGGCCATTAGGTAAAACCTGTTGATATGGAAGGCTCCCAGTGATCTGAGGGTCTAATGCTGTCACTTTTGACCTCAGACCTCCCAGGTTTATTTTCCAGGAAGAACCTTGTATGTCCCCCAATAGCCAATTCTAGGTTTAAGGGGCCTCACTTTATCAGATTATAATGTCTGCTTGCCTCTCTCAGAGGATGACTCGGGTCTTCTTAAGGGGGTTTGAGCAGACAGATAAGGTGCACAAATTTTATGACTGGAGAGTTTTCTTCTTGTTACTGATCTCCCTTGGAGCTTCAGGCAAAACCCCTAGATGCAGGAGGCCCTCCCAGGATTTGCTGCTGCAGTGAGCTCACTGAGTCTCTAGGTCCCAAGAGCTTCCTTTGGCTTATACCCCGGCTGTTTCTACGTTCATTTACAGATCAATTCGCCCATTTATAACTCATTAAGTGACATTTTAAATGGAGGTTTCATTAAACAAAAGCCAGTTGGAAGCAGAATCATCCCATTTCCCTCCTAGTCAGAATGCATTTTCTGTACAAATCACTGTTATGTTCCACATTTTCGGGGGGGGGGGGGTGTGAAGCTAACATCGTTATTTAGGCTCAGTGCTCACTCACTCAACAGCACTGCACAGTATTTATAGGAATATGGCTGTTAATCATAAAAGCTTTCATGTGGAGGAAGAGGAGAGAGAATTTTTGGACACCTAACATTTTTGGCTTGGGGCTTACCTTTTAATTGATTAGAAATGAATTAATGTTACATGTAGGTAGATGAGAAAATATGTTCCTTCCAACAGATGATTGCCTGCTTTTAATTCCCTGCAATCATTCTTAATGGATAACTGTCTTCTGAAATTCAAAAAGGCAGTCATGTGGAGGATGGAGGACATTTGGGAGTGTTGCTACAGAGGATAGGAACAGGACCAAGGGGAGCTGGCAGCAGGACCTGCTGGCAATGGGGGCCGTTCTGCACACTGATGGAGAGCTGGTAAGCTTGGTGCTGCTGGAATCCTCAAATTGTGGCCACAGGACCAGATGAGTACATGATAGAGAAAGAGAGGACTTACTTGTCTGGATGGTAGTTGTGTTCGATGGACTCTTCCAGGTGTTAAGAAACTGAAATGAGCTTGTCCTTTTGCATCTGTAACATCTCTTCTCCCTTCTTCTAAGAAGAGCATCCTATGTTTCAAGTGGGACAGACCCCTACTCTCAAGCTCCTGCTGTGGGTCACAGTGATTGACCCATAATGGTCATATGACTCAATTCAATTCAATAATAATAAACCCTGGAGCTGTTATCAGAAAAGAGAAAGTTTTTATTTTGTTTGTTTGTTTTTAAATATATTTTATTGATTTTTTACAGAAAGGAATAGAGAGTTAGAAACATCGATGAGAGAGAATCATCGTGATCAGCTGCCTCTTGCACACCCCCTACTGGGGATGTGCCCACAACCAAGGTACATGCCCTTGACCAGAATCGAATCTGGGACCTTTCAGCCCGCAGGCCGACACTCTATCCATTGAGCCAAACCAGTTTTGGCAGGTTTTTTTTTTAACTATTAGCTAGGTAAGCCTAGGAAAGGGCCTGCTTGAGAGTGAACTGGAAGTTCATTAGGAGACCATATTCTCTAGTGATCTTCTCCTGGCCTCCCTCAGCAGGTGGTGTCTGCTCTTTCCTACTCTGGTGTTTTATTCGCCGGGTCACTGTGACTCAGCTACTTGGTCTCTGCTTCCATGGCTTCCTGGACTATAGATTGCCTAATTGCAAACTTCCTATTTAAATCCCCAAGAAAAAGAACCTGACCACACCATCCAGTGACACTATCATGTGATACACACAAGTAATCTCTGGATCTCATGCTGGCCACCCTAGGAGGCTATCTTTATGTCAGGCACTGTTATGGACTGAATACTTTTGTCTCCCCCGAATTCATATGTTGAAGCACTAACTGCCAATGTGATGGTATTTGGAGGCAGGGCCTTTGGGAGGTAATTAGGTTTAGACGAGGTCCTGAGAGTGGGGCCCCCATGATGTCCTTACAAGAAGAGAAAGAGACTAGACTTTCAAATTTTTCTTTTTTAGGTAAGGATGCCATAGACATAGAAGCTATCCTCAGAATGTGGCCCTGGGCACGGACCAGATCCCTTCCCAAACAATTTCCAAGGTCATTTCTACAATTTTCTAAAGTATACATTTCTACAATTCCCTTTTTCCTTTTTAATTCTCTTTTAATTGTTTTGTTTAGATTTTTATTAGTGTTAAGGTGTTTCCCACAAATATTAATAAAGGAAGTTGCCAAGGAGACAACTTCGTTCATTTTTCTTCTCTCACCCACTACCCAACACCTGTCCCACTAAGGACTTGGTCACCAGTTTTTCACAAGGGGAAGGAGATTTAAAAACAAAACCAAATCTGGGATCCCTGAGACCTGTCTGATGTGATATGGTAGTTCAGTAAGGCCATGGCAGGAAAAGGATGGTATACTCATGGGCCATCTGAGGAGAGTGATAGAGATCACTGACAAGGGACTGTCCCTGAGGCCACAGAGCCTCAGGCCTCGTAATAGCTGGATCTATTACCAGCCCTAAGCCTGAAGGACTGTTGGAAGGTAGATGGGGCTGAGTGGTGAGGACCACCTGATAGAAACTATGACCCTAAATGGAGGGATAGGGCCAGCCCACAGGGAGAGAGTTCAAGAAATCAATGTCCCAATGACTCTTCTGTCCTGCCAACTGGCTTAACCCAACTAGAAGCCAAAAGTCACAGGAGCATACTGCAGCCACGTGTGGTATAAAGCAGAGTAGAAAAGAGTAGGGCACGGGTCTGGACAGGTAAATGGAAACGATTCAACATACATTGGGAGGGGAGTACGTAAGCTACTCAGAATAGCTCAGTACAGCATGGCCGACTGATAAACCTTTGCTGTAACAGGCTGATCCAGTGCTGCTTTGGGGACACTGAAAACAGAAGATGACACCTAGCCAGGCAGTAAGCATCCACTCATATTGGTGGGGCTAGTTTGCCTTGCCTAAGGATATCACAAAACGAGAAGCTGCTGCCTTTATGAAACGCGCAGTGACCTTTCGAGATGATCTGGAGTGATCCGTTTAAAGTGGCACTAGCTGTAAATGCTGGGCCACATCCTTCAGGCATTTCCAAAGAGATAACTGAATCAAATACTTTCAATCTTTTAGTAAAATGCATAATTTTAATCAAACTGTGAAGAAGTATTATGTTTGAAATTCAGGAAGTGAAAAATATTTGCTTTACAATTAAGATTAAAAGAGGAAGATAATTTGGTACTGGAAACATAATGTTTTTAATTGTTTAGTTTAAAATTAATCCAATAAAGTCTAAGACAAAAAAATTTATTCAAATTATTCAAACTCAGCAGTCCATCAAAGGCTGGTTTGTTTTTTTCCCTGCCTTTGTCTAGGGAGAAGCTAATATTGCAGAGAAATCACATTGTTCCTCCATTTATTAAATAAATATTTTCCACACAGTGGGCAGTGTTCTGGGTGCTGGCAAGGAACATTCCAAGATAAACAAGACCCATCTTTTCTTAAGCATCTTAGTCTAATAAGAGAGGCAGACATAAAAATGGCTACAACCAATACAGGACAGAATGAAGTACATGCTAAAGAACTAAGTCAGACAGAGAAGGACAAATGCCATATGATTTCACTTAGATGTGGAATCTGAAAAACAAGTAGAACAGAAACAAACCCATAGATACAGAAAACAAACTGATGGTTGCCAGACGGGAAGGGTGTTGGGGGTCTGGGTGAAAAAAATGTGAAGGGATTAAGGAGTACAGATTGGCAGTTACCAAATTGTCATGGAGATGTGAAGAACAGCATAGGGAATACCGTCAATTGTATTGTAATAACTATGTATGGCGCCAGGTGGGGACTAGACTTATAAAGGGAGATCACTTTGTAAGTTTTGTAAATTTCTAATCACTATGCTGTACATATTGAATGTCAACTGTAATTTAAAAATTAAAATAAATAATAAATCAGAGAAGGAGAAGAAGGAGAAGGAGGAGGAAGAGGAGGAGGAAGAGGAAGAGGAGGAGGAAGAGGAAGAGGAAGAGAAAGAGAGGAGGTTATCTTTGCTTTGGTCTTTAAAAACATGAACAGGGGCCGAAACCAGTTTGGCTCAGTGGATAGAGCATCAGCCTGGGGACTGAAAGGTCCCAGGTTCGATTCCGGTCAAGGGCACATACCTTGGTTGCGGGCACATCCCCAGTGGGAGATGTGCAAGAGGCAGCTGGTCGATGGTTCTCTCTCATTGATGTTTCTGACTCTCTGTCCCTCTCTCTTCCTCTCTGTAAGAAATCAATAAAATATATTTTTAAAAAATAAGAACATGAACAGGGTTTTATTTTAGGTCATAGGAGCCCATTGTTAGACAGATAGACAAGGACCCCTCAAGTCAGGGTCAAGTATGAACAGAGCCATGGATGCATGAAGTGCTGGGCAAGTGTAGCCCAGAGGAGTCAAGTGGTACAGCTGGATGAGGGTGTGAAAGAGGATGTTAGAGGGAGATGGAGCAGGAAAAGGGTGTTGAGTCCTATCATGAAGAATTTAAATATCGGCCTACTTCACCTTAGTCAGGAGGCAATAGAGACTGGTGAGTGGCATGTCTTGTTGGGGTGTATTGTTACATATATTAGTCGTGGGTTAATTTTGAGCACGTGGTTTATAGCCGCTCTATCTTACTGCCTCATGTCTGTGCCCAATTTGTTTTTTGTGACAGTAAAATCTGTAGTGCAGTCATCCCTAATGCTCCCCATTAAATCACTTCAACTAAATGATATTAATGGTTTCAAACGGTAAGTAAGATCTGGCTCACAGCACCCTCGTGGATGATAGAAATAGTTCAATACCAACCGGACGAAGGAGCTTGGAATGAAAGTGGTTTGTTGGAACAAAGTAGCCTATAAATAGTCGTGCTGGGACAGGTAGGCTGCATTGCTAAAAGGCCCTCCCACTAATCAGCTGAATGTTCCATAAATCAGTGTGAGTACAGAGAGGGGCTGGTGTGTCTCCCACACAGTCCACTGGGGAGGGGGAGGAGAAGAGAGGGAGCCCGCTAATTAATCTCCAGTTCCGCCATTGTAACTCACTGCAGTTTTCCTTTCCATCAGGGCAATTGATGTTAAAAATGAAAAGAAAAAAAAATAATTCTGCTCTATTTATAGTGTTTGTTACCTAACAAAGGCCAAATGCATTTAGATTTTGATGTTAAAGAAGACTGGAATGTGGCAAGGAGGCTGTGGGAAATCACATCTATGTGGTTGCGAAGTTCACTCTCTGACAATGAAAGGAAGTGAAAGTCCCCAGCCCAGCCCTTAGCAACTAATACTTCATCTGCTTTAGGGCTCAGTTAGGAAAACAGAGCCTAGTGAGTCGCACTGTCAGCAGTGAGCCTTTGTAATTAAATATCAAATATTGGGACAGCCTTGTGAGGAGTTCACACTGAGATTTCACGCAAGCCTGGGAAGAAGTGCAAACAGTCCTTGATGAGAGGTGGTGGAGCTGTGCAAACACTGCTGTCGGCCTGAGCAGCAGCCACTGAGCAGCTGCAAAGACACATCTGGAGACGCTCTCTGCTTCTCTTAGCGTGGGTGAGCCCAGTGACTATGAGCTGGGCCAAATATGCTCCATCAGCGCTCTGTGAGTATATGAGCCATTCAACAATCTGTTCATTTGTCCTTGCCTTAGCTACTTCTCATAGGATAAGCTCTGCTCCCTGCACAGTTTTGATTTTCATTAACTGTAGTGTGTTAGGAATTGAGACAGAGGGATTTGAGAGAGTTCAGAGTGAAGTGACTGATGGGTGAGTTTTTTTTATTCAGATAACCTAATAGGAAGGACCTAAAAGCTTATAAAACAATGTGTGTAGAAAACTATTTCTTCTCTCCTACCATAAGTCCCCATCAAAGCTCCCACACTGAGACAGGAGTCTTTCCTGAGTACTTTGGGGGTGAGGATGGGGAGCATTTTAGGTTATACTATACATTTTGGGCACTCAGCCCTCCACAGCCATCTTATCACCAGGGCCCTGGGTATTTTCCAGGCCCCGGTAAACCAAGAAGCACTTCTAATCCATGTGCCAATTCTGGAGAACAGTTACTTTGAAGATAGCCTCAGTCACACCAGATTTTGAAGAAAGAGAAAATATATCCCATATCATTCAGTACTGTCTATCCACAGAAGCACATCAGCTGCTTGAAATAGAGGGCTGTCAAAGATAATCCATTAGCCATGCCTTTCTTTTGTCAATTTGGACAGAATTTGAAACAAAGAAAGAATAAACCATGTGTTGGCTTATCAACCATACACAGTACTGCTCTACTTCCCAGGCTAGGGGAAAAGAGGTGGAAACATACTGATAAGAGGTAAAAGAAAAGATACCACTTTCAGTCAGTTTGGGTCTGAATAATATGAAGCATCTTGCCAAGGGAGAAATCCACATGTGTGTTGTTTCATGCATGGACACATTTCCTGCATAGAGGATGATGAGGCAATGTCCCAAGGCCAGTGTCCTTTGCTGCATGGCTCAACGATGCCCTCCACAGGGGGAACTAGGTCCTTCTCATCTGCCATGCCTAGAATGTAAGATCTTCTCACGTCCTGGGGAGGTGGGGGAGGACAGCGGTCATCCCAGCCCAGGAAAAGGGCTCTACTCACCGGCAATGAAGAAGCTAGAGAGGTCACCAGAGTGGGCCAGGGGATGGGTACCTGGAGCAATTGAGACCCGAAATTACAGCTTCCTTTGTAGGGGCTACATGAAAAATACAAGTTTTCTATCTCTAACACAGTTTGGACTAACAAGGATTTTGACAGACACTCAACAGGTTTTTACCTATAATATATTAGATTAGGAAAATTTTTTAAATCTTTACAGACAGATTTAAAAGTCAGCAGCCTAAATTTCAATTTCATAGAATATCTAATCTTCAGGGGCACACCTATAGAAAAAAAACTTCTTGCTGTCTAACTATACTTTGATGTTTTAGAACATATGAATGGATTTTTTTTCCTGTACATATAAATCCACCCACTGAGTGGATGGAAATTCCCTTTACTACATCATCCTCTGAGACCACCCATTCATGGGAGTGGACACCCATCCTAGGAGCAGTCTCAGGAAAGTGGTCAGATGGGCAAAAGTCACCAGCTGTCCTGGGAAGGCAGAAGATTATTCTATCCAGAGGTAAGTATGTTTCCGTATTTCTGCTAGTATTAGAATATGTGCCTAAATATTCAATACAATTGCTATACTTTTAGAACCTCCTTCCTTCTTTCCTTTCTCTTCTAAGACATGTAAGGGTGGAGCAGAACATTATCACCACCTTAACTTAGATATAGTAAATCACACATGCAAACTGGAGGGTCTGCCATCTCCCTGCCCAGCCTTCACTCTATTGTTTTCCAGCACATACATTTAATCACTTAGAGTTGGGAGGGAGGCAGAAATGACAAACACACAAACATGCACAAACATCGAAGGAAATATTAGGAAATGCATCACTTTCCATTAAGAATAGTCTATTCAAATGCATCCAGAAGGAAGAGGTGGAGTGATGTTTATTTTAGGTGCCTCCGTTTTAGAGCTGGCTGCAGTTCCCTGTGTGCACCTGCCCACGTGGGAGGCTTGAGCCTAACGAATGAGACTGGGTTTGAAGGGAGAGACGAGCCTCAGCTTTGAGCAGGTCAAAAGGCTGCATGATGTCGGGGAGTCAGAACAAGACAGCAGCTGTGTGTAGGTGTTGAAGAGAAAGCCCAGAACCACACAGATTAAAACCAAGAGGCAGCTGCTGTGCCACCAAAAAGAGACAGAGAACAGAGCACCAGGAAGCCGATCAGAGTAGAGGAATGTGAGCCAAGACCCAGGGAGGCCCAGACAGTGTCCAGAGTGGCTCCGGGGCCTTTGTGGATCATCCTGTGCCTCTACCCAGGCTACTTCAGCCTATCTCAAGAGCATACATGACTTAACGTGACTTAAAGCCTCTCCTAACGTGACTTAAAGCCTCTAACTTACAAGGAGACTGCATTTTATAGACACTGTGAATCTTAGAATTAATTATCTTTCTCACTTTCCTTTGGTCACTAAGAAGCTCAAAGCTCATGGCCCCCTTGCGAATACAGAGAACTTCTTACCATACATTTTTCTGGTGTTAAACTGTCCAAATCTTATTATCTTCATCCCGCTCAGAATCCCTAATCTATTTCTTCTGATTGCCTTAAATGTTAGTAATAAGGACAATTAGGCAATTAAGCATATCTCCTTGCAAGTGATTTGTATGTCAGAAGTTTGGCTTCAGTCCATTGTTTGGAACTCAGAACATATTTTACCGTAAAAATTCCCCAAAGCCTCTCTTACACAGCCTTTTAAATTTATATTGCAAGCACACTCAAGTATTCTCTTTGCTGACCGTGTCTCCTATCGTCAGGTTTTGACCTGGTGCCTAGTAAGTTATTCATCAGTAAGCCAAACTCTTCAATTAGCTAGATGTCTAATTCTGAATTTTTATTTTTTGTAAAGATCTCCCTCTGGGTGCCTTCCAACTTCTTAGTTATGCATCAAAGAATGATGTGAAATGCAGCAGACTCAAGAAAAAACGTGTGCAGATTAAAAAAATATATTAAAGTAAACAGAGCTTCTCATGCAGTCACAATATCATTTGTCAATTTCTAACAAGATACTCATGCTTACAGCACAGTCTAGTTAAATGGAATGAAGGTATTAACCTAAAGATGGCTCAGATATTGAGAGGTCTGACTGTGACATTTATCACCCATTCATCCTTAGGGCATTTTGGCTGATCTAGCTGAGAAGACTGAAATTCCCTTTTGACATTTTCCCCTAAGACCACCCATTCACTGAGAAGGTACCTTCCCAGGTGCAGACCCAGAAATGTGGCCAGATAGTCAAAGGCGTCAGTTCTCCTGAAAGATGACAGCTACTCTACCAACGGGTGAAAAAAAGATTGGCCTCTCACCGATGGTAAGCATCCCAGCATGCACTCAGGGGCACTACGTGTTGTAGGGTGGTGCGCAAAAGGTTTCTTTGCAAGAATAAATGTTGTAGTTGGAGCTATGGGATTTGGAGCAAATGACCATATGGCACACCACAGGAGAAGAAGGAGGAAGAGAAGAAAAAAGAGAGGAGGAGGAGGAGGAGGAGGAGGAGGAGGAGGGAAAAAATGGAGCAGAAGAAAAACAATGAAATCTCCCCCACACCCTCCAACACAAGCTGGCCATGAGCAAACTTATACAATGGGACAGCGTTGATTTGGATCCTGATGTCATTCCTTCCCAGCTCTTTGAACTTGCTTTCTTCCCTGTTAAAAAGGAGAATTGTCCCTGTTGCATTCTAGGGCCAATGACTTCTTGGTACACTGGATTCCTCCCACTCCTTCTCAAAGGTTTTTATCTTGCTTCTCCCCTACATTGTCAGCTTCTCCCTCAAAATTGGATTATTCAAAGATGCTATAGAGATCAAAGATGGCTGCCGATGGGAAGGCAGGCTGCAAGATAGTGTGTGAGTAAAAGAATGAAAGGAGTATGTGGACTTACAGGGAGTGTCTATTCATGAGTGAAGGACAGCTATGTTCCAAGGGACTATTGGGGACTGCCGGACCAGGCTCCCATGACCAGGCAACCTCCACTGCTGCTGAAATATCTCCCAGAGCAACTGGCTCTGCCACAGAGACCACACCATCTTGAAGGGGTGAGTGGTTGTGATCAGAAGCCTAGCCTTACCTTCAATCTGGAAGAATCAGATACCTCCCGGGACTCTACAACCACAACACCCAGGGACCAGCTACAAACCCACAATCACCAGGTCTCAAGCAGTGCGGATAGGTGCACTCAGACGAGCTCTGCACCTTCTCACAGAAAGGTCAGATTTCTCTCAGAGAAAGGTGAGGTCTGCAATCCAGGCTGGAGGGAGGAACATGTGCAGCAAAATCTAGAGGTTCAGAAGAAGTCTAAGCCCCCAAAAGTCCATGACCATTGAGGCCAGCATAGTCTACAAATGTGGAAGGTAGTCCACAAGGCTGCTGACAGAAGGGAACTCTAGAAATCTCCCCATAGCTGGGATTTGAGTAGAGTCACGCTCAGTGCTAGGGCGAAAAAGTTGCGAGTTTGCAGTTACTCTGGCTCTTTTTTCTCTTTAAATCCTTACTTTTGATTGCTAGTCCCAGTACATAGGATCATCCAATTAAAAACATTCTCAGTTACTGCACGGAAAAATTGTTTTTGTGGAACCTGGGGATCAGAGTGGGAACAAACTATCAGAAAACCAGTTCTGGGACAGTCCATACCCCCAAACCAGTATTGAGTGCACCAGGGAAAACAAAATCTAAATACTGGTTAAGTGGACTTACAGCCCTGGATGTCAATACAGAAACACTGCCGCCCGGTGGTTGAATCATAAATTGACTCTTGTGTAAATACAACCATAGGCAGGCTGAGATATAAAGAAATATTGCCTGCTTGAAAACAAAATTGTGGCTTATGACACAGAGGAGCTGTGAAACGCTGGAAACTTCAATACTGTCCTTTTTACTTGACGAGAAACAGTCATACCAAACAGAATAGTAGAGGAAGTGAATAACCTTCACTACTGCATACTTTTATTTTTTATCATTTACTTAAGAAACTATTTTTTTATTTTTTCTCACATGATTTTACCTTTTTAATTATATTATTTTTAATCAGTATTATAATTACTATTATTTACCTTTTTTAAAGTTTCATTTTATTTTCTCTTTATTTTATTTTATATTATTATTTGGGGATTAGTGTTCTACATTCTATTTTCATTTTTCCTTTAGCATCATATTCTCTATCTCAACTTTACCTTTATGATAACACTCTCTTTCTCACTTTTCCCTTTCGTTGACCTACTTACTTACCCTATTCCTGCTTTAGATCTTCCCTATTCCTTCTTTTAACCACATTAAAAATTCATCCTACTTATATATCTAATTTCCAATCTCCTGCTCCACATCCAGACACACTTTCTCTCTTTTCTTCACTATCCAAATTTTTTCTTCCTTTTTTGTTGTTGGTGTTGTTGTTGGTTATTTTTATTTAGTTTTTGTTTTATTTTTATTTATTTTGCCTCTCTTTCTCTCTGTCCTAATATTGTTAGTTTTTGATTTTTGATTAGATTGTTCTTTTCTCTCTGTGTGTGATTGTTTCTCTTTTGTTTTGTTTTTCTTTTCTTTTCTACTCCTCACTTGTTATTAGTTGTTTTTGTAGTTTGCATTAATATCTGGGTGTTAGTTGTTTGCATTTTTTGGATTAATTGTTGTTCTATTGAAGTTTTCTCCCCACATAAATAGTTTTTCCCCCTTCATTTTTATTCTCTTTCTTTTCTCTCTTACTCTTTTTCCTTTCTCAAAATCACTTTTTCACTCTTTTTTTTTAATTTCCTAATTCTCTTTTCTCTGGTGGCCACCTTTAATTGGGGTTATTAGTATTATGAATACATTTGTGTCCAGTGCCTTGTGCATTGTGCCTTGTTGGGTTATATTTAGTGCCTTTAAGTCAATGCAGGAGAAAGAGAGCAACATAACCAGACACCTAGAGAGGAGATATCATGGGGAGACAAAGAAATAACCTACATTCGAAAGAAAAGGAGGCATCACCAGAAAAGGAAGTAAGTGAAATGGAGGCAAGCAACGTGTCAGAGAAAGAATTCAGAGAAATGGTCATAAGGTCGCTGAAAAAGTTGGAAGACAAATTCAAAAATATGTGTAAGAACAAAGAGGAAATGAAGAAGAACCAAGTAGAAATAAAAAAAATTACATCACTGCAATAAAAAACTCAATAGAAAGCATCAACATAATGTAAATAAAATGAGAGACAAAAATTATATAATCATATAAATTGATGCAGAAAAAGCATTTGACAAAATCCAACACCCTCTCTTGATAAAACTTTCAGCAAAATGGGAATAGAGGGATAATACATCAACATAATAAAAACTCTGTATGATAAAACCACAGCCAACATCATACTCAATGGGCAAAAACTAAACCCATTTCCCCTAAGAACATGAACAAGACAAGGATGCCCACTTTCACCACTCCTGTCTGACATAGTACTAGAAGCCATAGCGATCAGACAAGAAGAAGAAATAAAAGGCATCCAAATTGGAAAAGAAGAAGTAAAACTGTCCTATATTATACATAGAAAACCCCAAAGACTCCATCAAAAAACTACTAGACCTAATAAACGAATTTGGCAATGTAGCAGGATACAAAATTAACACCCAGAAATCTTTGATCTTTTTATACATCAATAATGAACTCACAGAAAGAGAAATGAAAAAAACAACCACATTTACCATTGCACCAAAAAATTAAGATACCTAGGAATAAACTTAACTGAGGACATAAAAGACTTGTACTTGGAAAACTACAGGACATTGAAAAAAGAGAGCAAGAGAGGAAGACATAAACAAATGGGAGAACATACCATTTTCATGAATTGGTAGAATCTACATAATTAAAATGTTCATACTACCTAAAGCAATCTATATATTCAATGCAATACCAATTAAAATACTAATGGCATATTTTAAAGATCTAGAACAAACTCTCCAAAAATTAATCTGGGATTAAATAAATAAATAAATAAATAAATAAATAAACATAAATACCCTGAAGAGCCACAGCTATTCTAAGAAAGAATAACAAAGTTGGAGGGATCACAATGCAGACATCATGCTATATTACCAAGCCACTGTTCTCCAAACTGCCTGGTACTTTCACAAGAACAGACATATAAACCAATGAAACAGAATAGAGAACCCAGAAATTGACACAAGCCATTATACTCAATTAATATTTGACAGAGGAGGCAAGAGCATACAATGGAGTCAAAACAGTCTCTCTAATAAATGATCCTGGGAAATTTGGTGAGATATATGCAAAAAAAAATGAAACTAGATCACAAACGTACACCTACACAAAAACAAACTCAAAATAGCTAAAGGACTTGAATATAAGACAGGAAACCATAAAAATACTACAAGACTCCATAGGCAGCAAAATTGCAGATATATGTCATAGCAATATTTTTACAGACACAGATCCTAGAGCAAGAAAGACTAAGGAAAAAATAAATAAATGGGACTGCATCAAAATAAAAATTTCTGCACAGCAAAAGAAACCATTAACAAAACAACAAAAAAGCTCACTGCATAGGAGGACATATTTGCCAATGTTATCTACAATAAGGGTTTAATCTCCAACGTTTACAGGGAACTCATACAACTTAATAAAAGGAAGATAAACAACCAATCAAAAAATGGGCAAAGGACCTAAAATTGACACTTTTTGAAAGGGACATTCCAAAAACCAAGATACATATGATAACATGTCCAAAGCCATTAATCATCCAAGAGATGGCAAATCAAAACAATGAGGTATCACCTCACACCTGTGAGAATAACTATCATTAACAAATCAATAAACGACAAGTGCTGGAAAGGATCCAGAGAAAAGGAACCCTCCTTCACTGTTGGCAAGAATGAAGACTGGAGCTGCCATTGTGGAAAACAGTATGATATTTCCACAAAAATTTAAAAATGGAACTCCCATTTGACCTAGTGATCCCACTTGGGAATATATCCCAAGAAAACAGAAACACCAATCAGAAAGGATATATGCACCCCTATGTTCATAGCGGCACAATTTACAATAGCTAAGATCTGGAGACAACCTAAGTGCCCATAAGCAGATGAGTGGATTAGAAAACTATGGTACATCTACACATTGGAATATTATGCTGCTATAAAAAAAGAGAGAAGGAATTCTTACCATTTGCAGCAACATGGATGGAACTGGAGAGCATTATGCTAAGTGAAATAAGCCAGTGAAGAAAAAAAATACCACATGATCTCATTTATTTATGGATAATAAAGAACATTATATCCTAATCAACAAAAAGATAGATACAGAGGCAGAGAAACATCGAACAGACTGTCAAATTATAGCAGGAAGACTGGAGAGAGATGGGAGGAGAAGAGATCAACGAAGGACTATGCATGAATATAAGCATAACCAATGGACGCAAGACACTAGGGGCCAGGGGGTGTGAGGGCATGTAGGGGAGGCTGGGGAAAGTCAATGGGGGAAAAAAAGGAGACATATGTACTACTATTTATAACACTTTAAACAATAACATAAAAATTTTATAAAAGAAATGATATAGAACTACCAACCTTAAGAAAGATCCTCCCAAACCCCACATTCCTCTAGCCATCATGCTAGTCACTATCCTCCTATATAATAAAATCCTAATATGCTAAGTTTCTGGTTATCTGGTCCTCCGTTCAACCAATCAAAGAGTAATATGCTAATGATATACTTAGGCTGCTCAACTACACACTATGATGTACACTGACCACCAGGGGACAGACAGTCGACTGGCTGACCAGTCACTATGATGTATACTAACCACCAGGGAGCAGATGCTCTGAATGATAGGTTAGCTTGCTTCTGGGGTCCAGCCAATCAGGACTGAGCAATACAGGCCAGACATGCCCTGGAGCCTTCCTCTCTAGCTTATCAACCTCCTGCATACCTCTCTGACCTCGATCGCACACCAGTGGGGTCCATCAGCCTGGCCTGTGCCCTCTCACAATTCAGGGCCCCTTAGGGGGGCACATTGACTGTCAGGTAGTTCCATCTATATAATAAAAGCCTAAGCGACCATTACGGTGAAACAAATGAAATGACCAGTCACTATGATACACACTGACCACCAGGGGGCAGACACTCAATGTAGGAGCTCGTGACTCCCCCTCGTGGTCAGTGAGCTCCCACAAGGGGAGGGCCACTCAGCCAGAAGCCAAGCTCGAGGCTGGTGAGCACAGCAGCAGTGGCAAGAGCCTCTCCTGCCTCCGCAGTAGTGCTAAGGCACAGCGAGCTGAGCAACAAGGAGTGAGCCAGCAGGCAGTAAGGAATGAAGGATCCCAGACTGAGAGAGGGTGCAGGCCAGGCTGAGGTACCACCCCCAGTGCACAAATCTCATGCACCAGGCCTCTAGTATATAATAAAAGGCTAATATGCAAATTGACCAAATGGCAGAACAAACAGTCGTTATGATGCACACTGACCACCAGGGGGCAGACGCTCAATGCAGGAGTTGACCCCTGGTGGTCAGTGTACTACCACAATGGGAACACTGCTCAGCCAGAAGCTGGGCTCATGGCTGGCAAGTGTAGCAGCAGTGGCAGCTCCCGCCTCCGCAGCAGTGCTAAGGATCCCTCATGTGATGTCCGACTGCTGGTTTAGGCCCACTCCCCAAGGGGTCTCAGACTGCCAAAGTGTGCAGGTTGAGCTGAGGGACCCACCCCAGTGCACGAATGTCATGCACCAGGCCTCTGGTACATAACTCCTCTAAAAGTTGGCAATCATTCCTGATAAAAATTTCCCCTGGCTCCACTCAAAATCATATGATCTTCACCTTACCAAATCCAGTGGTCAATTTTCAGAGAATCTTAAGTTTTGTGCTACCCATTCCAGAGCATGGAGCCAGAGGTGAGGGGTGTCTGCTGAACTGGAGATCACATTGCCCAGAGACCCTTACTGGCCCCACAATCACCTGACGTCATGGAACCATTCTTGTCAGTGTGCAGGGACCAGATCAATAAGGTCTTATAGAGCATCGTACGGAGTTTGGATTTTATTCTAAGATTGATAGGAAATCATTGGACCATTGTTAGCAAGGTCTTCTTTCTGCTTGGGCCTGCAAAACTCACTCCTGAGCAGGTCCTCTGCATTTACTCTTACTTATCTCCTCTTACCGTAAACCAGTGCATGGCCAGCTACTTATCTTTCTAGGTCTCTGATTTTTTTTTTTTAAATCTCCACTAATACCGAAACCGGTTTGGCTCAGTGGTAGAGCGTCGGTCTTTGGACTGAAAGGTCCCAGGTTCGATTCCGGTCAAGGGCATGTACATTGGTTGCGGGCACATCCCTGGTAGGGGGTGTGCAAGAGGCAGCTGGTCGATGTTTCTCTCTCATCGACATTTCTAGCTCTCTTTCTCTCTCTCTTCCTCTCTGTAAAATATCAATAAAATATATGTTTTTTTAAATCTCCACTAACTTATTCATATAGCACCCCTTCCATCATCCCTTTCTCTAATTTATTTTCCCCCTTGGCACTTAGTTTTTGCCTGACATTATATCATATCCACTTGTTCTCAGACTTCAAAGTGCCTCAGAATCACCTGGGCACTTGCTAAAAATGCAGATTTCTGTCCCAAATCCCGAGAAATCCAAGAGGTCTGGGAAGGTACCTGGTCATTTGCATTTAAACAGGTGACTCTGATCCACAGATAAGTAACTCTTATCACGAGGGACTTGCCTGGCTCAGCTAGAGGAAGAGAGCCATCTGGCTGGACAGCTTATTTCTCCAGAACGCCTCTGAAGTATTCTGACTGCACAAATCCTAGCCTAAACCCTAACATCACTGTGTAACTTGGAGTATGTCACTTTACCTCTCCCCGCCTCTGTTGTCACTTTATAAAGTAAGATTGTATTGAACTAAGTATTCTCTTTTATCCCACTCAGGCCCAGGGAATCTTAACTATAGGTGTTCGTTCCACAGTGCTTATGCCCTTAAGCAATAGCATGCAATAAGAGGCAAATGCTCAGAACAGAGGGGTTTGTGACAAAAGGAAAATGCCATCACAGGCCCCAAGGACTCTGTAACAACTTCTCATGGAACAAAACTGACAGTCAAAGAAAAGCACTTTCAAGAGGTGTCTTGCACAACTGCCAGAGAGTTCTGAACATTTGACCATAGACATTTCTGGACTTGCAAGTGCTAAGACCTGGGCACTTGCAACTGCACCACTAAAAGGATACGGAAGAGGGCATTCCCGACCGAAGACTTCAAGTCGAAATGCTGTATTGCAACTAGTCAGCTTCCCTAATGCTCAAAACTCTTTTTCCTTTGATTACAACTTGTCAAATAGTGCAATTTTTGGTAAGGCATTTGAGGAAGAGAAATTAATAGGAGGCAAGAGTCTCCTCAAGGTGATAGGGTCATGACGATGTGAGTGGGCAAAATAAAAGAACTGAGGAATGGCCATTACCTCATCTAACCAGAAAATACTTGTTGGGCTAAGTACTGTGCTAGGAACTGGGGATACAAGGATGGTTAGAAAAATAGTTTCGAGCCTCAAGGCACTGAGAGCTGTAGATAGACAATAGCAATATAGTTAGTGGTGACCCAAAAGAGGCCCCCATAGTCTAGTCTACTGGGGTAGGGCAAGAGCAGGCTTCCCAGAGGAGGCGGTGCTTGAACTAGAACTTGAATAATGAGTAAAAGTGTGTTGGGGGTATAAGAGAAAAAAATACCTACCATGTATAGAACATAACACAGGGAAATATTAATCATGTTATCAGCATTTTTCCCTTAGCCATTGAGATCAGCCCTGAATACGGACTGGCTTTATGCCTTCCTTTGGTCAACAGAATGCAACAGAAGTGATGGTGTGTCAGTCCCAAGCATAGCCCTCATGAGTCCTTGCACACTTTCATCACTATCTCAGGCCCCTGTAACTACCATGTGAACAAATCCAGGCTAGCTTTCTGAAGGACAATCAACCACGTGGAAGAGAATCATCCTAAACCAGCCAGACCCAGCCAATCTGCCAACTGACCACAGACGCAAGACCGAATGCAGCCAAGAATCAGAGTGGCTTGGTCAAGATCACTAGTTTTCCCCTTGATCAACTATAGTGTCATTAATAAATGGTGGTTGTCTTAAGCTGCTACATTTTCAAATGGTTTCTTATGCATCTATGTGTAACCGGTGTGAACAAAAGGAGCCACATGCTAACATGACAAGCTCAGGGAAGGCCTGCTTGGCAGTCTTGCAAACTCAGAGACCTAAAATAACCACAAAGGATGGTCTGAAAATTAAATATTTAAACTACAAACAAGTTATAGTGGATAGTTTTCCCTGACAAAGATCAACTTAGATCTTCTTTACTGAGCCCATTTGCCTTTTTGCCTCTAAGATAACATGTCTGTGAGATGTATGGTTAACTTATAACTTCCTTTTTTTTTTCTGGAGCCCCTGGGACACAACTAAATGTGGTGGGCGCCAGACCAGATGTCTCAAATTCCTTCTTTATCATGTTAATTGTTCCTACACTCACCTAAGTATGTGTCCATCCTTTACTTTTTATCCAATCCCAGGGGTTTCCCACCGCTTTGCTTTCTTCCGCCTCCTTACTCCATCACCAATGGATTTCATGTAACCCACCTATGTCCCTCCTTTGATTGCAATGTATAAATAGAAATGTAACCTGCCATTCTTTGGAGCATTATCTCATTTCATTGAGGTTCTACTTCCCGGCATATGTTGACAGTTTGGCTTAAATAAACTCACTAAAATTCTTTATAGATTTCAATGGTGTGTTTTTTTCATTAACACCGGAAAAGCTCCTTCTGATAGGGGAAAGGACACACAATTAAGAATAGGACCACCACTGTTTAATGATTATTCACTTTACTAACTATACATGAGAAGTTTTCTTACAGACCATGGGAAACTGGGGGCTGTGTTGCAAAGAGAAAAATGGCTGTAAAATGATAAGAGGTACCTCAGAGCCCGGATGGGTCCATTACGCAGAAAAGAAAATGCATTTTGAGAACAGACACAGGGTAGAACACACTTTGATTTGGTTGCTGTGTCTGGACCCTGACCCCCTCTGGGAGTTTGCCTCACGAATGCTGACCAAGCTGTTTTTAACATCATTAAAAAAAATAAATACCTTGTTATAGGGCTTCAAGATCTTGAAAGGAGACGCACAGATCACAGGTCCTATCCTGCTCCCCCCGCCCCATTGCATGTAGCCTTTCTTCCTTACCCATGTATAATCAGCCAGCTAGCAGAGGATACTAGAGCAGAATTTACAGGATGACCTGCTGCTCCCTTTATACTGCTGGCATTATTGGAATAAACACTTATTTATGACTCAACCTTATTCTGCTTAATTTGGCTCAGGTAGTGATAGGCAGCCCGGACCTGATCTGTGTCCACTTTACTTCCAACTTGAGTTTGCAATTTTATTAAACAGGATTAAGAAAAAGTGAATTAAGTTCTAGACTAATGTAGTAATCCTCCTCCTACAGTTTTCATTAATTCTTCTAAACCATAACAGTTGCACATAATGCAGTTCTCATGCCATAAATCAGCATCACAGAGAGACTGAGACAAAAGACTGCAGAGTAAAAAAAAAAATTATTGTTATCACTTCTGTTCATCAATGCCTACCAGGTTCATTACCTCCTCTGCCTGATCAAACACAAGAAATAAAACAACAGTTATCTCAGAAATGCAACCTGCCAGAAGAGCCTGATAAGAAAATGTAGAAAAATGGTATTCCTTTTTCTTATCTAAATACATCTGTAATAAGGCACAAAACCAAAGACTAAACATAAATTGTTGGGTGTATTTAACTGTCTACGTTGACTTGTAGTTTAGATATGACTTGGTTTGATGGTCTTATACAGCCTCCATTCCTATTTTCTGACTTTGAGTACAAATACATATTATAAGTTTTCCATGACTGCATTAAACTGAGTCCAAGTGGCCCATTGAGACAATTTAATCATTTGAATGCTTAAATATTAAGGGTGATTTTAGGGGATTCAGATACAGCTACATATCCAAGGATAGAGCACCACGGTCTCTATCTATGCATCCTATTTGATCCTTAATTCTTTTTTTTCCCTTCTAATTCTTTTATTCCTGTACAAATCAGAAAACAACTTGTCAAATAGTACAATCTTTAAGAAGAGAGTGTAAAATGTAAAAAATAATATTATAAATCTCTTTTTGCCCAAGCTTGATTAATATACTCCATCAGTTATAATTTAGTATTGACAGGGAGCCCAACAAAGAGAGAATATAGCTTCAATATCCTAAGTGTTAATTAAGTTCTCTAGGTGAAGGTAAACAAAGAATATTTACAACCCAGCCAGCTAAGTGGAGAGCCTTGTTAGCTGACCTGTCAGTCTGTGGACAAGATTATAAAGAAGATAAAATTTGACCATGCTCTTCTGCTCTTGTTCACAAGCTCAAAATATCCTCTGCTATTTTTCCTGTCATTCAACTTCCAGATAAAGATGGTACATGGCACATAGCATCTAATTCTGCTTCCTCCAAAAGGTCACTAAATTATATTAAGGAAACTTTTATTTTTTAAAAAATATTTTTTGAAATTATAATGTTGCATAGAACCAAATTCGCGTGCACGCACAAGCACACGCACACATGCACACACTCACATGCACGTGCATGTAAAACTAGTGAAATCTGAATAAGGTCAATGGATAATATCAATGTCAACTCCCTGATTCTGATATTGTGCTATAATTATGCAAGGTGTTATATTTTGGGAAAGACAGGTGAAGGGTATATGTGATTTTTCTGCATTTCTTATAATTACATGGGAATTTAGAATGGTCTCAATATAATGTGTCATTTAAACCAGCCAAAATAGTAAGAAAAAGAATGGATAACATCAGTAAAAATTTGGAAGCAGTTAAGCAAATGGATATGAGATAACTGTATTAGCTGACTCCAGAAGCTAAATTCTAAAACAGCGGTGAGGAAAGTTGAGAAGCAACCTTCCACAGAATCTCCAAAGAGATTCTACCCCCCAGCTCAGAAATGGAGAAGGGTAAAGATGAATGAAAGCAGGATTTGAGGGGGGGGGGGGAAGAGCTTTTAATAACAGCTAGTTTGCTAGAGCTCCTCCCCTTCCCTGCCCCTGAAATTCTTTCCTCCTCATACATATGGCCAGAGACTGATGCTGTGTTCTCTAGAGACAGGAAGGCAAAGAACCTCTGTACTGAGGACTGCTACAGCAGGTGAGTAAGGGAGAACCAAACTGAAAATAACAAAACAGTCAATGAATGAATGGATATAACCAGAAAAGAGTCCTCTACCATATTCACCTTCTTGACTCCTAGACTATTGGCAGCCAAGTATTTGTTCTCCAAGCTGGAAGCTAGAAGAATAATTTGGGAAAATCCAATTAGCCCTAGAGGACATACACAGAGATAATGACATTGGGAATATATCTATTAGAGTTCAGTTAGGACATCAGAGCCACTAAAAGTATTGGGAGACCATGAGGTTTACTCTAGAAATTTGAGCTTGTACAAATATGAAGGAGCTGTGGGGGAAAAAATGGAAGTTAGAGGATCAGAGACAGTCACTACCCATTGTGTTAGACAAAACAGTGACCCCCAAAGACATCCACATCCTACTCCCCAGAATGGGAAGTTTATAGAGTTTATTAAGCAAAGGGTTTTGAGATGAATTGTCTGGATGGGCCCAATGTTATCATAGCAGTCCTTATAAAAGGGAGTCAGGAGGATCAAAAGGAGATTTGAAGACAGAGATAGTAATGATGTGCTTTGGGGATGGAGCAGAGCCAACGAATGTAGTTGGCTTCAGAAGCTGGAAAAGGCAAGGAAATAGATTTCTCCCCTCAAGCCTCCAGAAAAAGACACCTTGGTGACTTCTGACATCTAGAACTGTGATAGAATAAATTGCATTGTTTTAAACCATTGCATTTGTTGTAATTTGTTACAGCAGCCACAGGAAATGAATACACTAACTACAGCTTAAGGAATGGATAGAAACAGAGCACATACGAAATTTTCAGGAAGAGTACATGTTTGACCACCCAAATGGAACAATGAATGGGGAGCTCTTAGCAGGACTGTAGAGTCTATGACCTCCAATGGAACTGCAGTCAAGTAGTTGGTGACTTGTGGCCACTCTTAGCCAGTGGGGTCAATAGTTGGGATGAGAGGCTGAATCCCACAGACTGTCTGTCTGTGTCTACGTCATTATCTCTGATCACTATGACCTCTGAGAGTAAGGCTCCTACTTTACCTCCACTTTCCAGATCATATGCAAATTTCCTCTTAGCAAAGCAAAGAAAGTAGAATCTGGAAAAGGTAATTCCTAATCTTAAATAGGAGCAGTCATTCAACTGTGACAAAAAAAAAAAACACCCCAAGTGTAGTTTTCCTTACAAAGGGTCCCAGATAGCTCATCCCTCAGCAAAATTTAAAATCTCTAAGCCCCACCCATATGTTTGGATCTTCTAATCAAAATTTTAGTTTCTCACCCTTAAAAACACTCAAGCAATCAAGGATCATCAAACATCGGGGAAAGCCTTGAACATAACAGACATATATTAAAACTTGAAAATCAATATCAAAAAAGAAAAAAGTCAATCTCAAGGAAACAGAAAAGAAACATCTAAAAAAAATCATTGAAATCACTGGTTTATTTGGAGGGTTTAGAAAAAAAACATTGCATACATGAAAAAGTATTGATATGATGCTTTAAAAAAATAAACATCCATAAAACTAAAAAAAAATCTTAAAAAGTTAAAACATTAGTGGAAAAAAATAATTAAATAATTGAAGGGTAATTTGGGGGAAACTTTTCAGAAAGCACAGATTAAAATGGAAAATAGGAGAGAAATCATAAAGTGATTAGAGAACCAGAGCAGACAGTCCATCATCAGAATAACAGGAGCACCTGTTACAGAACAGAGAATACATAGGTGGGGTGGGGAAATAAAGTAATTTAAGAACATTTCCCAGAAGTGAGGACATGAGTTTACAAATTGAAAGACCATGGAGCACACAATATACAAATCACCCCATATCAGGTGACTTCATCAAACTTCCAGAATATTGGAGCTAAAGAAGAGATTCTATAAGCATCCAGAGCTTTAGAGGTCACATCAACAACAGGCCAAATGCAAGAGTTTATATAGCAGAATTGCCTCATACTTCATAGCAACATTGGAAGGTAGAAGACTAGAAAAGAATGTCTTCACAATTTTGAAGGTAAATTATTTCAAATATATAACTCTTTATCCAGACAAGACATCAATCAAGAAGAAAATAAAGACATTTTCAGCCACAAAATGTTTCAAACATTAATTCCCCCAGGTACCTTTTCTAAGACACTGGGAGCTACCGAAGGGAAGGGAGTGTATCAAAAGAGATGCTGGATGGTGGTAATGAAGAAACAAGGGGCACAACCAGCCCGATGGGAGCAGCATGACTCAGGAGACACACTTTCTCTCTCAGTCTTCCAACTATGCTCTGAACAGTGTGTTCCACCAAAAAGTAATCCAAGAAAGAGAAACACATTCGAGCCAGGAAGCAAGGAAATCCACCTCAGAAGGCCAAGCGTCTTCCTAGGATGGAAGCACAGGCCGTTCCAGAAAGTCAACTTCTGTGTATAAGACCTTAAGAGCATGGCAAGTCTCCAAGGAAAACAATGGAGCTGACAGATTATCCGATGTGATTAATTTTATGAAATTATTGGAAGGCATGGGAAGAATTTGCAATATCAGGAAAACTAAGCAACTTTTAAGAGGCTCTTATTAATTTTAGGGGGGAAAATATGAAAGTATAACCATAATGCACTAATCGTTGGTGTTCTTGGCCAGCTTCTAACTGCCAGCATTTGCACACAGCAGGCTGCAGGTGTTGAGGAATTAACAGTCCTTGAGAGCAGCTTTCAACAAATTTCTGATAGGAGCTGGTAAATAAGTATCCCAGCTCCCTCACCCTCCCTATGGACCACAAGAGTAGTGTGTTCTGCACCATTTCCCAGAGTGCCTCTCACTGGATAAGCTCTAATTACCCACCGTGGTAACCACTTGGCAATGCACCCTTTATTACTGCCTCCCCTTCCTTTGATCACTGCCTACTTTCCTATTAGTGTTTCCTGTACCCTTCAAGTAAACCCCTTGTCCTCGTCTTAGTGTCTGCTTCTGGGAAACCCAGATATCACAAATTTCAGGGAATACAATTTGCACAGGCATAAAAATGTTAACACTGAATATATATTTAACCAACATTTGTATATAATTACATGAGGAGAAGCACAGAGAGTGATGTATTCATCTATCATAAAAGAAACCCAAAAATATTTCTCAAATGGATGAATCAAAAGAGAACAGTATTCACATATTATTTAGCATGGAGATCCATAAATGTCAGAGGAACAGCTGAAAGTTCAAAGTGTCTGTTTCTGGGAAGAGGGAGTCAGGAGAATGAAAAGGACAAGAACTTGCCATCTTTTTGATACATAGACCCTTTAATAGTATTTGACTTTTTAATAGTATTTATCATTTTAATAGCATTAGTACTAGCGTGCACTGTTTTTATATAATATAATTAAGAAGGGAAAGAGAAGAAAGTAAAGAAGGAAGGAAAGAAAAAGGAGAGAGAAAAGAGGAAGTTTAAAAAGAGAAAGATAGAGGCTAGCTCTCTCAGAACTGTCAAAATGTTTTACAATTAAAACTGCCTTCTGTCAGCTGGACTCTAACTCCTTAACTCCAAGGCTAGTGTTAAATCCAAAGCTAGGCAAATTTATTTTTGAGAACCATGAAGTCATAAAACATGACTATTGTAGGAAATATTTTTAGACAATAAAATACGTCTGCCATTACTAACTTAAGTTATAAATGACCTCATTAGTCTGTGGGTTTCTCATTCTCTCTCCCCCTTCCCCCAACTCATTTTCCCTGCAGCTATTGGGATTTAAAAAGTACCTCTGATGCCCTGGACAGTGTGGCTCAGTTGGTTGGGTGTTGTCCTGGTCACCAAAAGGGTACCGGTTCTATTCTGGGTCAGGGCACATGCCCGGGTTGTGGGCTCAGTCAGGTAAGGATCATGCAGGGGCAGCTGATTGATGCTTTGATCTTACACCATTGATGTTTCTTGTGAATGAAGAGGTTGGGACAAGAACTTGCCATCCTCAAGAGAGAGAGCTTTGTTTTCTCCCATCCCTTCAAAGGCATTGTTATCCCCTTTCTAACCAAACACCCAACATAAGGGGACGATGTAAGTGCAAAGGATATGAAGGTGAACAAGGCACAGTCTTCGTTTTTATAAAACCTACACTGTATGGAGGAAACTGGTAAATGAACAAACTTTTATAAAGATGTGTACTTACTATGATAAATGCCATAAAAGGGATAAATAATGGGATGACTGAAAGAAAATGCAAACTAAGAACTCTTAGACAAGGTGCTGAGCCAGGCCTCTGTGAGCATTGCCAATGCCTGTAGAGAACATTCTAGAGCAGGGAAGGTAGTCAGGGAAGGAAACCCAGGAGGAGAGAAAAACAGCCTGGGGGGAAAAAGCGATGGGGGCAAGGTTAACTGACTTTTCAGTTTCACTAAGGACTGACTGACTGCTAGCTGACTGCTGAGAAGCCCCTGATAACAAAAGCAACAGAATTTTTAAAATATTCACTTAGAAATGCAAACTACTACCTTTAAAGTCATCCTTTTATCTTTACATTAAGCTTAAAAGAAAAGGCAAGAAAAAGAAACATTTATACAACCAGCACAAAATACCCATGAAATGAACAGAATGGCTGCATATTGATGTATAAACTCATTATGCATTTCACATACATTACACTACAGTGTGTACCTTTGCTTGCTAGAGAGAGATGAATATTAACATTATTGTAGACATTTTTCATAGCAACCCCTTTGTCAACTAGCTAGTTTATAGCTTGAGCATTCATATGTTATTTCATATCTCAAAATATTACTCATATTTCATAATTCTAGATCCCAGCAAGGATATACCAGTGAGCCAAATTGATGACACAAAAAGCAATGCCACTTGGAAAAATTACCCGTGTTTTTCTAGAGTCAACCACTGGTAAATGATGAGCAACCTCAAATTTCTTGTCTAAACAATCTGAAAGAGGCAAGGCGTAACTAGAAATGAGGTTATTCTTCTGAGAGTTCTAAAGTTACTATAGAATCATTTGAATTCTACCAAACCCTCAATCAGGGTCTTAAACTTAAAAAACTTCACAGTTTGTTATTTGCCATTTGTTAGGGGCCAGGCAGTGCCATTTAAGATCCTTCTGGAACTATGGTGGTCCATTGTCCTCAGAACAGCCTCCCAAATCCTGCCTTTGTTTGCCCATCTGGGATCTTCAGCTCACCTACCCTGGGCTAGGCATTGCTTTAGGCTCGGGTTGGCAAACTGCGGCTCGCCAGCCACATTCAGCTCTTTGCCCCTTTGAGTGTGGCTCTTCCACAAAATACCATGGCCTGGACAAATCTATTTTGAAGAAGTGGTGTTGGAAGAAGTTTAAGTTTAAAAAATTTGGCTCTAAAAGAAATTTCCATCATTGTACTGTTGATATTTGGCTCTGTTGACTGAGTTTGCCGACCACTGCTTTAGGAAATGGGAACACAGTGAACTAGCACAGAAAGTAAGTGTCCTAGCTCAGAGGGTGCTCACACTGTAGTGGAGAAGACAGGCAGGAAAACTAACTGCAGAAGGTGCCAGAGGAGGTAAAGGGGCTGGAATAGCTGAAGAATGGGTGCATCTTTAGATCAAGTAGTCATGGATGGCCTTGCTGAGGAGGTGACATATGATCTAAAGACATTGATTAGAAGAAAATACCCATGTAGAGAAGGCAGGCAAAACATTGCAGGCAGAGCTAAATGCAAAATCTCCAAACTCAATGTTTTTACAAAACAACATGGCGCGTGTGTGTGTGTGTGTGTGTGTGTGTGTGTGTGTGTGTGAAATCTGGAAAACTGTTCCCCAAAATTTCAACAGTTATTTTGTGACTGGTAAAAATATGGGCAACATTTATTCTCTTCTTTGCATTTCTTGCCACTTCTAATTATTCTACAATTAGCAATAATTACAAGTGTAATAAAAAGCAACTATTCTGACAAATTTCATTTTTATTCTTTTATTAAACCTTGCTTACTTAGACTTTTTAAAATCTGGGGTAATTCCAGTCACATTGGACTGAAGTTCACCTTACTATCATCTATGAAAATGAATTATTTGGAAGCAATCCAAATAAATAATTAGTCCAATGAAGGTCTAGCATCACTAAATTGTTTTCAACCTTTTCTCTTCCAGGCTTCCTATTCAAACACCATTTGCACTGACAACAAATAGCTGTTTACATTTCTTCCTTACAAATAGCCCGGCTCAGTCTCTGTGCAAATCATCACCTACATTCAAGAACAATGGCAGTGTAATTCCATAAAAACGATCTTCCAACTCAACCTTTTACCAGGTCCTATTTCAGTCTTCCCCCCAGTAAGGGGCCTGGAGGAGTTGTACTGCGTTTAGTAAATTTAATATGGGAACAACTAAGAAATCTTGCATGTTTTATTGTACAAGCCACATTAAGCCCTAGTCAGTTTGGCTCAGGGGATAGTGTTGGCCTGTGGACTGAAGGGTCCCAGGTTTGATTCCAGTCAAGGGCACATGTCCAGGTTGCGGGCTTGGGAGCATGCAGGAGGCAGCCTATCTATGATTCTCTCTCATCATTGATGTTTCTCTTTCTATCTCCCTGTCCCTTCCTGTCCCTTCCTCTCTGAAATCAATAAAAATACATATTTTTTCAAAATATACTTCCATACAGTCATAGACTACATATGTAATTCCAGCAAATACATGATTGCTCTTTCAAACAGATGTGTGTCAGTAGCCAGAGGGGTCCTGGAGTGGCCACATGAGAAGGCAGGCAGTGGACAAACAAATTAGGTGCTGGGAGCTGCAGTAAGAGAACAGGAAGCCCGAAACACATTTTCATGGAGAGAATTTCAGGTAAGAGGCAGGGAAAGTGGGATGGGACCAGGAAATGTGTAGCTAGAAGGCGTGTTTACATTTTAATCAACCTGGCAGTTCCTGCCTCTAAAGGGCTGTTATGATGCCTACATGTTGGAATGGTCCCACCTTAGTCACAGAGCTGTGGCTCCCAACTTGCCTTGTCCTCGCAGTCAGCTGGGGTGTTTCTGAAAAATAAGGATTCCTGTGCCCTGCTCGCAGAGACCATGACTCAGCAGGTCTGGGTTGGAGCTTCAGAATCTGTTCTCCCAAACGCCCTGCAGTGACGCACCAGGTTTGGTAGCCTGAGCTTCAGGAGAGCAGAACTGGCAGGCCCTCCGTTTCACGATGCACCTCAGATGAAGGACTTTGTAGGAGCTGAAGGGCAGCCAGCGCCCAGAGCTGCCGCTCTCTTGCCGGGTGAGAACTTTCTCCAGCACACTGCAGCTTTTCCAGATGAGCTTTAAAGGATTTGGAATAAGGAACACGACATTTTCAACCTGGCTGGTCACCAGAATCACTTCAGAAGTGTTTTTGTCATTCTTGTTGTTTATCATCATCATTATTTTCATTCAGACACCAGGCCCCAACCAGAGTCTTATTCCACATGCCTGGAATGAAGTTCACAAATCTGTATATTAACCATCCCGAGAGAGTGGATTAGGAACCATTGCTCTCGGCTAGTAGTCCTAAAGCTTTAGCGCATGCGTACCTCTTAGGCACTAATTAAATGAGCAACATCCTGGCCCCACTGCCAGAGATTCCGATTCGGCAGTCTGGGACCCAGGAATTGCTAGTTTTGACAAGCAACTATCCTGCAGAGAACCCAAGTTCCACCCTTTCAGAAACCCCAATACTGAACGACCAGCTCCCCATCTCCTCTGCCTCCGACCACCAAGCTGATGATGATCTGTACTTTTCAGGAGCCTTTCATCCAAAAGTAGTGAAGTAAAAACTTTACAGATATTTTTTGTGTGTGTGTCCTGGCAGGCATTTGCTGTGGCCTTACTGCTTTTCATAGGCTTCAGGCAGACCTTTCAAAAAGATGAAAACACGTGGGCCAAGGTTAGGACACCGTGTCAGGCACCATTTATTAGAACAACAGAGACTGTGAGCACAAAACAAAGATTAAGTTGAGGATTTGAGAACAGAAGAAGACAGGAACGATGCAAATTACAAGGGGGGCTGAAGAGCTACCGTTGTGGACACTGGATACATGTGAACACACTGAGCTGCTGATGTGACCAGGCTAAGTGGCGCGCAGGCCAAGCAGCCTGGCTAAAGAAGGCGAATGACAAAGACGAATCAGAGTAGACAGAACGGTGGTGCTTATGAACTTAGCAACTTCACTTTCCATGAGCAAATGGGCTTTTCTGAGGCGTGACTTAAAATCCTGCATTCAAGGCTGGTGAGTTAGAGGGAGGCACTTGGCTAGTGTGAGCCCCGTTACCTGCAGACAGACACATTGGAATATACGGTTGCTTTTCTTACTCATTGCTGGCATGGTAAGTATGCACATGAAGAAATTAAAAACTAGAAAAGCAACATCCAGTGGTACTGACATACAGGATGAGAAAGAGAAGAGGCCAAAGACAGTACTTGTTACATTTCTTCTTAGATGTTAGCAAAGTCTGGTGTTGACATCTCGTGTGAGTCTGGATATTGTGAGTATACTTCCTGAGAAAAGCATCATCTTTGGATCTGAATTCTACTCTACACTTGCACCCATGTAGCGAAATGGGACTGAAGCAAAACACAACCATGTTGACTAGTCTTACTTTAAGTTCAGGACACAGACCTCAAGGGGCCTTTAAATGGCCCAGAAATAGCACCCTCATCCTTTAATTCTTCCTTTTTCCCACCTTGTCTTCTCTCTTCAAACCTTCAAGATGCTCCTCAACTCATCCCACTCTTAGCCACTGACCTCATTTCTTATTTCATCAAGAAACAGAAGGCACAGGCGGCTCATGTGCCATATAGCCTTATATCCTACACATTTCCTCTCCCCTTTCCCTCCTTCCTTCTGAGATTTGTCAGACTGTTCCATGCTTCCATGTCTCTGGATCTATTTTGTCAGTTCATTTTGTTCATTAGATTCCACATAAAAGTGAGATCATGTGATACTTGTCTTTCCCTAACTGGCTTATGTGTTGGTCTGCATAACTATTTATGTATCACTACCTATGTCCAAAAAATAAGTCAGCTCATAGATTACAGAATTATTACCAAATTACCTACTTTGAATATCAAATGGATATAACCACTTTAATTAATTTTTAATAATATTGGTAATTTGTTGGATTAAATAAGCAAGTTTTTTTGCTCTTAAGTCAATATAAGAAATAAAGTCAGGTCAAATGATATTAAAAACTGTTGTGAGAATGTTAAACACATAATTATGAATTTTTAAGACTCCTAAAGTCAGAAAGAATATCTTCAGATGCTGTGACTTCTTAGATTAGCCCCTACATTAAAACTCAAATCTTATTGTCACGGTTTACTGCATGCTTGGTATGGCTATATTCCAAGTACCGTTTCTGCCCCTACTCCTTCCCCTCTACATCAGACTTTGGGACCTAGTAAATACCCTTGAGAGTAATGTGATTTGCCATTTTTCTTAAAATTTGTTATATTTTTATAAATGACCAGTCATTTCAGCAAGAAATCAAAGCAACTTATGTTGTAAAAGAATAAAAAAGACCTTTTCGTTTTGCTAGAGCTGCTGAGTAGTGGATTAACGGTCTATACTTGTTCACACAAAGATGAATGAATAATTTTGGAAACAACATTGTTACCAAGCAGCACTCAGATTTGGAAACCATTAAAATTTACAGACCAGAATAACCCAAAAAAAATTTTTTTAATCATCCCTGTCGCTGTTTTTAACTATAATTGGAATTCATTATTTGTGTGCCTTTATTTTTATTCAGTGCCTGCCATCTCCGGGCTCTGGATTTTTCTCTTCTGATAAATGTTTGTCCCCATGCCTGTGTCACAACGTCCATAGCAGTTTGATTTCCCTCTAAGTCAAAATGCTCTCTTGATCACTGTGCACAGAATTAATCGAGATGAATATGACTGTTATTGGTGCTTATCACTCACACAAGAGGGAGCAAGGGCACCAGCAGTCAGGGTGTTTTCTGATTCTGGGATGAAAAGAATCATCCCCAAAACATGGCAAGTTGTTTGCAAGCTTTTGGATTCCCTGTTCCAGGCAACTGAAGGCACATAGTCTCTGGGACATTATGACCACTAACAGGGACTTGTCACCCCCCCGGAGGGAGGAGCAGGCATAGTCAATGAGCAGCCCTCTTTCTGTGTCAATAATAAGTACTCAAGCAGCTCTGGGACTCAGTGCATTTTGTTAAATGATAAGAATGTCACCTCTATACGCTCTACATCCTTGGCACCCAATTTAGGAAAGAGTTGCCATTTTTCTTTGTTCACACCCTACTATGGTGGAAATTCAATGACTTTAAAATTTTTATTCTTTGATTGCGGTTAACATGCAGTATCAGTTTCAGTACAGCATAGTGGTTAGATAATTATACAATTTACAAAGTGATTCCCCTGATAATTCAAGTGATTTTTTAAAAGAATAAAAATCTTTTCAGGATGAATGGACATATCGAGGCAAGTTTGTTTGTTTTTAAGTCTGCAGAAAAATCATTTCTTAGACTAAGAAAATGGAATTTGTTGCCTATTTTATTCCTGTTTACTGATTGCATATCTCCAAATATAATGCAATATGAAGCTTTAAAGGCTTATAGACTTTTTTGTTGTGGTTGTTGTATTAACATATTAGGGATAGAAAAGCCAAGGTAATGATAATCATGTCACCCAAATGAATAGCACAACCTCTGGGTTGCAACGTCTACAAATTCATAAAAATTAGAACTGAATTCTTGTTATGCTTTCTGACTCTAAGATTTATCTTTGTATTGGGGTTACTTAACATAGAAATTGCTGTGGAATCTCTTTGATTTGCAAAGATGCTGCTGCATCATTACCTTGGGTTTGAAATGCCTTTTCATGCCTTTGGCAGATATCAACCACCTGGCCTTGACACTGAATTCCAATTCTATCCCTATAGCCTACATTATCATTGTCAACAAATGGTTATGATTACACTGTTCTGGTTCCATTCTGGATGAAAAGAAAGTAAGTCCCTTATCAAATAAGCATGTGAACCTCAATGTTTGTTATGCAAAACCTAAAATTGCTTTGTGTAGGGGATGCTGATAGAAAGAGCTCAGGAGAGCCGAGACAGGTTTGGCTCAGTGGATAGAGCATCAGCCTGCGGACTGAAAGGTCCCAGGTTCGATTCTGGTCAAGGGCATGTACCTTGATTGAGGGCACATCCCCAGTAGGGGTTGTGCAGGAGGCAGCTGATCGATGATTCTCTCTCATTGATGTTTCTAACTCTCTATTCCTCTCTTCTCTGTAAAAAATCAATAAAATATATTTTTTTAAAAGAAAGAGCTCAGGCTTTGAACACACACAGACCTGGCCTTAAACCCCTGTTCCACAACCTTCCAGATTGTAGAACCCCAGCAATATTCACAGTTTCTCTGAGAGTCCATTCCCTCATCTGTTAAAAGGGAATAACCACACCTAATTTGTCCAAAGATGAGGAAGATGAAAAGGAGACAATCAGACAAAAGCCTTGTGTCTGGTCCTAGGAATATCACATCAAATGTTTCTCTCTCACACATGCTGCCCCTTCTGCACACAGAGAGACTATGCTGCCATATTCCCAAACAGGCTCAGCACAAATTAATCTTTCTGAACAAGTTTAATAGTCTGTTATTCAGTCTAGTTTTGCCCTCAAACCCAAGAACCAGATTACACAAATATATCCTGTTTAAACCCAACCATATCCCCAGTGACTAAAACTGCTCAGGAAACATTTAGACATTCAGAAAACATTTGGTGGTTGAGGAAAAGTAAGCACAGCCCCAGGATATTCAAGGTTGCTTAGAATCATGGTATGTTTGTCTATGCTGGCTCTCTGTAGCAGTCTACACCAGCCAGTGGTTCTTCCCATCAATAACCTTTGTTCTTCATGCTCTATCCACCCTCTTCTCCATAGGTATTAGAAATTTATTTGATTGTTTCAACAACCCATCAGAGCCTGTGATCTCCATCCAGTAGGCATGTGATCATCCTGAGTTAATCAAGTTTCAGCCTAAAATAAATAAAATTTTATTTTATGTTTCTTATTGGCTAAGCTGCTCCAAGGAATCATTAGACCTCAAAGGTATTTCTGGGAACATTCAAAGGACAGGATACCCCAAATTTATAGCCACACACTATATGCAAAAGCTTTTCCAAAATCAGAATCAAAATCTCAAAATGTTTTAAGTTTTATCATATGAAATTATCATCTTTGTAGGTCAAAATGGCCAAATATCAGCATTTTAATATAGTTCAATCTAGTACTTCATTGAGCACTAGCAAACAAACCATGAATGTTTTGCCCTCACAAAGAAGCAATGGAAAAAGGATTCATATATAATACTTTAAACAATAAAGAATTTTTTTAAAAGAGGAAAATAAAAGCAGCAAGGGAATTTACATACAAAGCTTATCTTGGACAGCTACAAAATGAGTAGCTCTCTACACCTACCTGCTAGAATCTTAAAAGTCTATGTAGAAGACTTAACTGGGTTCTGTCACATCCAGATAGTCTTAACAATGCATTAGTCTCTCAGGGCTGCATCCTCGAAACAGCTCCTGGTGTAGGAGTGCTGGGCAAAACCTATATTAGTATTCCAAGCACAGGGGAGAAATTAGGAAGTTCCAATTGCCCCAGTCAAGTTCACAGCTAAATGGGCAGTCAGGTGTTCTATATGAACTCCAACAACAGACTCTACTACCTGTTAAATGCTGGTCTTTCAATATAAAACTGAAAAGACAACACATCTCCAAAATTGTTCCTAGTTACTTCCCACCCCACCAACTACAGCCCATCAGAATTTATCTGTCATCTCAGTGCACCCATAACCTCTGCCTAATCTCTACTTTAGCATTTAATATAATGTCTTGTGTAATGTAGATATCTAGGTTTAATTTTCCCAAGAGACCTTAAGCCCTATCAAAGAAGAAACTTAATTTATCCATTTTGTATTCCTTTACTAAGCACACTACCTGGCACATAGCCGGTGGTCATTAACTGTTGATTGAGTGTGGATTGCAGGCCATCGCCCAACTTTCCACAGCATATGCCTTGCTCCATATCAAGGTCAAGGACATGTTTGTTTTTTTTAAAAAAAAAAAAAAAAACCTTACTTCTGTCATTTAATATCTGAGCTACATTCTTCAAATTACCTAACTTCTACAGCCTCCTTTTTCTCATCTCAAAGACAGGCTAACCACCCCTACTTCTCAGAATTGTTATAAAGATTAAATCAGGTAATGTATGAAGCCTGTCATAGAGTAAGCCCTCTGAAATAAGAACAAGTATGATTTCAGTAGTTTTACAATTGTTTCTTAAACAATTAACTGACAGGTGATGGGTTTAAATAAAGAGTATTGTCAGAGGCGGGTAGAGAAATAGACATTTTCAAAGAAGCCTTTATACCATGAAAGACCGGAGCCTTGAGCTCCTGCTGATGATGGGCAACAGCCTGTCTGTTTGGGATGAGCTCACCAATCCCTCTCCCCACGTGACAAGAATAAATGTTTGTCTTTATTTTTCACATCCACTGGGATGATATGACTAGATCTGAGCTTTTGAGAAATTGCGAGTTTTGCTTCAATGGAGCTGTGAGTGCTTACTAAATAATTCCATTTTGCTATCATTCCTCATAGGGCAAGGTTGTTCCCTGAGTCTCTTCGGCCTATGGTTAGGCCTGGTATCTGTTAGATGGATGAATGCCCTGACCTGAGGCCATGCATCAGGTAGCCACTGACTTGGAGTTGGCAAAAATCTCTTATCTTCTAACAATGGGGGGAAACATAGGGAGTTTGGGAACTTTGAGTTTTCATTAGGCTTTCATTTTTTTTCCTTTGGTGGGAATAGACGAGGGACATTGCTTACGACAAAGGCAAATGACACAGATGGGAAGAATTTTCCCAATGGGCCCCAGTCTCCCAATCCCCCCAGAGACGGGGCAGGGATGTGGGGATGTGGTAACCTTGGCAGGGTCTTCAAGCCTCATGTCTATATGCCACCACAAGCCTTATATGCCACCAAGCTGTTGTATTGGGGTGTTAACAGAACACAGGCTCAGGATTGCAGAAAGAGAGTTTCCTCTTCTTTACCCCATACTGTGAGCCCATCATCAAATCCCACTGGTTTTAGTCGCTAAGGAACTGTGAAATCTGGCCCTAATCTCCCTGCTTCATCACTTACCCACAAAACCCATTCTCCAAATGGCAGTGACATCATACGCCATTTCCTAAAAGCCTTCCGCGGCTTCCCCACTGCTCTGCTAACACAGGCACAACTCCGCAAGGCCCCGTGGTCCAGCTCCTGTCTACCTCTGCAGGGCACCTCTCATCACCTTCCCTCTGCCCTCTCATGTGACCTACTCTTTCAGAGCCTTGCCATCCCCAAATCCATCCCAGGCCTGCACCCCTACTGTTCCCTCAGCCTGGAGTGCTCCCCTCCCTCTGTGAAAACCCTTTGGATCTCAGCCCAATCAGTGCCTCCAGGTCCGTCCTGATGAGCTCAAACCGCTTTGCAATAAACTCTGTGAGTAATGAGGATGCAAATTTACCAGCATTTGTCTTATTCTGTCTCTCATTGACGAACCCTGTTCCCCCTCCCTTCCTTCAGCAACTAGAGAGTGGTCTGTTTCTGCTGCACTGTAACTATATCTAAAGCTGGATCTGAGCATAGTAGGGGCTTCATAATTAGCTGTTGACTGTTGAATGCTTGAAGGAGAAAAAAGAAGTTTCTTTTTTATTCATGAAAATATTCTACCCCGCCATCTTTCATTTTCAAGTCTCCCAGAGCGGTCAATAAAATTAAAGAATCCCTGGGAAAGAGGACATTTCCCCCTGCTCACAGGGCAGTGGTCCAGGTGAAGAATGTTTCACCTCTTCCATGGCATTCTAATGGCTTCTATTCTGCTCTTTGCATCACTCCTTCTCCTGTATTTGCACTTGTGGGATAAATTATCTCCAGGAGTTAGAACCAGGGAGATACTTCATTCTCCTTCAAAACTAACATGGTTGGTTGGGGGGTAAGAAGTTTCCTTACAAGTTGTCCTTTCACCCCTGACAAAAGCCCCCACAGTACTGCTGGATCCTGGGAATCTGGAGGGCGGAGCTCCCCGTGTGGCTACACTCACCTGTACCCCTCTCAGGGCTGGTTTCCCTCACCCACACACATCTCCTCCTGAGAGCCCAGCCCCTCCTCAGGGCATCTTCCTGTGAGCGTCTTTCCCTGAGCCTGCTGCATCTACTCTGTTACTCCACTGGGCAGCCTGTCAGGTGCTTGGACACCATCTGGGGTTGTCACATGGCCACCAATGTATCCCTGAGTTTTCTGGAGTCATTCATTTCCTTTGAGTGATTACCATAGAATTATGAGAAGCATTGAGGTAAGCAAGTCTGTTGGCCTGAGTAAGTAACCTAACTTATTTTCCATTACTGCATCATCTATTGTGATCTTCATGGGGGATAAGATGATAGCAGAAAGAAACTGTCCTTGAATGCTTTTTCCACAGTAGTGTTCAAGTGATTACCCTGTATGTGTGCAGGGACCTGAGGTAATAAAGCTGAGGAATGGAAATAAAGCTAAGGGGTGACTGCAGAAGTGAGTCAATTACATTAGGCCTGAAAAACATCTATTTGCACCTCCTGACAATATCGAAAAGAATCAATTGCTGATTACCCAGAAACCTGACCCATTGCATTGACCATCTGTCTACAGATAATGCATGTTTGCATATTCCAAATACAGATCACTGCAGATAATAACTCAATATATCAGAAAGTAATAATTTTCTGGAAAGTATAGGGCAGTAAGCAAACCTTGAAGTCAATTTCTTTCTTTTTTAAATATTTTTATTGATTTTTTTCAGAGAGGAAGGGAGAGAGGGATAGAGAGTTAGAAACATTGATGAGAGAGAAACATAGACCAGCTGCCTCCTGCACACCCCCTACTGGGGATGTGCCCACAACCAAGGTACATGCCCTTGACTGGAATCAAACCCGGGACCCCTCAGTCCGCAGGCCGACGCTCTATCCACTGAGCCAAACCAGTTTCGGCTCAATATCTAATCAGTGATTCATCTTGTGACTCTTTTCTTCATTCTCCCCCTTGGACTTGTAATCTTCAGAATAAGGTGTTAAAAAGTACACTTCAGTCGCTGTCATTTTATTCTTATCCCTGACTAATCTACACTGTTGTCCTCAGCCCCCGATGGCACCCCCTTCCCACACTCACACTGAAGACTATCTTAGCTCTTCCCTTGTTTGACATCAAAAACAGCCTGACAGCTCAGATTCCATTATCGTCACAGGGGGATTTTTTTTTTAATTTGTTGAAACCTCAGCTTTGCATTGTTCAACCCTGCTTCTTGGGCCAAATCTTATGGAAAGTTTCACTTTGAGGCACCTACCCACTCGTTCTCCACCCCCTTCCTCATTAAGCAGGTAAAACATAATGGGGACTTAAAAATGGAAGGCAAGATTCCAGAAGGGCAGGAGACAGCCAAGAGAGGCAGGCACCTGGCCCTGGGGTACAAGGAAGAAGTAGAGAAAGCACAGGGTCTGGACTCTGAAGACATGGCTTTGGGCCTGAGCACTGACACTGACTTCAGCAATTTTGGGGATGGTCTCTAGGCTAGTAGTGGGTGGGGTGCCTGGCGCTTCTAGGATGGTGCCTGGTACATAATGTGACCCATAACTGTCAGATGAGTGGATGAATACGTGGTGTGAGTGTTTAGTAAACACTGAACATTAGAGCCTCTTGTTTGTCTAGTATAGGCTGGCGAAACAACTTCTAACTCCACTAGCCCTCCAAACTCCAGGAAACACAGACAGAAACTAGTGGGGGGAGGGGATTGCACAAATTTTCTGTACTACAAATGCAAACCTGCTCATTGCCTAGGAGAGGGAAAGGAAGGAGGGTTATATCCCAGGACAGTATGAAAACTAAACATCCACGCAAACAAAATGAAATGTACACGAAGTAAAGTGTAAGAACCGTAGGACCAAGTTCTGTAACAAAGCACAGGCATTGCTGGTCAGCAAGCTGCTCTCCTGAGCAGTATAGCCCTCCGCTCACCAACTGGGCTCAGCGTGCTGTTGCCTTCCGAGTCAATAATCCAATATGACCTGACAGTTGCTTAGTGAGCGTCAGCAATGAGTGCAGACCACTGCAGATGTCCTGCAGGGGGGAGGGGAAATCAGCACATTCTTCTGATGATTTGGTAGTTTTCAAGAAATAAGATTGAGATAACGTTTTTAAGATCCTTCCTCAAAACATTTTCTGTAATGTGGACTACAGAGTCCACTGGTGTGCAACTAGCTCCTTTTTATTTCCATCACCTGCTGTAAATGACAACTTATCTTCTCTCCTGCCATTTTGAATAGGCTTACCAGGAAACAAATGGCATGACGAGATGCTGGATGCATTTAACCTTGACAAGAGAATAAACCCTCGGGAATGAATTCAGCAGGCTTGCTGACACATTGATAATGAGCATGTCTGTCAGTTTCCCGCACAATGTGCTTCCTTATGCCTTTGTGTTGTGATGGAATTTTCCAGAGCTTTTGTGTTCTGTCTGCATATGGGACCTGGCATGGAATGTCTGTACACCCACATTCCCAAAAGCGTCTGTGGCAGCGTGAACTGAAAGGCATGCAGCTCTATTTTGTCTAAAATATCAAAAATCATAACACCTATCATTGATACTCAGAGAATATTTGCACAATCCTTTTAATCCTCAACACGTCTGCTCTTATACTAAGATTTGTCAATATGGATGTTGGCTTATTAATTAGTATAAACATTGACTTATGTAGTAGCCCCACAGTATCTGCTCCCCATAGGAGAGCATTCTCCATCAATCTTAATAAACTCTAAACAAGATGTCCATTAACATAACTGCAATCTATTCCCCTGCTAACAGTACCTTTGCATATGCTATTTGCTCTGCCTAGAATGCCCATCCCAATCCGATTCTAATTCAGCTTCCTCATTCCCTCCAGACATCTTCCTTGGCTCTCGCCTCTCTTCTTATCAAGCTAAAATATATCTTCTCCATGTACCATTAATACCAAACACTTTGATTATGACACACCACTTCTAAATGTAATTATATACCAATTTATTTCTCTGCTTGACTTTCTTAGAGTATACAGAACATAGAATCTATTCCTTTTTTAGCACTGAATGCCAGATGAATGACGGTGGATACTTTGTTCAGGAAGGCAGGGCCAGAAAAATACCGCCTGTCATGCATTTTTGTTGCTGTATATTTTTTAAAACTATACACCTGAAATAAACATTCCAAAGCTTATAGTTCTTGTCTCATTAGTTGTCCTTCCAATCAATATAAATAGTGAGGTTTCGCTATGGAACCTTTGGCTTGCCTTGTGTATATAGCATCCTAAGTAGTAAGAGCGCTGGCTAATTAGTGCCCATTGTGGTAAGAGGGCAGGTGGTCAAGGTGAGGCTCCTAGGACAGCTCACTTACCCAGAGTTAACATTTTGTGCTGTTTGCTCACAGCATGGAATTCAGCTCATTGTCAGCATGGGGTTAAGTATTCTTCCCCTCCTCTGAGCATAAACACTCAAAACATACTCAGAGTACAACACAGGGATACCTCTCTCTCTCTCTCTCTCTCTCTCTCTCTCTCTCTCTCTCTCTCTCTCAGTTGTCAGAGATTTTCTTAATCAAGCATGTTAATGACTCAGAAGGGGCATTTGGAAATTTAAAAGCTCTTAATGAACCTGCTTTCTGCTCCAAACACCCACTCTCAAGACGTTGTTATTTTTAACTCCACACTGCTACAGCTGCACTTCAGAGAAAGCCTGTCACAGGACTGGGAAGCAAGTCATGAGAAACAGGGCTGCGGAAAAGAGAGAACTTCCAAAGGGTAGGAATGGAGGGATGAGCTAGAGTCCCCCACACACCCATCGAAACAGAGCTGTTACAAAGGTCAAGTGAGATAGTTACCCAAGAAGAGTGGTTGTGGTTGCTGCTGTGGATGGAGTTTTTGCAGTATCTCATGAAAAGGAATTTTCTGAGACTTAGAGGAGGGTATGATATGGTAGAAAGCTTTATTTCCATGGAACGACACCCCTAGATTTCCTTAGTCCAGTCATAGAACAAGTGTACCTGGGGTTTCAGTAGAGCTGGTACAGCTAAATCAGAGCCAACGTCCAGAGTTTCTTTTCCATGGTGGAGCTAGGTCCAGTCCAGCATGAGGCCAGCTTAGCTTCTGTTTCTCACTGCAGTCCATTGTGTGTGGGGTCCACACGGCCATGGGCCATCAGACAGAACAAGAGAACCAAGAGAGCACACCCAGAACAACAAGAATCCCAAGAGCAAAAGAGAGTGAGTATCTTTGTGTAAGAGATTATATATTCCAAATTTCCTTGCTCTTGCAGTAGCCATGCCCATTCTGGCCAAACATCTCTGTCCCCAGGTGTGACTGACAGGCAACTATTTTCCCTATGTCATCTCAATTTTCTCTCTCTTTTGTTGGATCCCAGGGGAGTGTAAAGTTGTAGCTTCCTGGTTAACCTGCCCAAATGACATGCTTCCCTTTTGCTCCTTTCCTATTATTAATAACTAGATAGTTACAACTGTATCAGGACCAAAGGCAACCCTAAGAAATAGGGCATTGTGATCCCACTTCCCAAACTTGGGGATGCTCCAGCTTGACAAAGAACTGGACAAGGGTTTAGGATGTCAGGTCTAAGGAAACTGGGAAATTTGCCACCTGGAGTTAAATATATTCTAACCTAAATCAAACCTCCAAAGCAAAGCTAACTATCCCTCCTTACTTTGATATATAACTCTTGGTTAGTATTATTTCAAAACCTCAGAACTAAAGGAGCAATTTTCAAGGCCAAAGAAAGCTAACAAATTTGGGGATTTCCTTTCTCTTTGTGGCTCTTCTTGGTACCAGTTTCAACCTCATTTCACCCTCAAAAAAATTGCTTGGCCTGCTCTCATTCTATTTTTCAAAGCAGAAATGATTCCAGTTATCAAACATTCCTGAAGTTACCCCAAATCATCCTGTGAATGGCATCCTTGAGGTTGTGTGATGGGTAAGCTTACTTGAATAAAATCAAGAAAACCTTCTAAGTAATTCCTTTCCCTGATTTTGTCTTTTAGGCATTTCACATGGGCCCAGCTAGCACATGCTCTATTCTTCCACCAGTCTTAAAAGATAGTGTTTCATGTGGCAGCATCGGAATGCATTAGATTTGCATTGTTATGCTTAATATTTTTATTTCTGAAATGAATATGTTTCACTTGGGGTTCCAACAGAACACAGATGGCACACTCAGATTAGTCAATTCAAACCAGGTTTATTTGCATAGGTTATAGAAGAATCACAAGGGACACTACAGTAACCCGGGGTTCTGGCATGGTTGCCAGAAACTGGTTGGAGAAAGTCTTGTAGAGAAGGCTGTCATGAGTTCATTGTCAAGGATTCACAGCCTCTAATTAGGGCATGAAGTCAGCCTAATGCTTTCCCCAAAGAGTCAATACCCAACCTCACTTCTCTCTCTGCAGCTGGGGTCTCCATTGGCCAAACCAGAAGGTAGAGGGTTACACATAAGCCATGTAAGTGTGCCTCTGGGGTCAGCAGGCTAGGTGGAAAAGTGGAAGTGTGGACTCAAAGAGGCAAACAGAAGATGGAAAGGCACAAAATAGAAACTTCATTTTTAAAAATTAAAATTTAATATTTCCTTTCAACTAAAACATCTATAAATTTAGATGTTTGGATTTCTTAATTTCCAACCCCTTCTAGGGATAATATCATTTCCTGCAAACTTCTTTTAATATGCTCCTGGAAAAATCAATGAGACATAGAAATCCCTGAGGATTTTCCTTGTGTACATACTTTGTTTTTATTCTTTGACCAAGAAAAAAATATAAAGGAGTGAAATCTAAGGCTATCCGTTTTGCTGTTCACATAACCAAGCAGAAAATACTTAGGTAAAATTATAATTCTCCTCTTTTCACAAACATTTATTGAGCAACTACCATGCCCCAAGTGCCCTGAAATACATTGAGATGCTAAGATAAATGTTAATAAACCTTACCTATGTTAGTTTAATTTTTAAAAATGGCAGGCACATAGGTAGACATTGTTTTTTTGTTGTTGTTTCTTTGTTTGTCTGGACTCACATATAAAGGGTAGATCAGAAGATAGGACTGACTTCAATGTTCATCTGATTTGGGACTCATTGATGTTTCCAAGCTCCTTCTCTCTTCTCTTCCTCCTCATAGTGTTTATTTGGATCCTCAGGAGGATTCTCCTTGTGGTAGGAATCCAAACCTTGTACTTTTGCACCATGAAACCCAGAAAGAGGCAATATCCATGTGTCATAAACACAGTAAAGTTCTGGGTTTGCTTTGAATGGAGAGGCTTAAATCCCCCTGAAACCAATCACTGGGGCCGGAAAAGAAATACTCTGATTCACTTAAGTCAAGGACAGCCCATCATTTAGGTTGAGTGTGGAACCAATCAATCCAACCCAACATCCTGACAATGGAGGAGGGAGGGGTAGATCCCCAAGGGACAATCTGAGTGCTATTGGTGAATGAAAGGGGAATGAAAGCCAGGGAAGCAACCACTACAAAATAAAGACACATGCAAAAATGTTCCAGAAGCTAACCAAAAAGGAGGAGGGGGAATAGCAAACTCCCAAAATGGGCTGGTTAACATTTTATCTGATTCTTAAAAGAGGAATAGGATGGAAAGGCACGTGGTAATGCACTGAAGGGAGAGGTAATCCTGGAAATAAAACAACCTGTGCAAATGCACAGAGGCATGAAAAAGTATGGAAGCAATGGGACACCCAGTGTGGCTGGTCACATGGCCTCGCAACAGTTCTAGACTGCAAAAGTGTTTGGCACCAGTTTATGTAATGGTAAGGTTTTTCAGCCTTGTCCTTAAGGCATTAACACATTTAGTCTGGGGAATGACAGTCAGATCCATATTTTAGAAAGACAATATATAACAGGCTATGAAGGAGGTGGAGCTTAGAGGGGAGCCAAGTCAGGAGCCATTGAATTCAGAGGCAAGAGATGGTATCTAAGTAGAGAGGTTTGAGAGGGTAATTTGGAGAGAAAGTTGGGTATTAGAATCAATTAGACTTGATAACCAATTGGACTTGACAACAAATAAGGAGAGAAAATGAGAATGACTCTTTGAGTTTACCTGGGTACTGACAAGGATGTTTTATCCCTTTCCAGGTGTTCTTATTATTCACTCTCATATGTTTCATGCAAATTCATTTTTATATTTATTAACACCATCAACTTCTATTACAGTTGAAGCTTACAGTGGTTTAATATGCACGTGCAAAGCAAAGTAGTAAAGTGGAATAAATTGCAGGTGAAATTCCATCTACAAAATATCTTGGCTTAAAATGAAAATAACAAAAAAATTCAGAACATAATCAATTTTAGATGTGGGTTTTTTTATTATCTGAGTAACTGAATGATGGATGCAGATATAAAATCAATAAAGCTCAATAAATAAACTTTGTAATTTTGCCTACTTGAAAATGTTCTAAGAATTCCTTGTCAACCCGAGTCAGCAAAGAGAATAATAAGAAGTCTTTAAATATTATCTTTTCAAGTGACTTACACAAATCAATGAAACATGTAATTATCAATTTCCTGGGCATATAAGAAACATCTAATTTTGGTTTATACATATTATTTCATTAAAATGTTTTCTCTTTTACCTAAATACACAAAAACCTAAAAACATCAATTGACATCTGTTTCAAGGTTAGCAACCTAGCTGTCCAATTACTTCTACTCAAGTGGATGAGTGGAGAATTTACATCAGTTTCGGAGGAAGTGTGTCTTCAGTATGTCAATAATGTTGAGAATATCCATAAGATATAATACATAGAAGAGCAGACTTTAAAAAGAATTTGCAAAACCCCTAACCACGAGCTGAAAAGGAATTGCCCACCTGGAAAGTAAGTGGGTGGTACCCTGAATCACCTCTACAAGTGGCAGGTCTTAGAGAAGAGGAGAAGCCACACAGCAATCAGTAGGAGAGCAAATTTCAGTCCTATATTGGCCAGGCATGTGTGGCTCCTAATAATATAATAGATGTGATGGTTGGAAAGAAGACAGTGTTCAGCTAACACATGAATGCAACAATAATCATAGAAAATGAACTTGTTTGGAAGGGTGAAGCTTTCGGCTTTATAGCTGAACTCAGAAACACTGGTGATCCTACTGACATCTTGGTTTCTGCTCTAAATTTTCCTTTTCACCATTTGCCTTGACCCTATATATTAAAGAAAGACCCACATAAGCTCAGTTTGGACCTATTTGTAATCCCAGCAATGAGTGAAAAAAGATTCCCCTGAAAGCCTAAGTAGAAAACAATCACTGCATAAATGAGAAATTAGAGAAATTTAAAAAGAGAGGATCTGGAGAATTAAAGCAAATGTTTTCCCATGAAAGAGACATACTTAAAACTCAGAGGGCAAACGTGAGAAATCTTTCATTTAAAATTACAGTAAGCCTTTAAAAAAGTATTTTAGTTCATAAAATAAAGAATCTGGGTTAGAAAAATACTTTCAGATTAAAAACAAAACATTGGTGAATTTGAGAGTAAATATGCCTCCACCTGCCAAAGCTCAGGCAGGTCCTGGTGCTCAGGAGGACTCATTCTCCCCTGGGGGGCAGGGAGTTTTCTGGAGAGAAGTGGCCACATCTGCCTCTCTGCTATTCTCTCAAATCACTTGGAAAATAAGAAATTACGATCGCCTGCAGGGAAACAGCTTGGCTTCTGGGCCTCGGGGTGTAGTAGAAGAGAAAAACACAAAATGATAATTACAATTGAGACATCATTAAAGTTTGTTTCTACATTTTCAAGCATACATTATTAAACATGTTTAAAGAAAGTTTCAGAACAGTGTGAAGCATATTATCCCATGAAAGCAAACTTAAAAGTTTAAGGTGATAGGCGCATAAACTAAAGTCTGAGAGAATATACCACAAAGTACTTTAAAATTATGACCAGATTAGGAAGGGCTTTTCTAAATTGTACACAGATGGAGTCAAAGATACTGAGATGAGTCAGAAAAGCAATAGCCAAAATCAAGAGCGGTGTACAAAAGGGAGGGAGAGTTTAAAGGCCAAGAAATACAGGCCTGAGACCTCCCTTTGGACCTTAGGGAAAGTGCCCATCACCTTGTCCAGGGCAGTGTTGCTGGACTGATGGAGGTTGAAAGCTAGAAGGCAAGGAGGTGAGAGGCCGGATGGTCATGAGGAGGTGAAAGCAGGTAAGACAGGTGAGAATGAGGCAGGGCAGCTGTTAGAAGGACTGTAGTGCAGAGGAGAGGGTTTTCATTTTGTTTTTTAACAGGCTTGTATTCTGAGGGGGGCAGAGATAGAGGAAAGGAACTCGTGGAAGAAAGGATGTAACAGGTGGCAATGGCTCCAGGGATTGGTCCACAGCACGGCCTGGGGGAGGGGCATTCACAAGAACAGGGAGAGACACTACTAATACTTTGGGGGGAGGGGAGAGAGAAGAGTTGAGGTATCTGAAATTGATTCAAATAATGCGGTGGATTAAAAAGGCTAAATTTTAAGGGAGCTATTGAGAGATAGCCTCCAATTTCTTTATGGAGAAAAAGGCAAGGTCATCAGACAGAAGTCAAGGAGTTGGCCACAAGAAGGAAGCTTGAAATGTGGACTGAAACATTGAGGTAGCAAGTGAAACTGAACTGGCAGGGTTGAGGGAAAGTTCAGCAAGTAGTAGCTGGTCCCTGGAAACTTGAGGCCTGCGATTGGCATGATGACATGATTTTTTCCACCATGATGCTCAACTGCTGCGTGTGTGTGGATGCACAGAAGAGACTAGATATTTCCAAGGCTGGGAATCTAGAACTCAGGATTTTCAAGGTCAGACCACAGGCTAGTGAAATAGAGAAGATTATCAGCCCACAGATTTCCAGATATGTGCTTGAATGGCTAGGGGAGAAAGATGCCTAAGACATTGTTGCCAGATGAAGGTGATGCGGGGGCAGGGTGGTTATGCAGGTAGTAATGGCACGGGCCTACCATGAACCTATAATGCTAATGGGAAAGGAAGCTGTGAGGGGGGGAAAGCACCTAGGAGCCCTAGAAGATCAGAAGGCACTAAGCCCTGAGGGCTGGGAATGGCATGTGAGTGGAGTATCAAGGAAGGTCCCTGAAGATAGTCAGTGGGGACTCTTTGGGGAGTGACAGTATGAAGACCCACAGACCTGTAGCCAGGAGTCTTGAGAATCCATTTGATCCCTGCCTGTCTGTGTGACCTTGAGCTGTACCCTCACACTCCCCGAGTTTTTGTTTCCTCTTATGAGGCACCATAAATATTAAATAACGTGCATGAGAGCTCCTGGCACATGGCCGGCCTTCCTCCATATTGATTGCATCTGGAGGCTGGTGTGTCAGGCCTGAGCAGGAGGGTGGGCATCAGAGCCAGTGACCTGAGGGAGGATGGCCTGACCAGTATGAGAAAGGAGAGAAGTGGGCTTGGAGAGCAAAGACATTTTGACAGACTTCCCAGTTTTGCTTCAGGCTGACCTTTGTACCTTCAGGTGAAGGCTAAAAGGCACTGCCCTGAGAAATATATTGGTCATGCTAGTCTGAAAAAGTAGACAGCTTTTATTTCACTTGATAGATGAAGACTGTTTTTAAAGCCCAGCCAACTTTTGTTCTCAGAGACCCATGTTCTTGAACTCTCCCCCTCCTGCCCGCTCCAGGCACTCATTCCATTAATCATCCCTTCCTGCCAGCACCTCCCATCTCTCCTCCACTGACCACTTCCCTCTGGCCTCCAAACACACTGCAGTTCTAGCGTGTCTCTCTCCATGAACCACACTCGGGACTAGAACAGAGCTGGGCAGAACATAAGATTCTCTCTGGGTAGAAGAAGCACAAACTGATCCCAGCTGGGTCCGGCAGGAGTAGAATCAAACTGTCAGGAAAGGAAGTCAGAATGGGAGGTTGCAGGGAGAAATCAGAAGAAGTAACTTTCTATGTCACCTACTTCCAATTTAAATCATATTTCTGTATTGTATAAACCTTCAATGACTTGATTTCTTTGGGGGACAAGACATGTTATATATAAATAAACTTATTACCATCTGTATGATAGCTAACACATACATAGCATTCATTAAGCACCATAATTTGTTCTATTTTCATTACATATACTACCTTCTTTAAAGCACACAACTATTCCATAAAGTAAGTATGGAATCATTGTCTCCATGTTACTATGAGGAAACTGAAGGGCACAAAAGTCAAGTAACTTGCTTGAAGTCATATAATCCTATCTAACAAAAAAGAAATATGCTAATTGACCCTCATGCCGTCACAAAGATGGCGGCGCCCACAGCCAATAAGAAGGGAATATGCTAATTGACTGCCTCACCCTCAAATATGGTGGCAACCACAGCCACAAGATGGTGGCACCCAGTCCCCTCAGCCCCACCAGGGTGGCAGGCATGCAGCAAGGCCCAGCCCACTTGTATGCGGGCCCGGCAGCTTCACACACCTGCCTCCAGAGTCCCCCAGTCCCCTCGGCCCCCTAGCTACCCAGGGCCAGCCTGAGGCACAGGCAAGCCTTGCATGGTGGCTGCCCAGCCACCCAGGGCCACCTGAGGCTCAGGTAACCAGGGCTGGCTGAGGCTTGTGCTGCTGGCAGTGGCAGCAGCAGAGGTGTGATGGGGCGTCGCCTTCCCTTGATCATTGGGTCACCTCCTGCCCCTGAGGGCTCCCAGACTGAGAGAGGGGGCAGGCCGAGATGAGGAACCCCACCCCCTTCCAGTGCATGAATTTTCATGCACCAGGCCTCTAGTTAGTAAGGGGCGGATATGGTAGCCAAACCCAGGGAGTCTGGGTCAATAGTATTTTATAGAGCATTTACATCTATACTATTTCTCATTTTAACCTCATATAAACTGTGAAAGGTCCAAGTGCATGTCCAATTCTGTTCATAACCACTTAACAGATAAGGAAACTGAGTCTGGAGATAAAGCATCTAATTAAAATCACGGTTAGGAGATGGCAGAATCAGGAGCCAGATTCTCTACTCCAAATCTCTGCCGCAGGGCAAACAGAGACGAGGTGAGAGAAGCTGTCTTCTGAGGCTGTGATGGGCAAACAGCAGGATCCAGGAAGGGCACAAAGTCAGACTGGCTATTAGGTGAGGCCCCCAGAGCAGCTTAGCCCAACCAAGCTCAGCCAAGTGGAGTTCAATGCTAAGAGATTTTCTGCTGGTAAACACAAATGGCCTTCCATTTTTCAATGGTTAATTCAGCATTTTCCTCTGACATTGAAAATCCAAGGAAACAAAGTTCTGAGGCAAACCAAAATAAATGCTTATTATTTTTAAAGTTTAGATAGGTAAATACCCTCCCCCCTCTTTTCACACTGAAGCATGCTTTAGGCCCAGGGCTAGTCGGTGTGGCATAATGAAACAATCACCAATTTATGAGTCAGACTAATCTGGTTCCACACCTGGCTCTGCCATTTATTGGCTATTAGACTATTATCAGAGTAGCCACTTTCCCAACTCTGTCTCCTTATCTGTACAACAGAAACGCCCATAACTGCTTTATGGGGTTGCGGTGAGGATTGCATTAGAAATAAGATTAAAGAATCAACATTAGAATCCAAGCTTTCCACCATTTATCAGCCGTGTGACCTCTGATAAGTTACTTAATTGCTCTAAGTCTGAATTTGAGAATGTCAGGAACTATGGAAGGAGGATAATAATGATAGCTTTAAGCTAATGAGGCTGATTGCTTGGGTATCTGAAACAGTAAATGTTCAAAATATGTCAAGTCGTATAATAATAAAGTGCCTAATGCAGAGCCTACCACATAGAGACTATCCAGTGTGTAGTATTTTTTTTATTATTATCACTTCTTCAAAACTAGAACTACTGTCATGAGGGAAAAGTAGTCTTTTATTACACGCAGTATTTGAAGCAATTCAATCCTCTCCTGAATGAAACTAATTTTGAGCTGGACCATTAACAAAGCGGTATGTAACCTCATCAGTTTTTAATCCATTGTATTAATGTCTTTGGTGTCTGTGGTTACTGCCCTCTTTAAGCCTCCAGAATTCTACAGCATTGATTATTTCATGCAATGTTGGACAGAGAAATAAAGCTCTTGGTGAGACTGGCTCAGATACCTGACACATACTTTCTGAGGGAACCCAAAATGGGCTGCTTTCCCGGCCTAAAGCACGTGTATGTGTCTGAGCCCTTCGACAAGAAACCACAAGAGCAGTCAGCCCGAAAAAAACTCCAAGGGGTCCAAACCAGGGAATAATAAAGGATAATTTTCCTTTTATTTTTATTTTTTAATATGTATTTTATTGATTTTTTTTTTTTACAGAGAGGAAGGGAGAGGGATAGAGAGCTAGAAACACCAATGAGAGAGAAACGTCAATCAGCTGCCTTTTGCACACCCCCTATTGGGGATGTGCCCACAACGAAGGTACATGCCCTTGACCGGAATCGAACCTGGGACCCTTCAGTCTGCAGGCCGACGCTCTATCCACTGAGCCAAAACAGTTAGGGCAAGGACATTTTTCAATTATCTTTTATTTTATAAAGGTTTGTATCCCCCTTTCTGGAATTTGGAGGGGGAGGGGAGAAGCATAAATAGACTGTAATGTTTTTCAGTACTTACCGTATTTTTCGGACCATAGACGCACTTTTTCTTCACCAAATAGTGGGAGGAAAAGTGCCTGCGTCTTATGGTCCGAGTTGCAGAGCGGCAATATTATTCTGTTATACTTTATTAAATATTTTATTACACTATTTGGTTCAGAATATTTTTTTTCCTATTTTTCTCCTCTAAAAACCAGGTGCGTCTTATGGTCCGAAAAAATACGGTAGTATTTAAATATGGGTTTGTTATTAGCATAGGACTTTGACCTCTCTTTTTAAAAATCCACTATTTGAAAACTCTATTGTGTTAAGCACATACTAAGAGCTTAGTAAATATTCCTTGAATTTCAATTAATCAATGAATTAATATCTATTTAATGATGAGTAAAACAAAACCTTACACAATATTGGTGATGCTCAACCAGAATGGAATAGCAATTCATCACATAATTTGGTTTTAAAAAGCAACTAATGAGAAAAAATGTATTTAGCCAAAAAACATTTATTCTGTAGCTATAATATGACAAGTATATAGGTTTTCTAAAAATAAAGATAAATTAGTTTGTATATTCTCTTAAGATTGAATAAATAAATTCTCTCCAATTCAATAGGCTCTCAAGGAAAGAGAATTCTAGAAGGGTTCTACTCTCTTCCTACCATTTCCCCCACCCACATTAAACAATGGGACAGAGTTGTGAGGAGAGGAAAACCAGGCCTCCGGCCTCCTCTGTCATGCTACACATCCCCTACTCTCCCACTAATGCTTGGTAGAGCAGCCTCTCACTTTGTGGAGTAGAATTTCTGGAGCAAAACCTGAGTCATAGAACCCTGGAGCCAGAGGTCATCTTAGAGGTCCCCTTTCTCGAGTTTCTCAACCTCAGTGGAGGCATATCCGCTCACCTGAGTATATTTTTCAAAACAACATTTGTCTGTCCCCCAGATTAGATATATTCTGGATGGGTGTGAGGAGTAAAATATGCCTGCAGGGCTGTCCTTAGTTGAAAACCACTGATTAGTCTAAGGTTTTGATACAGGCTATAGCAACACACAGACCTTGCCTAAGATCACAATGGGGCCTAAATTCCAGGTGATATTTACTACAAATATCAGGCTTTCTCTAACCCTGAAATCCCAAAATGAGCTGTGGGAAAGCTGGTGACCCTCTTAGACAGGTAAATAAATGTAGGTATGCATGCATACATATATTTAACTATGTGGAGGTGATCCATAGCTCTTAACATATTCTCAAAAGGATTCATCACCACCACCATCACCACCAAATTAAGAATCATAAGTTTAAACTTGTATTAGTTATTTTTCAGGCAATTCTACAAAATGCCTGGGTGTGAGGCAGACGTTTGACTCATGTTTAGACTCTCACATCATATGAATGAAGATAGCAGTACTAGCCTCTTTCTATAACAGCCTTCAAGTACCGCTGGATGTCTGCCTCAAATCACTTGAGTATTCATGGATTTTGCCCTACTCAAGTACAGCTGCCCTGGAGAAACAAAACAAGTCATCATCTCACACAAAGGAGACAGAGTCATCATCTTGCTTCCAAAGTGCTGTGGAGAAGCTGCAGGAGTGAAGGCAGCAAGACACACCGGAATGGGGACAGCTCCACAGAAAAGGGCGTATGAAAATGGCCTCAAAACCCAAACCATCCCATTTTCTTTTAACCACAGTCCTGAAGGGTTTCGATCCAAACCCACTGCAGCAGATCAGAAGTCTCATGAGCAGGCTGATCTTTTGGCTGAGACCAGTCTAAGCTCTGCAGCATCCTCCATCAAGCAAATAAATAGGTAATTTAAAAATAATAATAAATCTCCTGAAAGCCAGAGAAGCATCATGCTGCCCTAAAGGATTCTACCCACAGTTTGAGGACACTTGGACAACTAGCCTCTGGCATAGTTAGCTAAAAGCTGGTACATCTTCTAAAAATGAGAGTTCACTGACAGATGCCCCCTCATTAGAAGCCCAAGCCATGTGGCTTCCCACTTCCTCTTTACACTCTTGCATCAGTGGCTCCCTGCCTCCTGCCTCCTGCTCTCATTGGCCTGCTGTGAGGCTCAGAAAGTCAGTGGAAGCAATCATATTTGCTAAATACCAGCTCTTTCAGCCCTTCTGGACCTCATCTGCACCCGACATTTAGGACCAGCTCGCATAAAGGCATAGACCTAAAGAAGGACTTGGCATATATGGGGATTCCTGGTTTTCTTTCACCATATGTTGATACTGTACAATGGTGATACCTTGACTATACGCTGAAACAAACAGGGTGTCGAGAATAAGCCCATCACATTTCTTATGAAGCAGTCCACTCTGTGGAGGGAGAAATTTCTTTTCTTGAGTACCATAGATCCTATTGACTAGTTACCCCTCTGACAGCTGTTGGCACAGCTAAAGAGCTCCTCCTGCTGAATTCTCATCAAGGAACCAGCTGCAAAAAAGCATCTTGTTATAAGCCCTGCATGCAGTGCACTGTCGGCCACATAATGTTTCTAATTCCTACCTGGGAAGAAACCACTAAAAACCAATTATTACTTGAAGGGAGCAAGTGTTTAGTTCCTAAAATTACTTTTAGTAAAACTGGAGACAAGAAGGCTCTTAGACTGGAGCGGTATTTTCATACCCAAGTGGACAATGTGTTGTTGGTTAGGATTCTCCAGAGAAACAAAACAGGACAGATATATATATAGAAAGAGGGAGAGAGGTACTTAAAAGGAATTGGTTCATGTGATTATGGAGAAGTTCCACAATCTATCATTTGAAAGCTGGGGACCCAGAAGAGCTGGTGATACAGTTCTAGTCCAAGACTGAAGGCTTGAGGACAAAAGAGTGATGTCTCATTTCAAGCAGTTAGACAGACAGCAAATTCTCCCTTCTTGTGCCCTTTTTATTTGATTCAAGACCTCAACTTAATATATATGTCCCCTAACTTTGGGGAGGACAGTTTGCATTCTCAGTCGACTAATCAAATGCTATACTCTCCTGGAAACACAGAGACACACCCAGAAATAACGTTTAACCAAATATCTGGACATGCCTGGACTCTGTGAAGATGACACATAAAATTAACCTTCACATATAACTTTTTGCGATTTTTCTTGTTACCTAGAGCATTAATGCTGGAAGAGATGTCAATTAATGTTCTCAATTAAAAATGGAGTAGCTGAGGTCCCTTGAGAGGTTAAGGGATTTGACTCAGAGACAGTGATAATATAGTTGGGAATCAAGCCCAGATGGACAATGCCATTTTTCTTTCTTATTAACCACTGGATAATAATTGTTCTTCTTATCCAAATAGTTCATCACTCACTTCTGGTTAATAATTGGTTTTTAAACAAAGCCCCACATTCAAAGGATAAATTTTCTTCTTGTTTATTTCTCTTATTCTTCTCATAACTTACTATGTCCTTCATCATTCTTTCACCTCAGAAACACTGTGGTCAGCTCATCGGCCATCTTGATAAAAATCCTGTTGCTCCTACTGAGAAATTAGCAGTGCACTTCTTAAGACATAGTAGATGTGCTATAAGAAAAGTGCTGAGTCCGTTTCTACTGAAGATAGGTTTGGGGGGGGGGGCAGGATCTTATAACCAGGTTAGCACTTCTCTTAGAAGTTGACAGCATGGGTTGAGGCATCTGACATTCAGAGTTTCTTTCAGGCTATTTCCCCCCTTCAGAGAAGAAGCCTTTGCTAGACAGCACCCATCAGGTGCTTTTGATGAACCTTGCATGGCTTTCCCCAGCAGCAACATGTTTAAGGCCCATCAGTGCATAAAATGTCCAAACCAGTCTCTGAAAAAATTTGCCCAATGACAGCAAAGTTGGTGTGGAGTTACAGCAAGGAAAATGTGGGGCTACAAAGATAGTATGGAACCACTCCACCTTCAAAGGTATCCGTTCCTCCCATGGCTGGTAAAATCCAGTCTCTGATACCATCCAGAGGACTTTCCATATCCTACCTTAGTCCTTTGGCCTAAGGGTCTTATCTCCTTGTCTCATCTTCCTACAACTTTCATAATCACTGCCTCAGTTTGCCTAGAAGGGCCTTTATCTTTCCTTAATACCACTGGGCTAGATATAAGTGACCAGCCATGTCACCACCTTTAATTTCCTTTTTTAAATGCCATTTGAATTATGAAACAGAGCAACCAAAGGGAATTAGGGTATGTTTGCTCACAGGGTCTGGCTTAGTAACACTTTCCAATGAGTGAAGATATGAAGAAAATTGCCGGGTTTAGGTGTGAATCTACTGGGCATCAATTGCTCATCTTGTTTCAAGTTCAAGGATTATTCTCAAAATGTATTTAATTTTGTATATACTTTTTTAAATTACATGTTCCAGACATTTCCAGGAAGTGGGAAATCCAGTCTACCGTGTCCAGGTTTTGCTGAAATGCATTTGAAAAGTGTCTGTGATAAGATGTCTTATAGGAAAAAAACAAACAAACCTTGCCTGGCATGCACTCACATTCTCAAATACATTCTACTCCCAGAAATCTGTGGCTTAGTCAGACTGAATACATTCTAGATCCCTGAGCAGGCTGTGGTTTGTAAGAGAAGCTTACAAACTGGAACCCACCAATGGGCTGGGCATTTTTTGCTGTTGATTTCAAAAGGCGTTTTCAGAAACAGATGGTCAGAGAAGACAGTCTATTATGCCCTTAAGGACTGCAGGCTCTGTGGTGTTCCAGCTCTGAGGGACGGGGTGGGGAGGGGGGTTGGACAGCCCCTGAAATAAACAGTCAGAGCATTAGAATACATCCACATTGGACTCTTCCTTGTGATTGGATTATTCAGAGGAAAATGCTACGAAAGACTGCCTACAGGGAGGACATATTTAATATCCTTGTCCTCTAATGATTCTAATGGTATAAAATTGCATACAATAAGTATTACCACTAAATGAAAGGCATAAATCTCCCTCTTGCTCTCCCATTTCCCTCAAGGAGAGTCCTCCAAGCACTCTGCTTTATAGTCTGTGCTAATTTCTCCATAGCCAAAGGACCACTAGGGAGACATTTAAATTTAAAACGTTCTCATAAGAATTAGGATTCTTCAGAAAAGCTACTCTTCAATGACATTTATAAGAGAAAGAAATCAATATGAACCATTCTTACTCTTACAATAATGCTCCTGGAAGGGGTATCATAGGTCAAAATGATGTCAGTGAAAACTGATTTAAGTGTCTGTGTGTGTTCATATTAAATTTCTGACTATGATATGGCCCTAAGCATATATTTAAACAGCTATAAATTTCTTTCTAATGTTGATTATGCAACAGCAAAGAAAACATAATTAGATAGTATTGAAATTCATGCAGATAACCTGCCATAAACCTTTGAACCATGATTCAAAGTATCTTGGTTGCACATTTTGCCCAGTTCATCCTGAGAGCAGTGTGTGGAACTCCCCTCTTCACCCCAATTTGGAAAAGATATTTAGCTGATCAGAAGCCTAGTGGGCTCAGATCCCAGAGGAACAGGACACTGGGACCTGGGGACCCAGAAGGAAGCTACTCTCAGGATGAGCAGTCTTCAGTAGCAGAGGGAAATGTGACTGATCAGGACCCTGTGCCTAAAACCAACTTGAAACAAAGAAAGACAGAAAAGGCCAATTAGAAATATTCAAATATTACATGTGACCCAAACAATCAAGAAGGAAAATCCAAGCCAAACAAGAACATAAACTGTTCTCTTAGGGGTTATGACAGTGCCTTCTTGAAGAGGGTCTGATCGTTGTTTGTTGTATAGAATTAGGCTTAAAAATCACTGCACATGGTTTTTATTATAGAGAGTGGGTTCGAGCATTTTTAGCTAATTATTTTGCCATCTTTCTAAGGTCCCAGCACAACCCCCATATATGAAGATATTGGGGCTGAATAAACTTTGTTACTTGCCTGATGCACTCTGAGAATGAGCTCACTAGGGGAAGTATCATTCCCTACACAATGTTGCTTTAAAGACTTACTTAGTCTTGGGGTACTATGTGACACAAATAGATAATATGAAGATTCTCATTCATATGAATAAGTTTAATAGTGTAGAATAATAATACATCATCTAAAATTGCTTAATGTGGTATAGTATAAAAGTGTTTCATAGAACACTCACTTCTTGCCTCATTTCTACTGGAAAAGAAATGACAGATAAAGGAGCACTTACATAGGAATCATGGAATTAGGTGGTGCTTGTTTCAACAAGATTTTCTTAGAAATGTGGAAAAGTAACCAGGCTCCCTTGATTACTAATAAATGGGTCTGGGGATTCTTGTTTACCCGCCTTCCATTTCTCAGCACAAATTTCTATGGAGCAATGTCCACATTAGAGGTCAAGCTTCTGGTGGTTCTGCTATCCTCAAAAGAGATCACTGCACATGGTTTTTATTATAGCTCTGTTTTCTTGAACTGAATTCTCATCCACATCACTAGCTTGGTGTATATGTTGATGCTATGAAAGGTGGGCATACTTCTAAAATTCCATTATTCAATATGTTTTGATATATGCATGTTGTTTTGCCTAAAATACAGTAGGCACTAAGTTTATATTTATTTATTGAATGAATAGATATTTGTAAGACTCTTTGAAGGATGATAGGATGAATAAGATAAGAATTGCCATTTATTAGAGACTCTAAGATACACTTTTAAAATATTTTTTACATATCAAAACTGGAATGTTTCTTAGAGTCAATAGTTTTAAAATTATAAAAGGCAATGTGTCTCATTCTTAACAGTACAAAAATTAATGGTGTATCTTACAACTGATGGTATCTTTGATTTGATGAATATCTTATGTCATATATCTAACCAAGAGAACATGGCTTATATAATAAAACTTTTGATTTTTGAATATAGAAGAAACCTTAGAGGGCATCTTATCTATTCTCCCTCATTTAATAGACATCAAATCTGAGATCCTAAGAGGTCAAGGCCCAAATAATTCAGCTGTTCCACAGAAATGCTAGAACTAGAGTGCCATTTTCCTGACTTTTGGCTGAATATTTCACACATCATGGACACCATAAAAATTCCATGAGTAACACCAATAAGCACTGACATTTTTTCTTTTGGTTAAAAAGCTATTTGGTTTCAATTTAACTGTTTTTACCACACATATCAGATCTTATATATTTCAATGAGTTTTCTTCAAAGTAAGCTCCTTTGAAAATTATACACTTTTTATTCCAGTGGTGCTGTCATAGCACAGAACATCTCTCAGGTTTGTTTGATGTCATCCTCAGAGAAAGTTTATGTGTTAGAAAATAAAATCAACCTTCTTGCTTAGAACAGTGGCACTATTACTTTTTAGTGAGCTTTTCAAGAAATAATTTGATTGTAAAGATGATTATGTTGCCATTACCATTTAATGGGCTTGGGTCAGAGACAAGCTCATGCCTAATCTTTGTGGATGAAAGCTCCCTACTTTTTCCATCTTGTACTCCTTTGGTCTCTGCAAAGAGCCTCACATGCCACCCCCTGAGAACAGCCCAGCCTAGGCGGACATCTCAGCCCGCACATCCACACCCTCCAGGGAGGAGACCCATAGAAGAGGCTATGCAGGCCCTCGAGCAGGGAATCCTAGAACTCGGGATATGCAGGAAGGATGGTCCAGACAGGGCAAACAGCTGGATGGGCACACTTCTTGGGTCAAAGGACTCTCTGCCCTGTTGGGGTCAGAGTAGGGTCCTGAACTGCCTGGGGCAATGGGGCAATGCTAGCTAGTCATGTTGTCCTGCTGGGACAATTCAAGGAAACCAAGAAGTGCCCGTTTCCCCAATGACTTCCAAACGTCCTGCCAAACTACTGCAAATAAAATAAAATAAGAATAAAAATAGCACTGCAAATATAAATTGGTTTGTAAAAATCCTAAAAACTCTTTTTACAAAGTTACACAAAAAGCCCAACCTTCTCAAAGAAGTTTATTAGGAAGATAGATGCTTTAAAAAAAGAAAGAAAAAATCTACATTATTAACCAGTACACCTAGTATACACCCCTATGTTCACAGCAGCACAATTCATCATAGCTAAGATTTGGAAACAGCCTAAGTGCCCATCAGCAGATGAGTGGCTTAGAAAACAGTAGCACTACACAATGGAATACTACGCTGATATAAAAAGGAATGAATTCTTACCATTTGCAACAGCATGAATAGAACTGGAGAGCATTATGCTAAGCAAAATAAGCCAGTCAGAGAAAGATAAATATCACATGATCTCATTCATTTGTGGAATATAATGAACAACATAAACAAAAACAGATCCAGAGACAGAAAAGCATTGATCAGACCGTCAAACCTCAGAGGGAAGGCAGGGGAAGGTGGGGGTAAGGGGGAGAGGTCAACCAAAGGACTTGTATGCATGCATATAAGCATAACCAATGGACACAGACACCTGGGGGGCGGGGCTTGAGCAGAGGAAGGTGGCAATGGGGGTTATAAGGACATATATGTAATACTTTAATTATAAATAAAATAAAATAAAATAAAAATATATATGCTTAATTGGAACAAAGATCTTGTCATAAAATTATTGACCAATTTATTCACTAAACATATTCTCTCTACTCATTTCAACTGTATAGTTAGTTGAAAGGGGTGCCTGTGCAATAGTGCAGTTACCACAGAATCAAAGAAACTATTGGCAAGAGCTAAAAGATGATATTTGAAAGCTCTTTAACAGGTTTAAAACCACATAAGAAATAGAGGGATCTCACTGAATTTCATTAGTTAGGTTACTTTTAAATATACCATATACCATATTCTAGCACAATGATAAATATAAAATATTGGTTTGGGATTGCCTGTTACTTTTCTATCTTACTCTGTTATTGTCTGTCTGGTCCTACCACACAATTCATTTACTGATTTTTCCATTACTCTTTGTTTTCAAATGCATCCTCTGTTGCCCCTGGCCCATCAAAGGCTAAGACCCCAGGGCCTTTGTATGTACTGCAAACTGGATGTGGGCCTCACAGGTCATGAGACCTCAAGGAAGAGAATATGTCCACTTCAGCTCTACTTTGTACCATGGCTTAACACTGAGAACTTTGCTGGCACTACACTTAAAGTAAAGCTCAGCAAATTATTTGCAGTGTTCCACTTTCTTGTTACTTCTGCAATTTTATCTTGGCATATTACCTCTACATCAAGTAAGGCCATTTCCCGCTTTCCCTTACAATATATGCACGGTCACTGAACATCTGCATGTGGGAAGAAATGAGGGAGATGAACTCCAACCCAAAGCTGAGCGATTCCCATAACACCTCAGTCCCCTACATCACTACCAGCTTTCCTTTGCTTCTGAACACAAACTTAGAATCCCTCACATACCTTCAAGGAACCACTCTGTGACCCAGAGGGGAGGAAGGCTTTGTGAAAACACAGTAAACAAGTTCCCAATTCAGCAAGATTCACAATGGTACAGCAGTCCCCACTTATTCACTGGGATATGTTCTAAGACCTTCAGTGGATGCCTGATACTTTGAATATTCTGAACCTATATATGTTATATTTTATCCTATAGGTACCTACCTATATTAAATTTAATTTATAAATTAGATACAGTAAGAGACAAACAATAATAACAATAATAAAATAGAAAGTTAAAACAATATACTATAATAAAAGTTATAAACTAGTAAATGTGGTCTTTCTCTTTCTCTCTCAAAATATCTTACTTACTGCATTGTATGTACAGGCTGGACAAAGGGATGATTCATGTCCAAAAAGGACAGAATGGAATGGAATGAGATTTTATCACACTACTCAGAATGATGTGCAATTTAAAACTTATGAATTATTTATTTCTGGAATCTTCCATTCAACATTTTCAGACCATGATTGACCACTGGTAACTAAAACCATGCAAAGATAAAGGCGAAACTACTATCGTCAAAGGCAAGTGCCAATCATTTACGTTTGAAAATTAAAACAGGAAGAGTTCAGAGTTAAAAGGGAGTTAAACCATAGATATAAAAGTAATACTAAAGACAAGTATAAGTAAAAGTATTCAATATAACAAAAACAGTTGCTCAGAAGAGAAAAAGGAAATGCAACATAAAAAATCAGTAAAGGAGTTCGATGTTTGTCAAAAGAGTAAACCTAGTGCTCGGTTTTGTTCCTTAAGTGTGTCCACTCATTATGTGAAGCACGGAGTCCTCTGATTGTGGAGATTGCTACCTCTTCAATTTTCTGTTATTCTGCTCATCCGAACTCTGTCTCTCCTCTTGCATCTCTAGCCTGAGCACAGAACAAGACTTTTGGAGCAGGCCCACGACCTACACATACCACTGACCACTCACAGCATCACGTACCTGTGTTCATCCGTGACCAGAAAATCCATTCCTCTGTCTGTGCTTAGAGCCTGGGCTACAATAGAACACTGTAGTCACATGTTTGCTTTCATTGCGATCTCCTTTCACATCAAAGAGGTTTAAAACATCATGTCCAGGAACAAAAGTATAAACAGCAGTGCAGCCTTTAACAATTCTTCCTACTCAAGCATTTGTAATCTCTTACTACTCAAAATTCAGGTAAGATTCACATTCCCTTTTGCTGAACTAGCTACAAAGAGAAATCGAATATCTTAAAATAAATATTCAGCAGTATGAGAAGAACAGAATGTTTTGGTGGGAAATGTATTGTGAAAGAAGACCCAACTCTTAGATCTAATTCCAACACTGGGGAGTGTGTGACCCAGATCATGCTAAATGTCATCTTCCTGACATTTAGTAGAGCATTAGTAGAGCAAACAAAACCCAGCATAATGTTTTCCTCCCTTAAAAAAAATCTACCTCCTTAAGAGTTCTTTTGTGTTACATTCACCTTTCTTTTTCTGGGCAGATAAACAACTTATATCTGAGGCATCATGCTAGAGGCCATGAAAATGAGATAAATAAGAAAATGTTGCCGAAACCGGTTTGGCGCAGTGGTAGAGCGTCGGTCTGCGGACTGAAAGGTCCCAGGTTCGATTCCGGTCAGGGGCATGTACCTTGGCTGTGGGCACATCCCCGGTAGGGGGTGTGCAAGAGGCAGCTGGTTGATGTTTCTCATCAACGTTTCTAGCTCTCTAGCTCTCTCCCTTCCTCTCTGTAAAATATCAATAAAAAATATTTTTTTTAAAAAGAAGAAAAAAAAGAAAATGTTTGTCCCATCCCCACCTTCAAGTCTAGTGAAAGAGATGATCAGGCATACAGATAATTACAACATAGGCATATTCAGGGGAACAGAGCCAATGGGACACAGGTGGGGACATGATCAATTCTCCAGAGAGCTGCCTCATTTGTGGCACCTAAACCCTCCCTGCTTGGGTACAGAATGATGTGAGGATCAAATGGGATATTATATGACAAAGCACTTTGAAAAGTACACAGATATCTTCTCTTCTGGGGCACTCATCTCCTGTCTTTCTTATCTGGTCACATCTAAACTGCAATGTTCACCAAATGGTCAACAGCCAAGCAGAGGTAGGGTAAGCCATGCTTCCTATTTCACCACTTTCCCAGATTAATTCACTGTATTTAGGTCATTGATTCTGAAAGGCAGCCCTTCCTGCAGCCAATGGGTTAAGAAACAGTTAGATCTGAGAAGGATCGACACCCAGCATTGACTTTGCACATTAGTATGCATCAGCATCCAACGCCTCCGTCAGAAGACAGGATAATAAGTGATGAATCACCTTGTACATCATAAGGTTGTATGCACACTAAATGAATCTTTGTACTATGGCATCCAGGCAACGTTTGGCCTTGATTTATAATTCTGTACAAAGTTTGCCATTATTGCAAAAGGGCAATGAAATAACAAGATAAAGTTTAATTTATAAGTGCTTTTTCATCTAAATGTCTACACCTATCAAAAGCTATGGATGGATTTGAACCAACATGAATAAAGACAAAATTCATATTTATCTTTCCCGAATCCCAGGGTTCAGCTGGTGCCAGGAATCTGTTCATTGTGGTAATTTCATCACCGAGGCCAAATAATGGTTCTCATTGCCTTAAAAAATAACTGGGCATGCAGAATAGCATACATCAAAACGCTCTTCGGTGAGGTTCATTCTGACACCTTCTCCATAACAGAGTTTTATTTACAAGTTACTAAATCAACCCTACTGGCAGGTAGTAATTGGATACTTAACGATTATTACTCCTACACTTTCACCATGAGGACAGCATGATGGGTGGCCAGACCTTCCCACTATTTGACTTGTCTCAAGATAAGGGGACTGTAGAAATTTTTCAAGTGCCATAATTCATTTGAAAACCTAGAAAAAATACATGAAAGCGAAGACAATCGTATGGCTGCTGAATCTGAAATTCTTGCATTGAGCTGATATTTTAATACAGGACTATTAAAAACAGGACCATCTCCATTGATGATGGAGATGATCAATAGGTTCACTATGTAACACAGTAGCCACCTTGAGTACTTGCAATATGTTAATGCTACTGGGGATATAAATTTTATTTTAATTTAACATTAACTTTCACTTAACCACATATGACTAGTGGCTACCATAGAAGATAGCACAGTATGAGTCCTGTTTTCAAATACAGCTAGATTTCAGTATTAAAAACAGTTTTATAATTCTTCTGCAATGTGTTGCTAACTTCAGAGCACCCAAATTTTGTGAATTCCATAATTGACTTTATAGGATGTTTTTCCTTGTTTTGTTGATCTTGTTGTCTTGAACAGGTGTCAGTGGGGACTTTAGCTTCCTTTGCCTTAAGCTTGAAGAAGCCAATCACATGAAGATGAGTTGTTTTTATTCATTTGGAGCCACAGAATGGGCAGAAGCCCCAGCTGATCCAAGGTCAAGCTGTTTGGTGAGTATTTTGTTTTGTTTTAATGCAGTGGTAATAGTTACTGAAGATGTCAAAATGGTGGCTGGCAAATGGCCTCACTTAGAGTCCCCAGCAGGAATGATCTGAAAGAATTTTGGACACCACATGTCAATAAGAGATGGTAATGGCCACCTATTCAAGTGAGAGACTCCACGTCTTAACATCTGTGGTCCTCTCCAACCTGACTGAACTGCTGAAGGCAGATGAATGCCCAATGAAAACAAGATAACTATCCTCTCCAGACAGTCAGGAGGGCAGAGATTAAAGGCAGCTGCCAGGATGTTTTGGTTTGAGGGTCGTTAAGAGCCTTGTTAGTGTCCAGCATAATGTGTTGCATGTAGCAGGTGGTCAAAATTACTTAGTTGATTGGCTGAATAATTGCTAGTCCTAAAATTTGAATAATAGCAAATTTACCTAAGGCAAAAAGTAAATGGGTATAGTACTATTGCTACTATTTGTTCCGTCTTTCTTGCTTAACAACATCCATTATAAATACATGCTAAGTATGCAATCTATTCGTTTGGCTTCAAGCAATGTTTGGAAAACCACTTTATGATTTCAAGTAATGAAAGCACTTCAGACGTGAATTTTTCAAAGGCTTCTTTTATGCGCCCAATCCTGAAAGTCAGGTTAGCCCAAACACAGTGTTCTAACTGTGTGCCCTGAGCTTTTGTAAATTCTTAGAATGATTTCAATATCTAAATTATGTCAGATCTAAGGAAATTCTGTGAGTAGTTCTTTTAAAAAAATAGGCAGTCATGGTTATTTTTACAGATAAATGTAGAAATATCTTGCCAATAATTTTGTACTTAATTTCATCTGGGCTCCCACGCATGTATCTTTTGTATATAATGAAGTCAAAGACCAATCATTTTATGAACAGTGTGGAGCCATGATGCTTTTGTATGTGAACCAGCTTTCATAGATTGTACAGAAGCCCCTAAGTGGGTAGAATTAAAACATTGTCAAAGTGTATAAATGGCTATTTATATTCAAAACTAAATATAAATAAATACCAAAATGCTAGTTAGAGCTAAAATAGGCATGAAATGAAAAAATCCTCTCTCTGACTGGATCCTAGCACACCCATGTTAGGAGATTGGAAGTCAGATATTCTCTTTTTTATATCAGTCCTCTGGGAGTCAGGGGGAAGTTATTGTTGTTGTTGTTGGTGGTGGTGGTGGTGGTGGTGGGTGTTATGTTAACTTTCAGTTTTGCCATCAGTAAAAGGGCTGTTAAGACTAATTCGGTACCATCTCACTCCTGTCAGAATCGCTATCATCAACAAATCAACAAACGACAAGTGCTGGCGAAGATACAGAGAAAAAGGAACCCTCGTGCGCTGCTGGTGCAGCCGCTGTGGAGAACAGTATGGAGTTTACTCAAAAAACTAAAAATGGAACTCCCATTTGACCCAGTTATTCCACTTCTATGAATATATACCAAGAAGCTAGAAACACCAATCAGAAAGGATATATGCATCCCTATGTTCATAACAGCACAATTTACCATCTATAAGATTTGGAAACTGCCTAAGTGCCCATCAGTAAATAAGTGGATTAAAAAAACTTTGGTACATCTATATAATGGAATACTACCCTGTGGTAAAAAAAAAAAAAGGGCATTCTTACCATTTCCAACAGTATGGATGGAACTGAAGAGCATAATGCCAAGTGAAATAAGCCAGTCAGAGAAATATAAATATCACATGATCTCACTCATTTATGAAATATAATGAACAACATAAACTGATGGACAAAAACAGATCCAGAGACAGAGAAACATCGATCTGACCATCAAACTTCAGACGGAAGGCAGGGGAGGGTGGGGGTAAGGAGGAGAGATCAATCAAAGGACTTTTATGCATGCATATAGGCCTAACCAATGGACACAGACAACAGGGGGGTGAGGGCATGAGTGGGAGATGGGGTTAAAGGGGGAATAAGGACACATATGGAATAACTTAATTAATAAAGGAATTTTTTAAAAAGACTAATTTGAAACAAAAAGAAAAGTAGTAAAGATTGCATGGCTTTTAAAGGAAAGTATAAAGTAAGTGATGGAGGTGATGGAGATTGTGCAGTCAATCCAAGCAATTTGGTGAGCACTCCCCAGAGAGCCAGCTCTATGCCCAACTGGGCCATTCAAAGACTGTTAAAAAGGAGACACAGGAGCCTCAGAGAAAAGTCTTGAGCTGCTTAAAAGTGATGTATTTGAGGTGACTCAGAGGTAACAAATTATAGTGAAGAGATCATTGCCTCAGGATGTAACAGTTTAAGAGTTGCTTTAAAGTCAGACAAGGGAGAAAAGATTTGACTGTGCAGTGGCTCTCTCTGAGGTTTCTTTTCATGTGAATGGGAATGTGGACGATTTAAGTGATTCTGTGCAAGCACTTTAGGGACAAAGAGCCTAAGGCAACAGCAGCTGCTGCAGAGTTCTGCCCCTCTGCCTCCTTCCTGATGCCAGCGTGCCATACCGTAGGGCCCAGTTAAACCAGCGAGCATTTTCCCTTCTACACAATCTCTCAAGTACATGTGGAAACGAAAACCAAAATGCAGTGAACAGAGCTTCGCCAGAATACATCCTGCTTCTTGTACCTCCCCAAATCGGTCAGTCTGTGCTCTCTTCTCCCTTCCATGCCACTGCCCTTACTCAGTGAAACGGTCTTCTATCCATTTCTATGCACAGCTCTTCCAAAACTACCTTTTTAGGATGCAAATTTGATCTTGTCCTTTCTTACCTAAGTATCCAGCAACAGTTTTCATTGCAAGCTTTTCCAATGATCAACATATTTCTTTCCTGCCTCTTAATCTCCTCTTCCAGCACTATCCTCATCATGAAGGTCTGCAGGGAAGTAAGAAGGAAGAAAAGAACAGTAGCTACCTGCTCCTGAGTTCCTACTATGATGTGCTTTATAGTTGTAACATTATTTAATTTTTTCCATTATCCTATAGGATAGGTATTATTAGTTCCATTTTACTGATGAACAAAAGTAAATGTGCGGAAGGGATAAGCAAATTGTGAGAGTCACTCACTTAGTGAGCCTTAGAAACAGCATTCAATCCAGATCTGTCTATTTCCAAAACTTGTTTATATAATAATCACCCCCCGGGCCTTCAAGCGTACTATTGTCTCTACACCAAATGCTCTCCCAGTTTTGGAACAATTGTAAAACTCTTATTCATCCTTCAAAACCCTGTGCATGAAATTGACAATTTTTCAAAGTCATCTCTGACTCTCAAGTAAGCATTCATCACTTGCTCTGCTGTGATGACTGTGTTTAGAACAGCAATATTGCATGTATCTAACTAGACTCTAATTATCTGGTTGATATGGTTCTCTCACCAATTGGACTGCTATTGAAGTTGCTTAAATCCAGGAACCGTATACTCCCTTGTTATGAGTCAGTGATTGGCATAATGCCCAGGCACAACTGTTAATCTTGGTTGATTTGAACAATTCTGTTGTGTGACGAGTAAACTAGTAGATCCAAAGTCTTAGGTTAAGTTCTTAACTAGAACTTAGCAAACCATCTATATGACTGTTAGCAGATTGCTTAAACTCTTCAAGCCTCAGAAAATGTATTTGTAACATTATTGGGAGTTGGGGAAGAGATATTTGATTATCCACGTGTCCTCACAGAGTCTAAAATTTTATGCATTTACTCTTCACACATAGTCTGTATGCAGAGGGAGAACTACTATAATCAGATGCAAAATGAAATATGGAATTTGTGTAATTGAACTTCCTGAATAGTTGATGGAACTTAACTGTAGTTATTAGAGTAATGGGGAGGGGGAATAATCACCTTATAAATAAACCACTTTATGAGTTTTTAATGTGTTTCTTATTAAAAATGCATTACTTTCCATGCTAAATTAAATATCATTTAAAGCCAATGTTTCCCTTCTTACCTTTAGTTAAATGAAATTTATGCTTATTTTAGTCATGTGACTAAGTAGCCTAAGCTGTTGGGGATGAAGATAGAGGAAAACATACCTCTATCTACATAAAAAGTCAGAGGATTTTAGAGCAATAGAAGAACAAAGCTCCAGCAATGGAGACAGCACACTGCTGGTTAATGGCAGGGTAGCCTCATTCCCAATTTCCAGATGATTGACCAACTGGAATCTTATTTCCGGAAGTTTATTGTCATTCCAGCTTATGATACATCTGTCACCTCCAGATGTGATCATTAGAGAATGTGGTTGACATATGCAGGTTGCCTCACCATAATCTACTCCCCTCTTCTCAT